>OY744605.1:25150472-25330472 GCA_963556255.1 Allolobophora icterica | reverse complement strand
ATACATATTAAATGTAAATGTAAATGTACGCGATTTTCTATAGCCACCGTATATATGGCCTCGACTCTGCTCATTTATCAATGAATTGATCGGTACGTGAGATCCTTCACCACCGCTGCCCGTTTGAATGGGTGCCACGCCATTTAAGGTCCCCGTGTTGGGACCGTGCTAGCCCGAGATTTAAATCTCTGAAATAAGCCACCTTAGGGGGAGGAACCGCGGTCCGCATGCTCTCTCACACAGAGGCGCATGAGACGCAGCCTACTCTCTTACCGACGTAGCTAACTGGGCCAGCTATTAAGGACAGTATGAAACCCGACAATAAGTTGAAGACTGGGGTTAAATGAACGAAAAGTAACGAAAAACATTTTAACGATCGAGGAAATTGTAAGTAGAGTTTAGGTTAATCAATTTTAGTTGCCTAATAGTAGAAACAAATCTATATAAGGTTCCAAAAGCGGATCACTTACATATTCGGCGTTGACGTTGGTTGTCTTGATCCGGAGGTCTTCTGCCAATGTTCTTAATGCAGACGCCGACTCCGCTGATCTCTTCTGAATAGAAGCAGGTCGAACTGACCCCAATGCCATAATGCATAAAACTACAAATAAAATACGAAAAACAATTTAATTTAAGAAGCTATTATAGACATGAAATACATGAATATTTCTAAGCTGCCGTTTATGCTTATGAATAAATTAGTCCATCATGTGCTTAATTTGCTCAATAATTATGTTCGAATTTCTATTGTGTCAAATGTTTTATAAGTTTTTGTAAGTTTCTCTCGGATTTGGACCTGTGCTTTGGATTTACTGCGTTTTTAGACGGAACTTGGCCATCTATCATAGTCAATATAAACTCGTCGAACTGTGTCGAACCCCAGGCTTTTATATACTTCGTGCGACCGACAAAAATTGGGATTCGGAGAAGTGTCCGACGAGACTGACGGTCGACATCACTCTCCAGAGATTGCCTGTGCAGTGATGTCGACCGCCAATCAAGCGACTGACGAATAAAGCTTTAGCCTACCTGACCTGTACAGACCTGTTGACCTTAGGGTAATGCTCGCGTCTTCTATCACCTCAGAGTGAGTGCCGGTAGTATTTACATGTATACATAACATAGAGTAAGCTGTAAGAGTACGAGTAAACAGCTCCTTTGCATTTACAAGTTACACACTCCTAAGAAATCACTCGACTTGCATATAGCCTATGCAATGTATTCATCTGAGCTTTTGTATATATAGCCCATTAAGGAGCCCTTAAAAGCGCTGCAAACATGGCGATCTATGCCTATGGGGCCTAAACCGATGAATGTAAGACGTTAAGGATTCTTACTAACCGAACACATGGAATGCAGAGTTTGTCATTTTGTTCGATATGATTCTGAAGATGTATACTTTACACCCGTAACAAAGTCTATTTATTAATTCAATATGTATCTGCTGGTTAGACTCTTACGATACTGTATGTTCTCTAATCCTGATTTCAATTATTCGTACGCTTTTATAGGCCTGCCTACAAGTTATTACAAAATGCTACATATATGGTGTACCTGGTGTCAAAATTAAAACTGAAAACTTACTTCTAGATGGTTATCCATTGATAGAATCGCAGAATTTCATCGCTGTTTCGGTTGTTGTGAGACGACAGTGCATGTGTGATGATGATGCTCTCTCATTTACCCACCAATCACTTGTCATATCAGCCGACAACCACTTTAAAAACTTTTTTCTACGGCATCCTTTACTGTAGCAATCAGCCTATACATCATAGTGCATTGTCTACACCCAATATCCAGCCACACCTCTCGAAATAGATAGTTTGGAAATTTGCGCTCATTTTCAGCACAGTCCTTTGACCCACTTATAATAGCTCTCATCGCGCGCTAAATCCAAGTCACAAGCCCACACTTCAGATAGGCCTACATGTAAATGAAACGCGAGAGGAGAGAGAGACAGACAGACAGACAGAGACAGAGACGGAGACAGAAACAAAGACAGAGACAGAGAGACAGAGATAGGCTTGGCTTTGTTCGAACAGGCCTATAACATAGCCTATAGGCTCCTACATATGCATTTGAGCCTCCTTTTCAAGCCGGATCCGATGATTACACTAAAATAGCATGTGGCGCTAAATGGCCTACGTATGGCACATAGGCGTATAAGGCCTGTATTGTGCCCACTTATAGGACGAGACATGATTCATAGCTAGCTGTATAGCAGAGGCTACGCCAGGTCTTTAGCTTAAAGTGAAACGAAAACAAGGCCCTGATTCATATATTATCCTGTAGTTATGTGAGCAGCATAACCAAAATCGAGGTTTTAGCTTCAGTTTCGCTCAGTCACTAAGTTAAGTTATTGTTCTTTAGTAATCCACTGCATAGAAAACCACTGCTCAGTAAGCATACCAGTGAACGTTCGCGAGTGTCATTTGATTGAACTTGAACAGACTCTATTCGGCTGTCTCGAGGTTGGAACACCTGTCTTTCTAGACGGCTCCTGTGGTCACTAGCCACTGGTGCTATAGCCTAGTTGTAAAAGAACAAGTTCATCGGTAAACGAATGATGCTTGTGATTACTGTAGTCCCGGAGTCAGTCGCTAAGGAATTACCGATTGACTTAGGACCTATTTCAGTTACCACGTTATAAGGACTAATCACAAGCATTATTCGAATACGGATGAATTTGTTCTATTACAACTGTAGGCCTATCACCAATTAGGCTACGTAGAGGCGCTTTTCTAAGGGGTCGTCAATTAATTATGTCAACAAATTTTAGGCAGTTGTTGACCCCTCCCCTTGTCAACAACTAGGCCTATCAAACATTCAAGGACCCCCTAATGAAATGATGCCCAAAATTGTTAACCTCTCCCATGTACATTGCATGTACATGGGAGAGGCTTTATGTGTGTGCACACATAAAGCAGTATCTGTCTATCTGTATTAATTTGTATTGATTAATCAGGTGTTCCCAACTTTTTTCAGAGCAAGGCATTCTTAGGGGCCGTCCACATATTACGTACGCAATGAGGGGGTCGGGGGGTCGGATTTTGGCGATTTTGCGTACGGGTGCGAACGGGGGGAGGGGGAAGGGGGGGGGGAACAAAAGTGTACGTACGCAAAATAAATTTCTAATTATGACGTCCACATTAGCCTATTTATAACTCTGTATTGTCCTATAGTCGTTCGATGGCATTTTACTACATTATATAAAAGCCATGTGCAGTTATTCTGTGCTGTGAACGAGATACATGTACCTGTAATTTGTCTATATTGGCCCTCACTCATCCTTCAATCTGGACTAAAGTGCAGACAGTACAGGCACTTTCTGCAGCTGGTCTTCGGGGGGGGGGGGGTGAGCGTCAAGTGTACGTACACAGGGGGGTGTGGAAGAAAGTACGCTTGCGAACAGGGGGAGGGGGTCAAATTTTCCCGGATTTTTGCGTATGTAATATATGGATGGCCCCTTACTAAAATCATCCAGTAAACGGCACCTTAATTCATTTTTATCTCCAGTTAGTTTTTTTATCGTAATGACGAGCAGCGTTCCTGCATTCAACCACCGTGCTGTGACTATTTCTGCGCATCTGTATAAATAGTAATAGGCCTTTTGCAACAGTGATATTTAGTAGTTTTTCACATTTTTTAAACATTCTGTCATCCAGCTGCAGGCCCCTTCCCAGAGCAGGTTCATTGCACCCTTGGGTGCCGTAGCACACACGTTGCGAAAGCAGAAGTTTAACAAGTCAGACCATTTGCTACAAATAACTGGATAAACATAGAAACTAATAGTGATGAAACCAGTTTCAGTTTCAGAGGACCTAGAGAGTTTAACACGCGGTAATTACTTGGTGCTGGTTATACTGAAGTGCAGTATATCATGGATAAATGAGAGTCAAGTATCTCTATCATGAGTAGCAAGTGTTGACTTCTTTCCGTTTAATATCAAGACACAAAAACAATTTCATGACGTCATGCAGCGTAACAGACACCATCCAGGCAGGTAGTATGTAAAGAACTGATGATCTGACATAGACTGATTAGCATAATAATAATAATAATAATAATAATAATAATAATAATAATAATAATAATAATAATAATAATAATAATAATAATAATAAATAAAAATTATGATAAATAATAATAATAATAATAATAATAATAATAATAATAATAATAATAATAATAATAATAATAATAATAATAATAATAATGCTTCCTTACATGAAGTTGCTAGAGCTACTACTGTTGCTAGACTTTTGTATGCCGCCCCGGCTTGGTGGAGTTTCGCCTCATCTGCTGATCGAGCTAAGATTGATCGCCTAATTCGTAAAATGAAGCGGTTGGGTTTCCTAGAACAAGATTTTCCATCGATTGACATTCTTGTTATTGTTAAGCAAGCTGATCAAAGACTATTTCGCTGCATTAAATTCAACCCTTTTCATGTTCTAGTTTCACTATTCCCCCCTCCCCCAAACTGCAATACCATATGATCTTAGGCCTAGACCACACAACTTTTCACTTCCTACTAAAGATAATAGAAATTTTATTTCTCGTATCTTGTTTGATTGTTAACTATATTATTCTATGACATTGTTGTTACTTGACTTGTATATGTACCCTAATGCGGTCTGTCATTTGGCTTTTGAATAAACGAATATAATAATAATAATAATAATAATAATAATAATAATAATAATAATAATAATAATAATAATAATAATAATAATAATAATAATAATAATAATAATAATAATAATAATAATACTAACGTAGCCTAATCAACCGATCTACAAAACCTCGCTATAGTTCTTTTTCATCATATTACAAGCCGTTCTAAAGTTGGGTGGTCAATACATGAAGAACAACAAAAAAATTAGTTGAATTAGAGATTGTTTCTACTGCTAAATTCGGCTAATTTATAATCGAAATCGTTGATGTAACAAAATGACATTGACCGTGACCTTTCAAGGTTAAGATGACTCTTAATGACGAAAACAATATCAGAAATGAATTCCACATACCAAAATTAGTAAGATTAGAGGTATTACACGTGCATATACTCTAAAAAACCAAAAAGTATGATTTTTCCAATATGGTCGACGTCGGCCATTTTGGATTTAGCCATAGCGTCATTTTTGCCATTGTAGCAGAAAAGCAGAAAAGCACCTCGGTGACTTTCGTGTCTAGGGACCCATTGACTACATGTAAGTGGAAGTGAGAAATCGCCCCAACACCAAACGGGTCCTCAGGCCAGGTACTGGACTAAGAGGTTGACTGATCCTCAGAGGACGTTCTTAATGAAATGAGGGTGCTTTGAGAAGGTGGAGACGGAGCTAGGTATAATAATAATAATAATAATAATAATAATAATAATTATAATAATAATAATAATAATAATAATAATAATAATAATAATAATAATAATAATAATAATAATAATAATAATAATAATAATAATAATAATAATAATAATAATCTTGTTCTTTAATTAAGCGCCTGCAAACGTACTACGCTGTACAGTGAACGTATACATATAGTAGAAACGGCAGCTACGCAGGGCGCCTTACATACATGTATACGGTAGATTGTGCTTCCCAACCTGTGTGCCGCGGCACACAAGTGTGCCGCGAGCGCGTTCGAAGTGTGCCGTGGCCGAATGTCGGAAATCAGAAGTTTTAAATGACAGTAATATTACTCAATCATAAAATGCAATATTCCATGCTCATAAATTATTGCAGTCAAGTATAATTTCTCACCAGACTGATTTAGCTGTATGTGAATCTGCGTTGACCACCGTGTGTTGCATTTACTAAATATTCGATGAACTAACTTACTTATTTACTCTGTCTATGACATCATCGTTAGTAGGTTCATGATTACGCATCTTTGAGTTATCGTATTTTCAAATTCAGTTTCTATGTTTCCTCACGCAGCTGAAGTTGATCCAGGTGCAGTTGTGTTAAGTAACATTGTTATTGAGCATTTATCAGATTTGGTAGATAAGTTACAATATTATTTTCAAAGTTTAAAATTTAAACTTTGAAAATAATATTGTAACTTATCTACAATGTCTCTAATGGGTCAGAAACCCATTTCAATACCAACTAAAAGAAACAGTTGATTGACATTACATCCAACAGAACACTGCGACCTAAGTTCACAGAAATTAATTTAACAAACTTCTGGATAATGATAGAGAAGGAATAGACCTACGCCTTGTTACGTGCCAAAGCTGTCGGCACACTGCTGCCATTCTGCACTACTTACCTGTGTGAAAAGGCATTTTCAGGAATGACACAAATCAAAACGAAACACAGAGTGTGCTTACAGCCAGTTGAAAACGACTAATTTGAAAACGAGTGTGCTGGTCAACCGCTGTTCATGCTCGTATCGACACAATTTCACATTCTTTGCAAAGTCAACCATCCCATTAGCAATGGTTTTTCAGTCTGGTTTATAGTCTGCGTTTAATTAATTTGTCCCGGTTATACTGTTTTTTAAAAGAACGGTTGGCAAATCCTGATTATCAGTACCGACGTCGAGATAATTGGGGACGCGGTGGTGTAGTGGTGTAGGTCGATGCCTTATTTTTATTTTTTTCTATGCAAATGTTTTCTATGGAAAAGCGTCATTCTGCCCTCCCCAATTTTTTGCCCCTCCTTAAAATTGTTTGCCCCCCCTTTAAAAATTTATGCGGACGCCCATCAATGTGCCGCCTGGTGAATGGTTCTTGAAAAGTGTGCCGTGGTTGAAACAAGGTTGGGAAGCACTGCGGGTAGAAGCACATGATAACAGTTTTACAGGAGTCGAATATAACTGTTTAAGCGGCAGCCAAAATACGGCGTCAATCAATGCCTACTATTCATTTAACCACTGCCACCTAGCGAGTGGAAGGCTGAAAAAACCTTGCGGGGTCTACTGGGTTCGATCTTGATACCTTCAGCTCTTCACGCCAGTGTGTCATCCATTACTCAACGGACCCCAGGAGGTTTTTAATAGCATTACTCAAAATCCCGCAGTGCCGCAGTCACATAGGCCTATAACGCCTGTTCTTTCAAATGCTGTGGCCAGAGTAAAGCAATAACTTGCAATTTAGGCGTTGGAAATCAGGCGAGAAGAAGATATCCTCAAGGCCACTACCAGCAAGGAACAGCTCGCACGTACTGTGGTTCCGATGGAGGCGCGTGGTAGATCAAAAACCAGAAACTAAATCAACACCATGATTGTCATGGCAAGCTACTCTTTTCCGATGACTTCCCAAAGTAGAGTCATCCAGATATCGTATGTGCAATGTCGGCTGTAGGAAGCGAAGAATGGGCTGTAGAGGCAGGCAGAAAAGTAGTGGGCCGAGAGAGTATTGTTGAGGACCAATTTGTGAGGATATGGAAAACTAGCCAAATCTAAGAACATAGGCCTCAAGGACAAAATGATAGAGCTGGTGAATGATTTCAAACGCATGGCATCGCGTCCTAAGCTGTTGAAAGCACTGACGAGCTCAAGACTAACAAAAACATGATCTTTAGGCATAGCGCTAATAAATCGGCGAGCTGCATGTTCTGCCGCTTCACTACCCGCAGAAGTAGCAATGCCAACCTGAAGGGGAGCGAAACTTGATCACAATTTATTGACTGTATATTTATTTGCACATTTTGTCGCAAAGCGCCTCCAGATGTAACCAGTGGCGATGGGACTGAGGTGCCATGATTTTTAGGTAGCGTACTTTCCGCGTTATAGGGAGAGCGCTCTAAGCAATCGGCCACGTGCCACAACGCAACAATGCCGCGTGTGATGAAATGTGGCTAACGACTCAGGCCCGTAGCCAGAGACAAAATCAAGACGAGGCAAATCTCATCCCACCCCCGCCTCTGCTGTAGCCTCCCGTCCTCTCCGCTTCCCTATCCTTATCCCTCCTTTTTTCCCTCCCAGCCCATCCTTGCCTTCCCCGTCCCGCCCTATCACCACCCTATTTCCTGCCTTCCCCTTTCCAAACCCTTCCCATCCAATACTCAGCCCCTTCCCTTTTAGTGGGGACTGTGGAGGACCGGGGGTATCACCTGCGGAAATTTTTTATATTGTAGACGCTCGTAGGTGAGTTTTGGAGCATTTTTAAGCCAAAAAAAGCAGCATTTTGTAATGCCTAAATATGTTTTGGCATGTTCTGTACAAGCCTGTCTGCAACTATGATCATACCTGAAGCCGAAGCAAGTTTTTGAAGTAAACATTAAATTTTGTGAATATTTTTGCAGGACCCTAATTGTGTTGTTCAACGTGTTCTAACTTCTAAGGCGTATTAACACATTTCAGTTTATTACATAACAAACACTATTCAAGTTGTGTTACACAAAAGAATATAATGTAACAAAATAAAAATTAGTTCTTAATATTCGACAATAAAAAACAGAAAAGCAGTCGTTTTATAGGTTGTCGACTCATCATGATGTTGTCTTCTAATCCTAGCTTATTTGAAGTTATTTCTTACACTTAATTCGTAATAATTGAGTAAAAAACAGATAGCTAATCTTTTAATTATGTTGATTACCGGAACCTACGATAGAAATCAAAATGACGATTTGAAATTGTATAGGCTGGCTCCATAGTTACCTAAAATGCGTCCCCACATATGAAGGTCAGCAGAGGTGACTCAGTAATATTATTTAGACCAGACGCTTGGAGAAGAAGTCAGGCAAGGTAATCGTAATCGTAATCTCCAAACTTCTAAAGCGCCATTCGAAGGCCAAGCGCAGGGCACTAGCCTATTCACGAGCGCTGCATCAAATCAGAGGAGGTTTTCCAGAGAGTTGTCCAAAAGAGGTCCGAGTTCGGTTCCAGAGGGCCAGATCAAGACAGGAGGCAGAGCAGCTGTTAAGGCGGGTGTGTCGTTTAGGGCGAGAATTGGACAGCGGGGGATCAGATGAGTTAGGGTAGGAGTACTTGAAAAGGTGATACATCAGTTTTGAGTGGAAAGCCCGGGAGGTGATGAGGAGGATGAGGACGGCTTGCAATGATGACGGAAGAACCGAGAATCTGCGGAATTCAGAGGGGATCGTTCCAGAGGCGTGGTGCTCTGCTGGATATGGCTCGGTTGGATAATAATAGTAATAATAATAATAATAATAATAATAATAATAATAATAATAATAACAACAATAATAATAATAATAATAATAATAATGATAATAATAATCTATACATATAATATCCATGTAGTGTCCGTCTGTCGGGGGACGCTACGTCACAAACGGGTTCTGTTCTATTGTGAAACGGGTTCTGTTCTATTGGAAATTGCGGGTCTTTCCCTAATGAATGTCAAATGAATGTTTTGTCTTTATTAGGATATTTATTTGCCTTAGTTATAGTAACATTATTATTAATAGACCTCTCTTTTGTTCGATTTTCTCTTCTTTCCTCTGGTGTTACTTCTATGTTATATTAAATTCTCTAATTTATCATTTTTCATTTTTTTCATTTTTCATATTCATTTTGCATAATCTGTCATGTTTTGTCATATTTTGTCATAATTTTCTTTTCATCATAAAATTGCCTTTGTTTGTATACTTCGGTTCTGATTACTCTGTTTCTTGACCTTGATAATTATTTGACTAATGTATACTACTAAAACTGTTTGGTCGCAACTGCATCTCATCAGCATAACTTAACTTAGATCTGTGTGACACTCTAAACGTTGACTGAAATATGAATCAGGTACTAGGGGTCAGGGTGGTATAAGCTTTTAGCTTTTTCCTGGCTTCCTGTTGCGCAGTGATTGATATGTTTTTTTGTCATGACTTGTACTTTGTTTTCTGGACGCAATAAACAATAACAACAATAACAACAAAAACATAAACCGTTGTCTTGACGACGGCGGTCTTGACGACGGCGATAACCAACGATACATATAGGCCTATACTATGACGTCATAATATGACGGGCAAATACACTAGTAATAATAATAATAATAAAAAAAAAAAAAATAATAATAATAATAATAATAATAATAATAATAATAATAATAATAATAATAATAATAATAATAATAATAATAATAATAATAAGAACTTGAGATGAGTAGTGACTGGGGGTCGAGAAAGACTGAAATAGGAGGAGGATCGGGTGGGGCGGGTTACCTGGATGGTGAAGAGATCACGGAGGTACTTGGGCTGAGAATAGTTATTGTAGGGAGTTCTTGGTTAGCGATAGGACTTTGAAGTGGATTTGCTGATTTTGCTCTTGGATTTTAGCCAATGGAGTGATTTGAGGATGGGAGTGATATGATGATGTTTGGGCGTTCTATAGTTACAGCTCTGGCAAGTGAGATTTGGATAAGTTGCAAACGCTTGATTTGGGTGGATTCGAAGTTCAGGAAGAGGGAATTGCAGTAATCGAGCTTTGAATGAACAATAGAGGTAGCAATGGTGGAGGCAGTTTGAAGGTCGAGCATGGGCCGGATACATAAGAAGTTACGAATGTGCATGAAAGGATCGCGAGAGGTTGGAGATGTGGTTTGAGCAAATGCGTAACTTTGATCTAGAAAGTGGGGGTGCCAAATTTGGCATCGTTTCCCTTCAAGACTTTTAAATAATTATAATGGCGCCTAATGAATCTATATTTGGCGCCATTTATATGCAATTTCGAATAATGATGATGATGATGATGATGATGATGATGATGATGATGATGATGATGATGATGATAACAATAAAAATAAATATGATAGGCCCTTAATAATGATAATAAGCATAATAATAAATATAATAAGAATAACAATAATAATTTTATAATAATAACAATAATAATATTAATAATTAAAAATTACTAACAATAGACGTTTTTTATTATTGAAGAGACGTGTTTCGATCATAATAGAAGTGACGTAACAATAGGCCTTATTCTCTAAATTTAAACTTAATAACATTTAATAGACTTTTTCATAATTGAAGTGACGTAACGAAGGTCTCTTGTCTATATCTAAAAATTCTAATTATAGACGTGTTTTTCTTAATCGAAATGACGTAGGCCTACGTAACAATATTATTGCTGGTCTTTTATTCTCTAACTTTAAACTCAATAACAATAGACTTTTTCAATGTAGGTAACCTAACCAAAGCCTTTATTCTCTATATCCGAGATCAAAATTAATAGACGTTTTAACAATTAGAATGACGTAATGGGAGTCTCTGATCGAGCGTGAGAAGGGGAATTCGCGCCGTCTCTGGGCCGCGCTCTCTGACGTCCTTGGTCGTTCATCTACTCCTCGTCTTCCGACTCAGTCGTCGTTTACGGCTGCCGATTTCCTGAAATTCCTTCAGACTAAGATTGACTCAACACGCCAAGCAACAGCTAATGCTCCACCTCCATCGTTTCTACCTACGACTTCTTCTCTCTCAGCCTGGGACCCTCTTCAGTTAACTACCATCCGTCAACTAGTTCTACCATCCGTCAACTAGTTCTAGACTCCCCCTCTAAGTCTTGTGAATTGGACCTGTTGCCTCCGTTTTTACTTAAGGATTTCATTGATGACTTTGGTCCGTTTTTGCAATTACTTTGTAATTCCTCTCTGACCCAGGGTTCTGTTCCTGTCTCCCACAAGCGGGCTGTCGTCTTTCCCTCCATTAAGCGTCAAGGTCTGGATCCTAATTCTCCAGCTAATTTTAGGCCCATCTCCAACCTTTCCTTCCTTTCTAAGCTCCTGGAACGGTGTGTTGCTTTTCAATTGGTCCACTACCTCGAATCTAATTCCCTCATGCCTCCATTTCAATCTGGGTTTAGGAAATCCTACTCAACTGAAACCCTACTAGTCCGGCTCCTAGCCGACGTCTTCCAAGCTCTTGACCGTGGTCATGTCACCCTGTTAGCTCTCTATGATATCAGCGCAGCCTTTGACACGGTAGACCACTCTATTCTCTTAAATCGGCTATCTATATCCTTCGGTATCTCTGATGGTGCCCTTTTATGGTTCCGCTCTTTCCTCTCTGACAGGTCCATATCTGTGGTCTTTGGATCACATCGTACTCCTTGGGCCACTACCTCCTATGGTCTCCCCCAAGGCTCTGTTCTTGCTCCTCTGCTCTTCATCCTATATACTTCGGACCTTGGGGGGATTTTCCAGCAGTATGGGGTTTCGTCTCATCAGTATGCTGATGACACCCAGTCTCTAATTCATGGTCCAGCCTCTTCTGCTGTCCAAATGGTCGAACGCATCTTAGCAGCAGCCTCTGCTCTGGATTCTTGGCTTTCCTCTAATCGCTTGCGGCTGAACCCCGACAAGACTCAGTTTACCTGGCTCGGTGGTCGCCTCCAACTCAGCAAGATTGATTTTGAATCTCTACATCTTAGGTTTCCCCTCATTCAATTCTCCTGCTCTGTTCGTGACTTGGGGATTGTCCTTGACCCTACCCTCTCCTTTACTGATCAAGTTAACCTTGTATCCAGATCTTGCTTTTATCATCTACGCCAGCTCCGATCCATCCGCAAGTCTCTTTCATTTCATGCTGTTACTACACTGGTCCATGCTCTGATCTGCACTAGGGTAGACTTTGGCAATGCTGTGTACATTGGCCTTTCCTCCTCCAATATGCACAAACTTCAGACTATCCTTAATGCTGCTGCTCGGCTTATAGGTGACATTCCTAAGTTTGCCCACATTTCTGCCTTTATCCGTGATTCCCTCCACTGGCTCCCTGCTCAACAGCGAATTCAGTTTAAAACCGTCACTCTCATGCGCAACTGCCTTGCTGCCTCTGCTCCGTCTTACCTAATGAATTTTTGCAACCCAGTTTCTTCCTTGCCTGCGAGGGCTTCCTTGCGATCTTCGGCTCGCGGCCTTATGGTTGTCCCTCGCATGCGATCTTCCACGGCACAATCCAGAAGTTTCGCCTATGTTGGCCCCTCTGCTTGGAACTGTCTCCCCTTGTTTCTCCGCCAAGAGCTTCTTGCCCTCTCTCCTCTCCAGTTCCGTAAACGCCTGAAAACTTTCCTTTTTGCCGGTGCTGGCATTGATGCGGGTTGAAAGCGCCGCTGATTTGAGTGGCGCTATATAAGTTTTCGGTTACAATAACAATTACAATTTCAACAATAAACCTCTATTTTCTAAATTTGAAGTTATAATAACAGTAGACCTTTCATAGGCCTAGCTTAAGTGACGTAACAAAGGCCTGAATTCTCTAAATGAAAACGTGTAATGACAATACACTTTTCGATAATATAAGTGACGTAACAATTAAAGGCCTTTATTGCATAAATCTAAAACTTACTAAATAATGTGTTTCATAATTGAAGTGACGTAGCAATAGGCCTTTGGTTTTAAAATTTAAATTTATACAATCAACGTGTTTCATAATTAAATTGACGTAAAAAGGGCCTTTATTCTAAATTTAAATTAACTAACAAAAAACGTGTTTCATAATTGAAATTGGCCTTTATTCCAGGAGCCTAACTTTGATCTAGAAAGTGGGGGTACCAAATTTCACATTGTTTTAGCTTCGCGGCAGTTAAATAATTCTAACGGCATCGTTAATACTACAAGCATAATAATAATTATAGGCTTGATGATGATGATGATGATGATGATGATGATGATGATGATGATGATGATGATGATGATGACGACGACGACGATGACGATAATAATAATAATAATAATAGTAATAATAATAATAATAATAATAATAATAATAATAATAAATAATAATAATAATAATAATATCGATTACCATCCAACGGTTTAACACGGTAGCCTTCAGCGGCTCGACGGTTACAGCCCAAGCTGACTTGGACGAGGGATAACCGTTCCAGAAAAATAACTTATCTAATCTCTAAGACCTTGAGGGAATGAAGCACCTCAGGGCAAAAAAAAATAAAAACAAAAACAAATAAAAACAAAAACAAATAATAATAATAATAATAATAATAATAATAATAATAATAATATTATTATTATTATTATTATTATTATTATCTCGATTTTGCAACGTTTTCTTCAAGATTGTATAGTTAGGTCCAGCTTGGATGGGCCCGCTGGTCCTCGATCCCGGGTAGTCCTGACAAGGTGCCCTGGAATGCAACGGCATTGAATCGTTGAATTGTTATTGAAATGTTCTGGAAGAGAAAGGTTGTCTCGCGGGCCTCGCCAGTGATTGCCGTCAATCGGCGGCCGATTTCAGAAACGAAGGCGAGACCTTCTTTGTTTGTAGGGCCCAATGTCTCCACGGCGATCGGCACGAAGGTGTATCTCGTTTCTAGTTCTAAATATTTGGCGTGCTTCCTTGTGGCCGCCCTTTCTGCTGCTCCTCCGGCCGTGATCGCTGTCTCGGGAAGATATGAAGCGGCTACCGTATCCACCACGGTCGCGTCCCATATCAGAGGGCGTCCGCCACTCCAAGGGATCAGAGTCTGGCCGTCCGGCCTTTTTCCGTCGGATCTGGTCAGTCCTGATGGTTCTTTGATCGCCGGGGTACCCGCTCTATTAAGAGTGCGGTGAATAAGGTCATTGATGGCGCTATGTCTGGCTTGTCGACCGAAACCGAGCGAACACGAGAGGCCGTGCGATCCCCTTGCTGAGACGGGGGCGCCGCATGCGCAAGTGTGTGGTTCACAAATGACTGCGCCCAACCGCAGGCCGACCGCCACGCGCACGGCCTCGTCGCTCAGCCTGAGGCCGAATGCGGTGAGAGGGAGAGCATGTAACCAGTCAGAGGCGTGTGAGGTCGTTATGGCCTTTAGGCGTGCCTGATCGTAGGGGCTGTGCAGATTCGCGTCGACAGACGATGTCACCCCGAGGAGCAGCGGCTTGTCCCATTGTGACTGTTTGTTGCCAGGGAGGTTCGTTGGGTCCCAAGTTCCAACGATCTGCAGCCAGTCAGATAGTGCAGACGTGTTGGCAGCGTCATCGGTATTCGAGGCCACGCCCAAGATGAGGGACTGGACTGAGAGAGTGCTTGCGGCTGAAGCCAAAAAGGCGGGTAGTGCCAGCGAAGTCACCTTCCTAATGCCCAGCCCTATTATTATTATTATTATTATTATTTTATGCCCCAAGGTGCACATGATCTCTCGGGGACTTAAATATTAATTTTAAAAAGTCGTTCATCTGGAACGGCCACTATTGCTCAGGTTCTGACAGAGGGAAGGTGCTGCGGAAAGCTACTGCGTTGAAGCGTTGGATTGTCAACGTCAGGCATTGAAAGAGGTATGATCGATGTTTCTCGTACATCACCGGAGATGGTGCTATATTATTATGCTACAAAGAATCTCTTTATTTCTTCTAGGGGTTCGGCCTCCGTGGTCTATCAGAGGACTTATCTATTCTTCTTCTTATACGACTGAGAAATCTGAACTTAATGCCGTTGAGAGAAACGCAAAGTCAAATCGTAGTTTCAAATGATATTCAATAATCATAAAAGAATTCCACTCACGTATGAAACAACGAAACTTGTATGATACAACAAAACTTCTGTCCTTGACAGAGAAGAACGTAAGACGATCGATCAATTACAATCGTTCGATTAAAGTTCTCTGCTCTTCAGAGCAATCACCGATGCAAACTAACTTAACCGTAATTATCAGCCTTGTCTGCTAATAGTAATTCTTCTCTCAACCCAAAACACACCACCCAAAATACGCACACAATACGCAACAACGCAAACATGCGCAACAAAACATCCTCTCCTTCAGAATTATCGGCCTTTATGTGTGTTTGCGCGAGCCTTTATATACACTCCAAGTGTCCGGGGGAACCATGTCCGTAGGACACTGTCCGGGGGAACCATGTCCGTAGGACACTGTCCTAGGACCATGTCCGCCTAGCAACCACGAGTTCACCACGTACAGCTAACAATCGAATTACGTCATCAGTGCGTTAACAAGTTTAAGTGTGTGAACTAAATAACTCCGTGGAAATTTTCCACACTTTCCCCAAAGTTCAAGTGGAATGTCCCCATTCCTAAATCAGCACAAAATAACTTATTCTATTCTATAGCAAATGCAACAGTTCAATGGCAATGCAACTACAATCATCAATAAACTTAAAAGCAACCGTCCACTGTTTGGGCGTAATCCATAATGATCAATCAACCACATAAAGTAACAGTCCAGTTCGGACATGATTCGATCTATGTAGACACAACGATCAAGAAACTTTTTAAAGTAACAGTCCTGTTCGGACATGATGCAAACCTCGCAAACACAATGGTCAACCCTTTTTAAAAGGAACAGGCCGGTTCGGACATGATTCGATCCCGCTCTTGACTTCACAGTTCTGTACTTATTCTTCCTGTGCACTCTCTTCTGAGCTGGACTCCATCAGAATGGCCTCAGGACTTGAATTGATCGTAATGATATCCAGAATCGGCGAGCGTCGCCGGTTTTGCGATACTGGCAAACTTTCACTGGACCCCTCCTCGGTCAGAACTTCAGGAAGGACTTCACACTCATCTCCGGGCAGTTCATTAAACCAAAAATCCTCCAAGGAAGACAAATCAACATCCGGGGAAGCCGGGGTATCAGGTATGCTCAAAGCTATGGTGTCAGGAGGCAGGTTTGGCTGTTCATCACCTTCTAATGGCAGTATTGGATCCACCAGAAAACTCAAACTCGGTTTAACTTCATGCAAGTCCAAAGGAATTCCATCTTTATTTTCCTTAGGAACGATGGAAGGAAGGAGAGGTAGAAAACCTTCCACAGGAAGGTTAGACTGCACGGCTGACAACCCTTCACGGACTTCCGCCTCATCAAACAGGTCTGGAACGGTCACGGCCTCCATTACACGATAACTTTGGCTAGTGTGGCACCGGCGTCGGTGACGCCGCAAAGAACGCCCCGGGTCCACGCCAAAGAAAAACGTAGCGCACGCATCGCATTTCCTCATTTTCAGTGGAGGCATCTTTTCAGGTGCTATCAACAATTTAACATTAAATAGCGTTACTACAAAACGAAAATTGGCTTGGTACTCTTACAACAATTTAAATGCAAAAATTAGCTTGGCAATACTCATTTGCTGTATTAGCAAATTAACGGTTCACCATTATGACGTCATCTCCACAGTTATTTCAACCGTAGGAAAAGAAGCTCTAACTACGCATTTCTTTTCGATTAAAATTACTACTATTTTCATTAATCCCTGAAACACAACAAATTCCAAGCAATTTATCATGTGGGAACTAAAACTAACCAATCCAACCGTTAATTTTGGACAATAAACGAAAATTGCTGCTGTCTCTTGCCGTCTAACTTAGCGTCTCTCATAACAATGCAGTAACTAAGGCGTAAGAATCCCGCCCGCCCAATGACGCTTAATTCTTCACAGCAAAAATAATCGCATAGAAAATCAATTAATATGTTCTGCATTTTCGGAAACATGTGCTTCTAAAACATTAATTCTCCATTCAAAATTCTCCGCCTCTTAAATTGCAACTATTTCTACAGGCCTACATTAGATCATGTCCTCAATTAAATCACACTGCAAAAATCATGACCAAAAGATTAATATAGCCTGTCACTCAATCATTCGACCACATGTCAATTAACATGTCAACAGGAGGAGCCAGTTTTCAAACATTTTTCACACAAATGCCGCGGGTGGATCTTTTCTCTAGCTTCATCACTGTGCAGGCGTTTCTCCAGAAGGCGCTGACGACGAGGATAAACGTTAACCATGCACTTTAGGAACAGTTGGCCCATGTTTGCCCAACTGTTACCAGACATCCAGCTTCTCTTGCATTTCGGACATCGGAATTCACCAAAGCATCTTTTGGTGCCCTGGTAAGGTGTCAGACCTTCATCATGTGCACAGGCCAGGACACAGTCTTGTTTAAAGTGCCCGGGACAGAAGCACAGGTGACAGAGGTAAGATGCTGGAGGTTTCTTCTTGTACTTTCGGATAATTTTCCCAATGTCAGCTAGTTCATCCGTTCCATCCACCCAAACATCACCAGGAGGAAAAAGTGAGTCCGCAGAGGACAACGCCGTCGCATACCGAAGTCGAACACTGGGTTGCCCAGAAAACAACCAAGGTGTCCAACGATAAGCACCCCAGTCAACACGAACTCCGGCGTTCCCAGCAAGAGAACTACAAACGATGGCAGAGTCTAGCTGTTCACCAGTTTGGCCACCGATTTCTCGTTTCGGTGCGACGACTAACTTCTGGCCGTCCGGTAAAGCAAAACTTCTCCCGCGAATGGCATACATCACGATGTTTCTTTCTCTGGCTTCCCGTTTCGTCCTTTACTTGTTCTGCAACAACAAAACAAGTGTCTCACTAAACGTCATGCAACATCCTCCACTAGAGCAGTGGTTCCCAAACTATGGTCCGCGGACCGGTGCCGGTCCGCGAGCCCTCAGTTGCCGGTCCGCGAAGTGAGTCAGGAAAAACTACGTTTTCTCGATTGGGTGTCGCTTCGAACTATCTTCAAGAACACGATTTCCTCATAAATTAAGATTTGTTCTGGCATTGAATGTATTTCAGCTATTGTAAACTAAAACTGCCGAATAAATAGTTTCTCGACGAATTGCTGACAGGTCAAATAGATGTTGTTCACCTTTACTAGAAATTTTGATCGTAACATTTGGGCTTTTTGACCGGCAATTAGAAACCGTAAGTGACGTATATCTTTTCGTTTTTAATAATTTGGTCACTGCTCTGAAAAGAAACGAAAAGATATACGTCACTTCCGGTTTCTAATTGCCGGTCAAAAAGCCCAAATGTTACGGTCACTGCTTTGAATCTTATAATTAATACATCTTTAGTGATTGAGAAAGAAATAAAACTAATAAATTGGGTATCAGTCCAGCTGCAATGGGAAAATTCCTGCCGGTCCGTCGCATTGAAAGTGAATTCTTGCCGGTCCGTCACACTGAGAAGTTTGGGAACCGCTGCACTAGAGGACCTCGGAGTCCCAGCTCCGGATCCCTTCGCGCTAACTTATTGCGTGAAGCGAGCAGGTCGACGGATATTCCGTCGCGGACGAACGTCGGCTTCGTCATTGTCCGGAGGCTGTTCCGTCTCGTTTGGCGTCTCCTGACTCCAGCACGGCTTTAGTTTGTCTACGTGAACCACGAGCGGTTTGGAGTTCGCCGACTTTCGGATTAAGTAGTTCACGATTCCGCGTCGTTCCAAAACGGTGAACGGACCAGTGTACATACGTGACCACTTCGGGCTCCGTCCTTGATAGCGACGTGGATAAAAGTAGTAAACTTTATCGTTGATCTTGAACTCAGCAGGCCGTACTCGCAAGTCGTAGGTTCGTCGGCGTCGTTCCGCCGCGACTTTCAATTGCTCCCGCGTAAGTCGATACGCGGACTCCATGCGCTCCGCAAGATCTCGAACGTAGTCCACATAGGTGTCGGCAATACGATCGGCATCCGGAGGTCGACCGTAGACGAGATCGATAGGTGCGCGTACTTCACGACCGAACTGAAGGAAGTAAGGGCTGAACCCAGTCGTCTCATGCAGCGACGCCCGGTAGGCGGCGAGGACATGGGGTAGTACTTCATCCCAATCCCGTTGATGGCTGCATGTTATTTTCCCTATCATCTGGTTCATTGTTCTATGAAAGCGCTCTATCATCCCATTCCCGCTAGGGCGACAACTAGATGTTCGGACCTTATCGATACCAAGTAATCTACAAAGTTCCCGGAACAAGTTTCCATCAAAATTGGTCCCCTGATCGGATGGGGCCCCGAACCGTACAATTACGTTTTCAACCAAAGCTCGGGCCACCGATGTCAACTGGCACTCCAGCGCCAGTGCCGTTGCGACAAATACCAAAAGAGCTAGGAAAATGTTAGCCATTTTTATCCTGTTCTGTTTCGCTATCCTTATTAACCGTTGCCGAACTGGGCGAGCATCTCCGGTGTCAATCCTATGAGTGATAATCGTTGTTCTACCAAGATCCTTATCGGTTACCGAGATGATATCCCGATATTCTAACAACAATTCTTTTAGCTGCACTCGATCTTCCGACCTTACCTCTTCCGGAAGATCTTCCAGTAACGAATCTACCGGAAAAGCATCATCAGCTGAGCTCAGTTTCTCTTCACCAGTTCCACTATGCTCAACCTCTACGGGATGCAAACCTCCCAGGACTTAATCTCTGGCTAACTTTACTGGGCTCTCGTTCAAATTTACTATTCTCACTTGGACCGTATCTGCTCTATCACCAACTACCACTCGGGCCAAATGAACCCCTGGTTGAATCTCTGCGGCCTCCGTCATCCATGCAGGCGCTTTAGTGGTCAAATCCCCATACTGAGTTTTCACCAAGACATCACTCTGACATTTAGGGGACACCACAACCTCCTCGGCGACGATCACGTGCCGACACCACATGGACCCGTTGCCCCGCACAAGGGAAATACGCCGACGACCGACGAACAAAGCACCGGCACCAAAACCTAACCGACATCGGTGTTCCCTCAACCAATCCATCCCTAACATAGTTTCAGAAATTTGATCAGAGACCAGAAAAGCAGTCAAAATTTCAAATCCCTCTCTAATCTGAATCGGTAAATTTATTTCCCCGAGGACCCGTATACCAGAACCATTTGCAGCCATCAAGAACCGGGTACAGGGACTCAAGTCTAACCCCTCGACAGTAGAAGAAGGCACCAAGCTGACTTCTGATCCGGTGTCGATCAAGCAATTCTGCGGTCGTCCGTTGATTGTTCCGCGGATGTAGATGGCATTGTTGCTCGCTCTATTCGGAAATCTCGGGCGAGTCGTGTGATTGGCGACAACCTCTTCCTCTGGCGTAGTCGTCGCTGCTCCGGCCGTCGCAGCTACTGGAGGCCGATTGGAAACTCGGCGAGGACGACGACAGTTACGGGCAAAGTGACCGGCCTGGCCACAGTTGTAGCAGGTCACCGCCCGACGTGAAGTTCCCTGATCGCTCTCCGATGGGCGATCATCTCGCCCGGCAGCATCGACGGTCACCGCTTGGCTCCGCAGTTGCCGGAACTGTCTGTCGATTCGTTCTTCCATTTCTCTTTGCCATTTCCGCTGTTCCTCGCGTTGTGATGCGAGAAACCGATCCAGCTGTGACTTGATCTGGTCGCCGACGTCTGCTTCCTGTGTTCGGTTCGGTTGTCTCCTCCGGTCGTCCGCATCCGATGATTGCTGATAGGCCTCGAGACGAAGCGCCGTCCGATAGGCTTCGTCCAAGGTCTTTGACTCTCTTTCGCGAACTTTCAGCGAAAGCTCACGATCACGCATGACTTCCAGGAAGGAGTCTCGGGCGATGATCTGCGTTGTTTCATTGGATGGAACCGGATACGCGAGAACCACAAGTCGGCGGATGTCGTGGAGTAAGTCGCTCAGGCTCTCACTAGGACGCTGTCGGCGGTAGTATAGCTGAGCACGGAAGGTTTCGACCTGACCCTCCGTCCCGTATCTTTGCCGCAGTCGATCGACCAACTCTTCATAAGTTACATCTTGGCGAGCACCGAAGTCCCAAAGTAACTGAGTGGCGGCTTTCTCCAGCGCACATCGCAGAAAGTCGGTTTTGTCCGAGGCCGTCCATTGGTTATGCCTCGCACACACTTCAAACTGCGCCAAGAATGATTCGAGGGACCCGGTCCCGTCAAACTTTCCAGGCTTCATCTGCATCGGTTTGGACTTCAGCAGGCCTCCGACACTTTCCAGCAACTTCGACATCGAGAACGATTCGTCCTGTTTTTCTCGATCGCTCGATCTCACCGGCTTCGGGTCGTCGAAATCGATACTTTCCAGGAAGCGGCTCCGGTCTGGCGGAACCTCCATCGATCGCTTCTTCACCGCAGGCGTCGATGCGCTCCTTGGCTGACTGGCGACGTCCAACAGTGTGAATTGCACGGTTTCTCTTTCGTCTTCCATCGGACAAGAAATTCACAATTTCTTCACAGTCGATTCAAAACTTCAAAACTCCACCAAATTGTTTCTTGACCCCACTCTTCTGGTGCCAAAAATTGTTTCTTGACCCCACTTCTCTGGTACCAAAAATTGTTTCTTGACCCCACTTCTGGTACCAAAAATTGTAGCGAACCACCCCTTGTCTATCCAGCTGACCTCCTACCAAAAGTACCAGGATGCGAGTAGTAGGCCGAAGTAAGGGGGGTTACAAAGAATCTCTTTATTTCTTCTAGGGGTTCGGCCTCCGTGGTCTATCAGAGGACTTATCTATTCTTCTTCTTATACGACTGAGAAATCTGAACTTAATGCCGTTGAGAGAAACGCAAAGTCAAATCGTAGTTTCAAATGATATTCAATAATCATAAAAGAATTCCACTCACGTATGAAACAACGAAACTTGTATGATACAACAAAACTTCTGTCCTTGACAGTGAAGAACGTAAGACGATCGATCAATTACAATCGTTCGATTAAAGTTCTCTGCTCTTCAGAGCAATCACCGATGCAAACTAACTTAACCGTCAGAGTTATCAGCCTTGTCTGCTAATAGTAATTCTTCTCTCAACCCAAAACACACCACCCAAAATACGCACACAATACGCAACAACGCAAACATGCGCAACAAAACATCCTCTCCTTCAGAATTATCGGCCTTTATGTGTGTTTGCGCGAGCCTTTATATACACTCCAAGTGTCCGGGGGACCATGTCCGTAGGACACCGCCCGGGGGACCATGTCCTAGGACCATGTCCGCCTAGCAACCACGAGTTCACCACGTACAGCTAACAATCGAATTACGTCATCAGTGCGTTAACAAGTTTAAGTGTGTGAACTAAATAACTCCGTGGAAATTTTCCACAACTACTACTACTACTACTACTACTACTACTACTACTACTACTACTACTACTACTACTACTACTACTACTACTACTACTACTACTACTACTACTACTACTACTACTACTACTACTACTACTACTACTACTACTACTACTACTACTACTACTACTACTACTACTACTACTACTACTACTACTACTTACCTTAGACCTTAGTCCTTCCACGCGCATGTAGCGCATCGGGCGACACAGCTCCTCCACTTCATTCTGTCCTATGCAGCTCCCTCAGCCTCTTCCCATGTCATTTCTCCGTCTTCCAGATCTTGCACGATTGTGGCTCGCCAGGTCTTTCTCGGCCTCCCGCGTATCCTTTTCCATCCTGATGGAGTCCAGTTCAGTGACTGCTTCGCGATTCTTTCACTGTCTGATCTATGCATATGTCCCAACCAGCGCAGGCGTGTTATCTTCAACATATCCTCCATTTTTTCCATAGCCGTTCTCTTCCTTATATCTTCATTCTTTATCTTATCCTTCCAAGTGACAGAGTGACCATACGTCCCGGTTTTCCGGGACATGTCCCGGTTTTATGTGGTGTGTCCCGGTGTCCCGACGACTTGTGCGAAAGCACAAAATTGTCCCGGTTTCTGAGAAGTCAAAGAAATTATCAACTTGTATCTAGGAAATTAAACGTCAGTTCAGTTGTTTGTAAACGTCAGTTCAGTTGTTTGTAAATGACTGAACTAATTGTTAACAGTAAATGGTTTATTATCCAAAACGAAATCGCGACGAAAGAGAAGTTAGTTTAAAGGTTATTATTATGAAATATTAAAGCATAACGTGAAAGTTTTCATATATTTTTAAAAATGCGTAAAGTGCGGATAATGGCGAAAGTACAGAAAAAGGAGTGGAAATAATAAAGGTTGTAGGTAGAAACTGTACATAAATGCTGCTCCCTCTGCTTCGGCCCGCCGATGCAGTTAAATCTGATGATATTCGTTTATTGTTTCGGACCTATCAAAGTATCAAGTGAACTCATGCTGACAAACCGCAGCATAGCCTATAGAACAAAGTTAGATAGAGTTTTTGAGAAGTAGATAATGTGTTCGGGAAATAATGTCTCTATTATCTTTAACTGGAAGACAGTACTAGTGAGATCTGTTATAACTGTTATATTAATAAAATTAATATTATATGAAATACTGATCCGGCCTGCCGAAGCAGTCTAACGGTCTAACTCTAGGGCCTAAAGGTCACCAGTCTAACACTCGAGAGGTCTAACGGTCTACTCCAATATACGTCGATGGTTTACTCGGTGTGGGAATTGTAGAAAAAGAACGGGGGTGGGAGTGGGTGGGGTTGAACATTTTATCCGTATTTTGCAAACTTATGTCAACGAAATTTGAAAGCAGCTGATTTCAACGCTAGCAGTTTTTTCAAGTCAGACTCGAATCAAAACCAATTCCGTTGTTGAGAGAATTCAAAAATGCAAACATGATCGATACACCATGGAAATTTCTTGTCTTTGTCAGAGACTCGGAGTCAAATAATGCTATATCACACTAGTACAACGGAGGGGTTGGAAACAACCCCTTGGGTGTGCAATGAAGACTTAACTTTGGGGTCCTAAGAAAGACTGTGGGTTGATTCCCACTACCCCACAACAATTCTCATTCTGGGTCTACTGACTCTACTACTCTAACAGTAATGGTATGGTAACTATAGCTAGTATGCAAGTTTTCATTTGTATTGATCGATTGTTTTCTTTCGCCCAGCCGATAAAATATGCCAAAAAAGCGTTACAAACGTGTCCCGGTTTTTGAAGGCCAATAAATGGTCACCCTACCCTAATATCCTTCTCTGCCACCGGTGATGAGCCGCCTCTAATTTCTGCTGATTAGCTTTAGTCATAGGCCATGTTTCCGCTCCATACAGCAACGTTGTCAGGACCAAGGCCCTGTATAGTCTTGTCTTTGTTATTAGGCTTAGTCCTTTATCTTTCCATATGCTGTTCAGTCTTCCGAATGTGGCATTAGCCTTTCCCAGCCTGACTCTGATCTCCTTGTCGCAGCTACCATTGTTTGCAAGTACACTCCCCAGATAGCAAAAGTCCTCTACCTCCTCTATCACATCTTCCCCAACTTTGATGTTTTCTCTCGTCTCTCATTTTCCTACTCTTATGATCCTTGTTTTTGAAGTATTGATTCTCAATCCAACCAGTCCTGCTTCTTTTTCCACTCTGCCCGTGAGTTCGCTCATTCCCTCCCATGAATCTTCCAGTAGCGCTATATCGTCTGCAAAGTCCAGATCTGCTAGCCTCTCGGCTCCTCTCCACTCCAAACACCATCTTCCCTCTTCCGTGCTTCGCCTCAATACCCAGTCAATCGTTAGCAGGAGCAGCAACGGCGATAGGATACATCCTTGCCTCACCCCCGTAACAACCTGGAACCACTCCCCCAGTCTCCCTCCACTCTCACCGTGTATCTGCTTTCTTTGTACATTCCCTTTATGATGTCTATAATTTTTCCTGGTGTTCCATATTGCGCGAGAATGTTCCACACCGCTGGTCTCTGGACACTGTCAGAAGCTTTTGGAAATCTATGAAGTTGACAAGTAGGCCTATATTTGTATTTCCCGCCACGCATTTCTCTATAATCTGCCTCAATGTGAAGATCTGGTCACTACAGGATCTGTTCTTTCGGAAGCCCGCCTGTTGCTGTCTTAATACGGCGTCCACCGCCCCTTGTATTCTTCTCAAAATTATGCTGGCTAGGACTTTCGCCGATATGGAGAGTAGCGTTATTCCTCACCAATTATTGCAGTCACCAAGGTTTCCTTTTCTCGGGATTGGTATCTGTATCACGGTTATTTTTGTATGTCTCGTCTTTAATCTGATGGTAATGATTCTGTCACTTATCGGCTCCCACCCAATGACAGCCGTCGCCATCCTCGCATCTATTGCTATGCCCACTCCTCTCTCGTGTCTATCTCCTCCAGAGTGATGTATACTCATTCCTTCAGATGTAGTAATTCCGCTCCCAGTCCACCTCATCTCGCTCATTCTCAATATCTCCAGTTTGTATCTCTTCATCTCTGCCATCACCTGCGCCAGCCTTCCCGTGTCGTACAGTGTCCTTACATTCCAGCATCCTATCCTTGTCTTGGCCTTGGTCGTCAAGATCTGGGCTTTCCGGGTCATGGCTTCCTTTCGGCTTCCACCATTCCCCATCATAAATAGGTCTTCAGCCTTCCCGTCTCTCTTCCGATCCGCCCTGACAGTATAATTCTGTTTTTTCTGTGTCGTTTCTGTTGCAATGAGTGGTTTCACTCGGGCGTGCTGCAAACCCTCCGCGGAACCTTCCTCCTTTATCCGGGCTTGGGACCGGCACAGGCTCCGTAATGGAACCTGAGGCGTAGCTATACTACTACTACTACTACTACTACTACTACTACTACTACTACTACTACTACTACTACTACTACTACTACTACTACTACTACTACTACTACTACTACTACTACTACTACTTCTACTACAACTTCTACTACTACTTCTACTACTACTTCTACTACTACTACTACTACTACTACTACTACTACTACTACTACTACTACTACTACTACTACTACTACTACTACTACTACTACTACTACTACTACTACTACTACTACTACTACTAATAATAATAATAATAATAATAATAATAATAATAATAATAATAATAATAATAATAATAATAATAATAATAATAATAATAATAATAATAATAATACAATATCCCACTACCACATTTTCTTTCATGCCTGTTTTTGCGGAGTTAATGCTCAGGTCTCCGGTCGCCCCTGGCTATACTACTCTATCTCCCCTCATGCTTACATTTCGAAAGCTGACTTGTTTAAACTAACTTGGATCTTTTAAAACTTACAAATTACCACAGTATAAATAATTACACAGTACGTCGACTCCCGGCCTCTGCAGCAGTCAGAATGTGTGACCAACCGCCATTTTGAAAGTGAACGTTTACACGCCGATACACCGGAAACAATCACATCAAACATTTGTTAAACGTTACAACAACATTGAGGACTACACGCCGATACACCGGAATCCATCACATAAAATATATTTTAAACGTTACAACAACATTCAGGACTTCATTAGAATTAACAATATTATTTTTAACGTTAATTTCAGCTTAAATCTATTTTTCAAAATCTCACTTTCAAAATGGCGTCACCAGAAAAACTAGTCAACAGTTAGCAACGGGAGTCGACGTACTGTGTAATTATTTTATACTGTGAAATTACTTTGGCGAGAGCTATTGTCGAGAAACTCGACGCATGATAGATCGAGCGACAATGGTTGTCATGGCGACCTGTCGGCTAGCTCATGTCGAGCTTATTAGGACTCCCACGCCGTAGGCGGCCTTTCTTTTGAACTCTCTTTGTCCAGTCATTGGCGGCTTCTCTTTGATTCTTCTTCGCCTAGTAATGTCCGCCCTCCCTTCCCTTCTCTTCTTTGCCTAGTAATGTCCTAGGACACCTCCCCACGCCTCTCTTCTTTGGCAAGTAATGTCCTAGGACACTCTCCCCTCCTTTGCCTCTTCTGCTTAGCCTTTGATGTGCCGCTCCACACTGTTGACTGCTCTCTTTGATCCTTCTTTGCGTAGTAATGTCCGCCCTCCCTTCCCTTTTCTTCTTTGCCTAGTAATGTCCTAGGACACCTCCCCACGCCTCTCTTATTTGCCAAGTAATGTCCTAGGACACTCTCCCCCTCCGGTGTGGTTGCCTATATAAGCAGAAGTAGAGAGATGCAGGGCGCTGAGAGTAGAAATCCGGTAGGGGTGTTCGTATTCGATGTGTTTAACTTGCGCTGTTTTAAATTACGTCAAGTTGTCGAATAAAGCTGTCGAACCTGCGTTGTCGCCCGTGAACTTCAAGATCTCTGACAGACGACGGAGGCCGGCTCAACGCGCCTTACGAAGCTACGCCTAGAAGGGTCGCATCTTCCCTTCCCGATCCGTGCTCGGCCTGGTAACTGACGGAGAGGGAAGGCCGGCAGAATTGCGACAGTGACATTCCTAGGTGGTTCGGCCGTTTTCGTGACACTATTAATAAAACTAAAAAATACTGACATATATCAGCGTTTTGCAGTCTTGTTGTCAAGACCTTAAACCTCAAGACCAAGACCAAGACCAAGACCAAGACTCTGAACCTCGAGACCAAGACCAAGACCAAGACTTTGAACCTCAAGACCAAGACTTTGAACCTCAAGACCAAGACCAAGACCAAGACTTTGAACCTCAAGACCAAGACCAATACCAAGAACGAGCCCAGACCCCAAAAATCACCGTATCCAGACTGCTATTCCTTACTAAAAAATAATTGTCAAGTCGAAATATGAAAATATAAGTCTTTTTTATTAAAGCAAAACAACTTTAAATGCAGACTGCAGAGAATTCCAAATTCATATTTACAAAAGTTCTTCATGCGAAATGTTATTCCAAATGCCTGTTGCATCTTATAAAAACCAATTCGCTCAGAATTTTCTGACCAAGACTGTGGGGCCTCATACAAATTCTGCCATGTTAAAAAATGGTGCTGAAATCGCTGGCACACACAGCAGCTTTTCAAGCACTAGGTGTAAATGTAAAAATCGCGAGTCTGGTTTGAAATCATTCCATGGTAAAGAACTGGAAGTCAAAATAATTGTCCAAAACAACAGTAAAGCCTCATTCACACCGTGCAAATACTACAGCAATTAATTGTATTAGTAATTATTGGATAAATTTTTATAATTTTTACGTTTTGTTAGAGACTGTTCATATTGACAAAAGTCTTGGTCTTGGTCTTGAAAACAAAAGACCAAGACCTTTGGTCTCAAGATCAAGACCAAGACTTTTGGTCTCAAGACCAAGACCAAGACCAAGACTTTTGGTCTCAAGACCAAGACCAAGACTTTTAAAAACGAACTCGAGTGCACTCTATACCAAGACCTTGGTCTCGAGGAGAACAAGACTGCCGACAACATTATGCTCCGACAACATTATGCCTAAACCATTCAAAACCAAATTCTTTTTCTGGTCTCCGGGAGCAGTTAAGCAAACTAACCTATCTTTCCGACCTTTTCCCAACATATCTCACTTCTCCATGCCTTACTCTTCTCCTGTCCGCAATCTCGGCATCATCTTCCATAAAAACGTCACCTTGCCGACCACATCGACCACACGATTAGGTGATCAGCTTGATCTTGTCATCACTAGTGAAGATGTTCAAGTAGACGACCTTAAAGTTCTGCCACCGACGCTCTCGGATCATTCTCTCATCAGTTTTACTCTTCCTTCCATTCATCTTCAGCCGATTCACTCCATTCGCATGATACGTGGATGGAAGTCGTTCGACTCGTCTGCCTTCAGTGCTGCTCTACGTGAAACTCTCCTTTCTTCACCGGTCCTACTCTGGATAATCTCTCAGTTGCTCAACTATTCGATCTATAGACGTCCACGGCTACAAGTCTCCTCGACGCCATGTTACCTTGGCGTAAAGTTTGGACACATCAGCGCCCACTGGCAGTCTGGTTTAACGCTGACTGCCGTCGACTCCGCCGTCGTACTCGATGCCTTGAGCGCCGCAGTCGTCGGACTAAAGATCCTGTCGACCGACTAGCCTGGATTACTCAGCTTCGCTCACTACATCGCCTCTACCATCAGAAGGAAGCTGAGTATTGGGAGAAGCTAGTCTTGCGTAACGAAAAAAATCCAAGACGCTTGTGGTCGCCTGTATCGGGTCTCCTTAGGCGACCATCTCGTTCTACTGAGGCTCCATCCTCCACCGCAGATGAGTTTCAGGAAATGCTTTCTACCAAGATCGACCGACTTCGTGTTTCGACAGCTGAAGCTCCTCCTCCGATCCTTACATCTACATCTACCGTCTTTGATAGCTTTCATCGTATCTCAGAGTTCGACCTTCGTTTAGCATTAACGTCTGTTAATCTTAAATCATGTGAACTCGATCCGCTACCCCCTTTTGTTATTAGTGACATTTTAGATGACCTTGCTCCCTTTCTTGTTTATTTATTTAACAGATCGCTTGCTGAAGGGTGTATTCTTCCATCGCAGAACCGTGCTCTGATCTTTCCCTCGCTAAAGAAGCCTAATCTTGATACTAATCTCTGCAATAATTACCGTCCTATCTCCAATCTATCTTTTCTATCCAAGACTCTTGAACGCCTTGTCTCTCTTCAGCTTCTACCTTATCTTGAGCAATCTGGACTTCTTCCTGCTAATCAGTCAGGGATTAGGGCTCATCATTCTACTGAGACTGCTCTCCTTTCTCTCCTCTCTGAAATCTACTCTGCTGTTGACAGGGCTGAACTTACCCTCTTGGCTCTTTTCGATGTTTCTGCAGCCTTTGATATGGTAGATCATAATATTCTCCTTCAGCGTCTTGAGACTTCTTATGGGTTTCAGGGCCTCCCTCTTTGCTGGTTTCGATCATATCTGTCTGATCGAACCCACATGATTGTATCGGGTGACTCTAGAACAAAATGGATCCACATTAAGCTGGGCGTTCCTCAAGGCTCTGTACTTGGTCCTCTTCTATTTATTCTCTACACGGCTGACAGTCCTTCTCTTTTCCCACTCTCGGGAGCTGCTGGTCATCTCTTTGCGGATGATGTGCAAGCATTTGTCCATGGGTCTCCTTCATCCCAACTGCACTTAGTTGAGCGTATTGAGTCTCTATCGAAGTCTCTCCATTCCTGGATGTCCTCAAATCGTCTCTCTCTTAATGCCTCCAAAACCCAGTTCGTTTGGTTTGGCTCCCCTCAACAGTTGCTGAAGGTTGATTTTGCCCTCTCTCGGAAATCTTTCCAAACTACTCCTTTTCATCAAGTGTACGTGACCTGGGTGTTACGCTTGATAGCTCTCTCTCTCCTTCAAAGATCACATCTCTAACCTCACACGTGTCTCCTACTTTCAGTTAAGGCGTCTCAGAGCTATTCGACGATCTGTCTCATCCTCTGTTTTCACAAGGCTGGTCCATGCTTTCATATGCTCCCGAATTGACTACTGCAATTCGCTTCTAATTGGTCTTCCTTCTCATGCCTCTGCATGTCTTAAATGCAGCTGCGAGATTAATAGCACGTCTGCCACGCTACTCACGCATTTCATCCTTCATGTTTGAGCAACTGCACTGGCTTCCTCTCTCTGCACGTATTAAGTTTAAAATCCTTATTCTGGTATCCAAGACACAGCGGGGTCTTGCCCCAAATATATAATTGATATAATTCACCGGCCTCTTTCTGTCTCCTCGCATCGTCCACTTCGCTCCTCTGACAGATTTGATCTTGCAGTTCCTCATACTAGAACAGCTATGGCGAAGTCCCGATGTTTTGCCTCAATTGGTCCCTCTCTCTGGAACACACTGTCTCCTTCTACTCGCTCTCAAATTTTAATAGGTAGCCCCTCGTCTTCTTTTGCTTTCCTCAAGACTTATTTCTTTTCTCTTGGCCTTTCGCACTGGGAGCGCCTCTGAACGGTTCACCCTACTAGAGGCGCTTTATAAATGCTTAAATACAATACAATACAATACATCACCCATGCAGCTATCTCGCACCCGCTATGTGCATTATGCACATTCGTGACCTTCGTCGACAGCGCCCAATACTTCATTACAATACCGCCTGCACACGCCTGCTAAATTATTAATTCCAAACTCAATTACTGTAATTCCCTTTTCTACAACTTTTCTTAAAATCCCTCAGCGCATAAATTACAAAGTTGTATCTCTTAATTATCTATAACGCCCTTCAAACCTCTCAATCCTTTTACATTTCCCAGTTATTCACCATCCAACAGCCCAGATCTACTCGCTCATCATTATATCTTTATCTCAACCTCCAGTCTCCTCTCTTAAATTCTGCAGCCATTCCTTAATCTATGCTGCACCGGCTCTTTGGAATGAACTTCCAAAATATCTCCGCCAGTTTGCTCATTCTCCTATCTCGCCTGTTCATTTAATTTAATTCTCCTCCGCTTGCACTTTCCTCCGCTGCTTTCCACTCACGACTGAAACCGAGCTCTTCATATCCTTTCCTGATTCTGTTCTCAACCACCATCATCACCGATTACCACCGTAGCACCATGCTGACTGTTGTCTCCTCGGCTTGACCTCCACTGATTCTGACCAGGCACCGGAACAGAGAAGACTATTGTGGACTTGATTTTATATAGGGGCGATAAATGAGCTGGTCTCACTGACGCGACTTTTGTGTGGAGCTGAGAAATCTGGAAGATTTACGTTTACACAAGGAAGCAAATTATTTTCAAGCTCGGGTTATTCGTGTGCAAGCTAGCATCACTATCTTCACTCTATGCTGATCAAGACTCGTCTCTACTAAACTAGGCCTTCTGGCTGTCTTAACCTTCCGTAGTCAATGCATGCTGTACAACAGGAAGACGCATAAGCAAGACCGGGTCGACAATGCTTTCTGAATGAACAGACACGTTTCAACTATGGAGGAGTAAATCCCCATGAGGCAGGAAAGCTGTCCTGCCCAGCGTACCAAATTACATGTTATCGGTGTTCTAAGAAAAATCATTACTCGGGGTGCTGCAGACAAAGGCGCGACATCATGGGATGGAAGCACATCCCAGCCACGTACAGGGGAAGCGCACGTTACTGTCAGGCAGTATGGTTATACGTTGAGCGTTACATGAGCACAGACAAAAATGCGAGGAAGGTGGACAGTAGGCCTATTGGACATACCTGATTACCTAAGAAGTCGATAGCAAGTCGCTGAGTCAGTCGATAAGTCTAAGCGACTTAGTCAGTCGATAAGCATTCGACTTAGTCGACTGAGTCGCAAAGTCAGTCGCCAACTCATCAAGTCAGTCGGTAACTCCTTAGCGACTGACTCCGGACACACAAACGTACTCATCTCCTCTATATACGTCTCTTCACTAGTCTTGTTACTCCATGTTGTTCTCTTCAGTCCAGACGAGGATGACGATCATCATCTCAAGGTATGTAATGTATGTACCGGTAATGTAAATCTTCGAAATTTCTCAGCGCCACACAAAAGCCACGTAAGGGAGACCAGCTAATATCAAATCAAGTCCGCGATAGCCATGTCTGCCTTGTCAGTTCCGGTGCCAGGTCATAGTCCGGGGAGGTCAAGCCGAGGAGACAGCAGGGTGCTACGGTGGTAATCGGTGATGATGGTGGTTGTTTGGCGGCGCCAAAGCAAGGGCAACTTTGCCATCATCGTAATCGTAATCGTAATCTCCAATTTTATAAAGCGCCACTGTAAAGCTGAGCGCAAAGCACCAGCTTATTCACGAGCGCTGCGACGTATCCGAGGGGTTGTCGAGAAATCGTCCGAGTCCGGTTGCCAGAGAGACCAGAGAGAGGCAGAGCAGCTGTTACGGAGGGTTTCGCTGAGAACGAGATAGCTTGGAAGGCAGAGGATCCGATGGATTAGGATAGGAAATCTTGAAGAGGTGAGTTTTCAGTTTGGAGTGGAAAGCCTGTGGGATGATGAGTAGAGGAGCCCGAGGTAGATGACGATGAGTGAGTGGTGGTATTGGTGGAGGAACTGAGAAAATGCGGAATTCGGGAGGAAGTTCGTTCCAGAGTTTAGGTGCAGTTTGGGATATGGATCGGTTGGAGAACTTTAGGCGAGTAGTGACTGGAGGACGGGAGAGAGTGAGATATATGGATGAACGGGTAGACCGGGGTGGCTGGATAGTGAAGAGTTCGCGAAGGTACTTTGGCTGGGAGTATTGTAGTGTGTTGTAGGTTAGCGACAAGACTTTGAAGTGGATTCGCTCAGGGATTTTCAGCCAGTGGAGCGATTTAAGAACAGGAGTGATATGGTGATGCTTAGGTGTCCTGGTGACGGCTCGGGCGAGAGAATTTTGGATGAGTTGTAGAAGCTTAATTTGGGTGGATTCAAGGTTAAGGAAAATGGAATTGCAGTAATCAAGCTTAGAGTGGACAATGGAGGTAGCGATAGTGGATGCAGTTTTAAAGTCAAGCATGGGTCGAATGCGGCGAAGGTCACGAATATGCATGAAGCAGGTGCGCGAGAGGTTGGAGATGTGATTAGATGTGGGGCGTGGTGGTTCAGTGGTAAGTTCGGCGCCTTGTGACCGGAGGGTTGCAGGTTTGAATCCCACTCTAGCCGCTGCGTACGGACCTTGGGCAAGTCCTTCACTCACAATTGCTCGTGGCGCTTCGGCGTGAAAATTCCGGCACAGTATCAAATGCTGTAGTCGGGAGCGCCTCTGAGTAGTAGTTGACTTCGAGAGGCGCTCCGTGGCGGCGCCACGATTTGATAAGTAGTACGGCAAATTACAGGGTCTGGGTAAAAGTGTACGGCAAATTATGTTTTTGCCGTAAAACCTTAAAACGTGGTACGGCAGAAGCCGTACAACAAACATAGGCGGCGCCGCCACTGGAGGCGCTATAGAAATATCTGGAATAAATAAAATAAAAGAAGGATAAATGTGGATCAAAGGTATCGCCAAGATTGCGAACAGGTAAGTTGGAAGTGAAAGCGAGAGATGAAGAGCTGGTTGGTAAGTTTATGGAAAGGTCGGGGATTTTCTTGTTCTGATCTGGAAGGCCAAGGATGATAAATTCAGTTTTGGCAGGGTTGAGACAGAGGAGGTTGGAGGACATCCATTTAGAGGTTAGGTTGACCACATCGAGTAGTTGAGCAATGGCGGTGGAGAAAGAGCTAGGGGAGAATGATATGAAGAGTTGGGTGTCGTCTGCATACAGATGTTGGTCAATAGAAGAGGATTTTATGAGATGGCTCAGGGGTGTAGTGTAGAGGATGAAGAGAAGTGGACCTAGGACGGAGCCTTGAGGAACACCACAAGAGAGTGGGAGGGCTTGTGACGAGTGGCTGGAGGCTTTAACAGAAAAGGTGCGTGAAGACAAGTAAAACTGGAACCAAAGTAGAGCATTGCCAGAGACGCCAAACCAAGAGGACAGCCTAAGGAGAAGTAGTTCGTGATCTATGGTGTCAAAAGCGGCAGAGATGTCGAGGAGACAGAGACAGGAGACTTGTTGATGACTAACAGCAGATACCAGTTTATTATACACAGAGATAAGGAGAGTTTCTGTGGAGTGATGCTTAGTAAAACCAGATTGATGGGGGTTGAGTAGTGAGTTACAAGAAAGGTAGTCATTCATCCGGGCAAGGACAATGCGTTCGGTTAGTTTGGATAAGAAGGAAAGACTAGAAATAGCGCGATAGTTTGAGAAGTTTTCCTTGTCGAGATTGGCTTTTTTGAGGAGGGGTGACAAGAGATTGCTTAAAGGCGGTGGGGAAGCGACCAGTAGAGAGAGAGAAAGAGTGAGAGAGAGAGAGAGAGAGAGAGAGAGAGAGAGAGAGAGAGAGAGAGAGAGAGAGAGAGAGAGAGAGATGAGAGAGAGAGAGAGAGAGAGAGAGAGAGAGAGAGAGAGAGAGAGAGAGAGAGAGAGAGAGAGAGAGAGAGAGAGAGAGAGAGAGAGAGAGAGAGAGAGAGAGAGAGAGAGGAACCGGAACAGAGGCACAATCTTTGAGAAGAGAGGTGGGAATAGTATCAAGTTCACATTTTTCTTAGGGAGAGAATTTAGTAGGCGTGACACTTCTGATTGAGAGGTTGGGAGAAGAGTAAGGAAAGAAGACTGAGAGGCAGGAGGAGTGGGATTTAGATGAGATTTAGATGATGCACTGATTCGGTCCTAGAGGAAGACGCAGGTGTAGATTGTGAATTGAGCAGGGACTACAAGGAAAAGCGAAGAGACGAGATTTTATCAGAGAAAAATGAGCAAAAGGTATCAGCGACAGAAGGGGAAGGTAGGAAGCTTGGTAATGGAGAAGAAGACTTACGATGAAGAAGAGAGTTAACGGCTTTCCAAGAAGTCTTGGATTGGAAGAGCTGGAGTGGATGAGTGATGAATGATACTTTTTCTTAGCGGCAGCAATATGTTTATGGTATTTGTTGGTGACAGATTTGAGAGTGATGAGGGCTGCAGTCTTGGCAATGGGATCGATGGTGCGCTTGTAGGAGTGTTCGAGGCGTCTGCGAAAGGTTTTGAATGCCTGAAGATAGGAAATGAACCAAGGGTTATTGGTGTGGGTGCTGGGCTTGGTAATGAGTGGGGAATGAGTATCGAGAAGACTAGAGAGTGTAGAATTGTAGCAGGAAAGGAGGTCGTCGAGAGAAGAGGGAGGGTTAAGAACCAGTTGGGAGTGAAGGATATCTTGCAGGAAGGCCTTCCGGTCGATGGATCCAATGCGCCGGAAAGAATAGGAGGATGAAGGTGGCCGAGGAAAAGGTTTACTTTCGAGTTCAGCAATGATTAAGTAATAATCTGTGATGGTGAGAACGGAGTGAGACAGTTTAGGTGATAGGAGCGAAGTTGAGGATATGATGATGATGAGGTCAAGCGTGTGGTTCTTGATGTGAGTCGGAAAGTTGATATGTTGAATGAGGTTGACCGAGGATAGGAGATTCAGAAAGTCAGATGCAAGAGGATCAGATGGGTTGTCAACATGGATGTTGAAGTCTCCTAGCTGTGAGTATGAACTCGTTAGGAGAAGTGGCAGCAAAGTGTTAGAAGAGAGGCAAACTCGTCAAGAAACACACAGGGTTTGGAGGAGTAGGAAGACGACGTAGGAGGACGGTAGATGTTGAAGACGGTTAGCAGGTCAGAGGCGAGTCGGAGAGTGATAGAGGCACATTCAAAGGATCGAAAGTTATGACGGAAGGAGTCGAGGACGACGGCCGGTTGGCGAACCATGAATGCGATGCCGCCACAAAGGGATTTTGAGGATTTAGATGAGGATGCTATACGAGGAGCAATGTGTAGAGAGTAACCAGGCGCAGTGCTGTCAGAGAGATGGGCCTTAGTAGATGAGGCGGTGATCCACGTTTCTGTCAAGGCAATGAGGTCAGGAGGGCGGCAGCAGGAGACAAGATCGCTGAGAATGATGGAATTTTTGGGTTTAGTAGTGATCTAATAATAATAATAATAATATTTATTCTTTAATTAAGCGCCTGCAAACGCACTGCGCTGTACATGTACATGTTATGCGATAATCTTAACTACTAACAGAACAGACAGCCTGCAATACACGGCGCAAATTGCAGCCTACAAAGCATGTCCGCCTATGGGACTCGATCTCTGTACCTCTCGCACTCTACGCAAGATGTTATCCAATGGAGAGAATGGAGAAGGAATTTCCTGCTAGTGGACGAGGCTGAGAAAGAGGTAGAGCTGGTGGTAGAACGGCTGCACGGGCCGGGGTTGGGATGGATATCACCAGAGAGTAGTACAGTAAGCAGCAGTGTTAGTGGGTTTTTGGCGGTTGAGTGTAGAGTCGGACGGCGAGCGTGAAGGAATGAAGCAGATGGGACGGAAAGTAGATGGCCACGCTGTAGGGTTGCAGTTGGTATTGCGAAACTGGGGGCTGAGAGTAGATGAGCAGACCCGACGGGATTTACTGTGAAGCGGAGGACCAGAAGAGGGAATAGCAGAGCCAGAGGTGACATGATTGTGGTTCAAAATGGCGGGCGGTGAATGTAAACACAGGACAGTACAGGAACCTGCGGACAAAGGATACCAAAAAGAGGAATTGGTAATATGGCCTGTAACAAATTATGAATATAGCATAACTTAGTTTAACATTTTAAAATATTAGGAACGATCGGTTGTTGAGAAATTACTAAATAAGGAAGAAGAGCTAGTTGCGCGCAAGTGAACTAAGTAAAACAAAGAAATCAGCGCGTGTAGACGAGTGGACAACAGTAGGCCTATAAATAATTACACAGTACGTTGACTCGCATTGCTAACTGTTGACTAGTTTTTGGGGTGACGCCATCTTGAAACAGAGCTTTTGAATTATAGATTTAAGCTGAAATTAACGTTAAAAATAATATTGTTAGGCCTAATTCTAATGAAGTTCTCGATGTTGTTTTAACGTTTAAAAAATATTTTATTCGATGGATTCCGGTGTATCGGCGTGTAGTCCTGAATGTTGTTGTAACGTTTAAAAAATATTTGATGTGATTGTTTCCGGTGTATCGGCATGTAAACGTTCTCTTTCAAGATGGAGTTTGGTCACACATTCTGACTGCTGCAGAGGCCGGGAGTCGACGTACTGTGTAATTATTTATACTGTGAGACAGTGTGAGTGGACGACAATAAAGAGCCACGAGGGGAGCCAAACTAGATAAGAAAAATCAGTTTTATTAGATCAACAAGAAGAATATTATTCGATCACTCAGAACATTTGGAAATCGAGCATTTACATATTTATCCTGTAAGGACCTGTAACGAGACGCGATAATTATTCTCTTGTCCTAAGGGCTGCGCTCACACTTCATACGACTTCAAATAAGGACCTCTATTAATTTAGTTCCGTTGGTCTTCTATCTATGGTTGACCTGCTTATCCACGTCTCGTTGTTTATGTCTATGGTCTGTGACACGAAACAAATATTGTAACAAGCAATATGTTCGATATAGTTCGAAACAATATGCTTTTCGCTGCAGTAGGATTTGTAGTTCTGCTACTCGTAGGAGTAGTGTTCTTTCTGAAAAAAGTTCGACGTAGATGTGAGTATTTTTTGTGAGGCTTATGTACCATTTGCTTTGGCATTTAAGTCGCATTTTGGCTGAAGGAATTTTCGAGGGGTCCGGCCCCGAATTCTCGAAACCCGAATCCCTGAATAGTTTTCGGGAGTTCGGCTGCTTTCTATAAAGCTGTTTTCGGGAAATCGGGCTTTTGTGTATTTTCAGCGTTTTCGGGGATTCGGGCCGGCAGTGGCGGCGCCAGGATTTGAGGTTTGGAGGGGCTGGAGCCCTACGCTGAATATTTAATCTATTTTTTGTTCACGAGAAATGCGTTTAAAAAGCAAGGGGCAAGCACTTTGTAACGGCATGTAGATTATGTATTTTCATAAAATTGTATAATTACATTCAAACTAATTCAAATCTAAATTTAACTGATTTTTATTAGTTAGTTACTTATTGCGAAATAATATAAACAGAATTATATGTAAAAAAAAACTCATTAATTTTTTTTAGTTGCTGGTGGCAACGTGTTGACGTGTCAGCTGCCTGGTCTCAGTTATCAAGTTTCCACTTGGCAGTTATTTAACAAAAGTAGCAATGAAAAAGTTCCTTTAAACATCGGGCGACAGCTGTATACTGTGTCCCCCCTCACTGTTGAAGGTGGACTCCCTCCCCACTATCGCCGCCCCTGAATAAATCATCAAAATAATCGAGTTTTAGTGACTCCAGTGATTGTACGATATAATCCTGCAGATGGTTTACTACACCTGTGATCTAAATCAACTCGCAACACGTTCATATATTCGCGAGTTCAACGTAGGCTATATTATTACCCCTATAGATGTACTCAATTGAAGTGTGTGCCACACAATGACTGGACAGATCAGAGATAGAAGAGCAAGCAGAGCGATGACACGCACACACACCTACACACGTCTACACAAACACACACACACACACGTGCAGGTTGCAGCGGAGAACTCGGCCAGTCTAGGCCGCCGTGTCATTAAAGAAGGAAACTCACGGTCCTCACCCCCGCAAGCCGTTGGCCCGTTGGTCGTAGGCTCGTACAGCAGAAGAGATAATGTAGATATCAGTATCATATCACGGACTGCACGGCAGTGGAGACGAGCTGCTGTGCAGTATGTGTTCTGTTGTATGTGTCGTTGGCTACAGTGTTATGGAAACATAAGAGGATTTCGATCCCATGTGGAACAAAAAGGCGTTAACCGATAATGGCTTAATGTAGGCTGTATTATCACACGGGACAAAAGAGATATCATGAAAAAAATGCAAACCCTTACTTTCGGCCAAAATATGTCAACCCCCCACTTTTGAAGTTCAATGAAGATCGTTCTCCAAACCCCACCTTTGGTAGACGGCTAGACGCCTCTGGTTGTAGCCACAAGTTTTGTAAGGCTCCTTTCGCAGTCGTGCCATCCAACGTGTGTCTGGCTATTTAGTTTTGTAAATGTATGAAATGTTTGTAGTAATTAAGGACCTCTCTCTTTCTGTCTGTCTAATGTCAACTACAAAATATTTTTTTACACCTTAATGAAATCCCATATCCTGCAATTCAATAATTGTTAAATTCCAACTAGGCCTACCCATTCTTGTAATTGAGTTGTAAAAATTAAAATAAGCAAAAACTTCGGTATATATCTTGACAATTTCCTTATTTTGTTCAGACATAGGCATATATAAAATATTATATATATATTTATAAATAATATATATATAAATTTATAAATAATATATATATAAATTTATAAATAATATATATATATATATAAATTTATAAAATGGTCTTGGTCTTCTTGTATTGGTCTTATGTGCGTGGCCACCGACAAGTATTGGTTTACTAAATGCAGAGAGACAGACAGAGACAGAGAGATGGAGAGAGAGATGTGGAGAGAGTGGGGAGAGCGGGACGAAGGAGGCATATAGTGCAGAGGCCAGCTACCTCGAGCGCAGGTCTTCTGGCCTTAAAACTTGCTATACAAGGTCATGTGTCAAGCGGCAGCAAGCCCTGAAGCTCATACATTGCGATGGCCTGTACATAGTGTACAACCCTAACTGGATGATGGATGAGTGCTAGGCTAGTCATCTATATCAGAGGGGCCAATACACAGTGGGCTAGCTAGCTACGTTTCTGACGCATCATTTCTTTGAGAATAATTGGGGACATTCTTGTGCTATGGAGCCTGCTATTTATAAGTGGGCATTCAAAAGCTTCAGAGATTTCTCGCTTTTGCTTTGAGGGGGCTGAACCACATTTTGGGGGGGCTAAGCACCCCCTAGCCCACCCCTGGCGCCGCCACTGCGGGCCGGCCCCCTTCAACCATTTGACGATAGGGCTTACTCGAAAAGGGATCAGCCCGAAATCCGAATCCCCCAAACGAATTTCGGCCGGATCCTCGAAATCGATTTATGTCCTTGTAAGAGTTCAAACTTCAACAATTCATTTTAAAACAAGGTGTTATATTTCAGGGTAAACGTGAAGACCGAGTGCCTGTGTATATAAACAATATGGTTGCCATTGACTTCACTCCAATAGTCTATTGGAGTGAAGTCAATGGCAATTGGCTAAGTAAGTAAGTAACGAACACGAACTTATATTACAAACAGAACTAAATGATTTTATTTAAAGCAGTATAACGCAAAACAACCACAAGTGCCAAAATACACTTTCCTATTCCACCAAAACACAGTATAGCACAAAACAACCGCAAATAAGAAATTAAAGTTCGTGTTCCTTACTTACTTAGGGTGCTCGGTAGTCTAGTGGTTAGCGTGCTGGACTGTCAATCGAGAGGTCGGGGGTTCAAATCCCCGCCAGGGCAGAAATTTGGTTCGAGATTTCTGTTCCACTTGCACCCCGTAGCCAACTCAGCTATGATGAGTACACTGACCGTACACTGTCAGTGGGAAGATGAGACGGCGAGGAAGAGGACTGGCCACCCGCCCTCATATGCCGAGGCTAAGAAAATGAAGTCGCTAACACTTCATACCTCAGGGCTAGCTTAAGGGACTGCTCTTCTTCTTCTTCCTTACTTACTTATTTATTTAACTGCATTATGGGTTAAGGCTGGTAGGTAGCGGCGCTCTATTGGAGCGAAGTCAGTGGTGACCATTTTGTTTATATACACAGGCACTCAGTCTTCACATTTACCAATCGGCATATTCCGCCGCACTAGATAGAAAAATGTTACTTCAATGTTACTTCCGCGACGGAAAGCCATCGCGCATGCGCAAACCTTTGCACATGCGCGTTTGAACTTGAATAATTTTTCAGTTTGTATTGTGCTCACATTCGTATTCTAAACCGCAAAGTTCAAAACAAAAATAGCTCAATTCTTGGAATAAACCATTTATAGTAGTTCACATATGGTAAGTCACTATATAACCTATGGTAAAGCTGCAGTTTACGTTGCTGAATTCAACATGTTCTCAGTTTACATTGCTTAATTAATGCCGTGTTTTCAGTCCCGTCGTTTACGTTGTTGATCATCTAGTTAGACTTTTAATATGAATTATTTTCATCGCTCATCCAACTTCTAGTTCAAGTAACATGTTCATCGATAATCCAGTTTGAGCTCTATTTTCAGTGATAATCCAGCTTCTAGTTTCAGTTTTAGCATGAAATGTTTCCATCGCTCATCCACAGCAATAATTTCGGGACTAAAACGATTTATTTTCATCAAAATTCCAACTTCTAATTCGAGTTTTATTATCTTATCTTATCTGAACATTTATAAAGTGCTTCTCTCAGCAGGGCTATACAGAAGCGCTCTCAACGTGACAGTCCCGTAAACAAGTAAGTCTTTAGGCAGCGAAGAGAAGCAGGTGTGATCCCTCTAGAATTCTACGGACTGCAGGGGGAAGGTCATTCCATAGTGACGGACCCACTACAGCGAAGGCCCGATGCTGGGTTTTCCCTGACCCAGCATCGGGCCTTCGTGATCGAGGGACAAATAGATCAAGTCAGACGGAGGAGCGAAGAGGACGAGATGAGCGGGCAGAGAGATATTTAGGCGCTAGACCCTACTAAAAGCAAGACCTTAAATCTGATCCTAGACGCGACAGGAAGCCAATGAAGTTCATTGGTCATGTATGTGGAGATATGCGAGTAACGTGGGAGACGTGCAATAAGTCTGGCTGCAGCATTGTGATATATTTATCAATCATCCAGCTTCTAGTTTAAGTAATATTTACACAGATAATCCAGCTTCTAGTCTGAGTTTTATTATGAATTGTTTTCATCGCTTATTCAATGTAAATAATCATCAGAAGAATTTTGCAACGTAAAATACGGATTTCCAAGCACTATCAATATTTAGCAACGTAAACTCCGGTTTTACCGAACCTAGTACATATAGATTTATCATGAAAACACTAAGACCCGGTTGCCCAAGGAGGTAATTTATCATTTTAGTGTCCCCTATTATTTACACTACATACCATATTTATAGTCTGTTTTAATTTTATTATGAAATATTTTCATCGTTCATCCAACTTCTAGTTTCAGTTACATGTTTATCGATTGTCCAGCTGCTAGTTTCAATTATGTTTTCATCAACCATCCAACTTCTAGTTTGAGTTTTAGTATGACACGTTTTCATCGCTCATCCATGGCAATGATATCGGCTTAGAATGATAAATTTCACTGCTCATCCATCTTCTAGTTTGAGTTTCATTATGAAATATTTTCATCGATCATCCAAAGTAAATAATACGGGACACTAAAACGATAAATTACCCTGAGGGATTTTAGATGATGTGAATTCCTATATGCATAGGAAGGCAGAATCTTCTGCCGCAGAAGTAAACATTGTGCTAAAATTAGGAAGGCGGAAGTTTCTGCCACTTTCGTATTTTCTGCATCCGTTGCGTGGTGGAATCTTCTGCCGCAGAAGTACCACACTTCTATAAAACTGTTTTCAGGAAATCGAGCTGTTGTGTATTTTCAGCGTTTTCGGGTTTTGGGGTTCAGGACGACCCTGTAATTAATCTATGGTTTGACCTCATTATCCTCAATCTTTGGTGACTCCAAAGACTTTCACATTACGAATATTCTGTGGACAAAGATGGTTCTTGGTAGGCACGGCTTTACTGTTGCTGACCCCAGACTGAAAAGTGTTTGTTCTGCAAATTATGTTCTGGCCTTTAGATTTAAACTAAAAACTCATCTTTTTCTGGTCTCATTTCTTCATAGGCTGTTTCCATGTCATCTTGGACTCCTTTCTTGGCTTTTGACCTGATTCACCCTGGAATTTGGCTTGCATAACAAGCTTGCAAAGTAGCGACCATCAACTGATGGCTTGAGCATTATGAACATTGGTGCTATAAAAGTTCGTAGATTAGATTTCTTTAGGGCCACTGTATCAAATGCTTATGAAAAGTAAAAGAAAAATCTTTTAGAAGGAAACAGATTATTAGCAATTGCCTTAGAGATTTTGTTATCCTTTTCATTCAGCGCCATAGAGGTAGAATGACCAGAACGAAAACCATGCTGGTTTGGTCTTAAGAGGTTCTTAGTTGTCATGTAATTGGTTACTTGATTGCATATTTTTCTAGATTTTTGAGAAGTATGCAAGAGCAGAGAAATTTATGAAAGTTAGTTTTGTCACCAGATTTGAAAACGGGGGTAACCTTGGCAATTTTTAGTTGTTTGGGTATTTTCATGTGAGAATGGCACAGTAAATAATAACAATTTGGCAAGCAGTGGTGTGATTGCTTCTATAGCTGCTTTAGCTAGTTGTGGATTGATTTAATCAATGCCACAGCTATGTGTAAGTACTGTGGAATTGATTTGCTATGTTGATAATTTCTGATGGTGTAGCTAATGCTGTTGCAAAGAAACTGGTGATTTTTCTAGAAAATTGTTATAGGTTTGGTGCTTGTTGGACTTTAACTATCAGCTTGCTAAATAAGACAGCAACTGGATTAACCCTAGAGCTATCTCTTCAGCCTATTTTGACTTGCAGTGCTTGCGTCCAGCCCACAAGGTAAGGCACACCAGATGAGCAATGTGTTTATAGAAGATTTTATTTAAGACACGTTATATTGTGTTAAGCCAGAAATGAAGCTTTGACATTTTAGCCATTGGTAATGATGAACCCGCTAGAGCTGCTGAGAACATAGTAGCTGAGGCTCATCCTAGAAACCCAAGGCTTCCAAGAGTACCTGTCAGAAGAAGAAGAGTTTTGAGACCTGATGTTCCGCTGGATGGAGGGGAATCTGGTACGTCTTTTTGATTGGAGTTCGTGATAAATTATTTTTGTACAGTAATGAAATCTTGTGCTAAACAAATGGTGTGAAGGCACTGAAGTAATCATCAATGACTTTTTCTTGCACAAGTCTCCTTAAATTACCTTGATATGATCAAAGATTTTTAAGAAGATAACAAGATTGATCACTGCCACAAATTTCCTACACCTATGTAATGTTGGAGTGTGATGCATTCTGCTATAGCTGCAAGTACTTCTGGCTTGTCTGCGTGAACAATAATTATACGACAGACTTTTAAGACAGTTTAAAAGCATAATAATAATCTTCTTTATTAATTCAAACTGACAAGTATGCAGTAAGATTACATTGAAACATGACAGTACAATCAGGATCTTAATTAAACACATGTTTTGGCAGCCATGTAAGGCGTCCGCTCTAGGGGGGAGTTATGGGTATCGAACCGCGATCTAAAATCATCTAGTGCTGTCTTGGCCATGAGTGTTACCGTTCTGTCCCCCTCCCTCTAGCAAACATCTAGTTGAAACTAAGTTTAAGCTACATGTTTGACTGTCCTAAGACAGTTTTAAAGCAATGTGAGAATGTGTTTTCTAGTGTGTGTGAAATTTATTATGACCTTAGTTTAAAAATTGTGAAAATCTCATTGTAATCAATTTTTTTTGGTAAAACTTTTTCATTGCTTTGAAGTTTTCCTTGAAGATTGCCATCTTTGATGAAAACTTTCAACTCCTGTACATTCTTAGCAATGTAAAATAGGCCATGAGAAAATACTGAATCATTCAACTCACACCCATATATTCAAATGTCTGACCCTGAGATTTGTTGATGGCCATTGCATATGCAGGAATTATTGGAAATTGATGTCGTTAAAAATAAAGTGAAGATTTACTTGACTTGGTCCCTGATCAATTCATGGAATAAAACAACATTGCCGCTTTTGTATCAGGAAAGAATTTTTGCTGTGATAAAATTATTGTAAAGTGATTTAATAAACAAATGGGTTCTGTTGCAAAGTCCTTTTTTGGATTTAAATTCCGAAGATGTATTACAATAACTCCGACTGTCAGCGTCAATTTATGGGGTGGCCAGAGGCTTCATGAATATTCAGTAACAGTGCGCAGTCACAACAATTCGCTTATTTGCAGGTGATCAGTCAAAGCAAAATTGATAGGCAGCCAGAGGCAGAGGCCAGCGCTTAAGTTGCACCTGCGCGCATGAGCACTGTTACTGATTATTTGTGAAGCTTCTGGCCGCAGCAGCTAGAGGCTTCACGAATATTCAGTAACAGTGCGGATGCGCGTATGACTTGCACAACATTACTTCACCAGAGAGTGACATAAATTCTGTTCATTTATTATTATAACTAGATGATTGCCCGTCCTAAGACAGTGTTAAGACAGCTTTAAAAATCCGAGAGCTTGTTTTCCAGTGTGCCTGAAATTTGTTATTGCCAGTCCTAAGAGCCACATGGAGCAATGCAAGTTGCATCATTGGAAAGAGCAGCTCAGATACTGGAAAGTTCTGAAATTTTTTTTGAATTGAGATGGAATGACCCCCATCCGACCCACGTAGCTGACACCAAGCCATTGGCCAATGATGACTAACTTGGGATTAGGCCTTAGTACTAATCAGAATCGGCAAATAATGGCCTATACTATCCGGTATTCAGAATCGGCAAAAAAACAAAACCAGTTATGCCCTAGACTGGGATTAGTCTAGGCTTGGAATTTAAAAAAGGCTCTAGAAATGACTGTTAGAAGCAAATCATGTAACAATTTGCTACTCGGTGTTTCTAGACTAATTCGACCCTGCTGAAAACGAAAATCGCGGGTAGCAAGCTGGATTTTTGGCGGTTCAATGAGAAAACAAGATGGCGGCCAAAATGGCGGCTCGTATCTTTATATGGCTATAAGTAAAGTTATATATGTGATGGAAACGTGATTTTAGAGTCTAAATTAACATTTTCGGGGTCAAGGAATGCGATGGCACCAAAGACACATATGTAGCACTGCCAGAAAACAAGATGGCGGCCAAAATGGCGGCTAATATCTTCAAATGGCTATAAGTAAAGCCATGTATGTGATGGAAACATGATTTTAGAGTCTAAACTAACATTTTCGGAGTCAAGGAATGCGATGGAACTAAATACACATATGTGGCACTGCCAGAAAACAAAATGGCGGACAAAATGGCGGCCAATATCTATATCTGAAATGGCTATAAATAATGTCATGTATGTGATAGAGACATGATTTTAGAGTATAAATTAACATTTTCGGGGTCAAGGAATGCGATGGAACTAAAGACGTATATGTAGCACTGCCAGAAAACAAGATGGCGGACAAAATGGCGGCCAATATCTTCAATTGGCCATATGTGTGATGGAAACATGATTTTAGGGTCTAAATTAACATTTTCGGGGTCAGTGAATGTGATGGAACTAAAGACACAAATGTAGCACTGCCAGAAATAAAAAGGAGCATGTCCAGTCAGCATTTCTCTAACAGAGGCATCACATTTAATTATTGCTGGACAAGCAATAGGGAAACTTCCGAGAAGGAAGACATTTGACGACCTGGCAGATACGGTGGTTACACATGTGAAGAAACTTTCGATTGGCTATAAAAGGATCGATATTGTCTTCGATCGATACTGGGCACTGTCAGTAAAAAGTGGAAGCAGACAGAAACGGTGTAAGACATTACGACCAATCCGTCGCTGAACAGAGAGCGGCATTGTTGCCGGAAAATTGGCAGAATTTTCTTGCCATGCTTGAAAACAAGGCTGATCGAGCTGCATTCCTAGCCACTCAACTCTCAACAGCCACATAATGGCAAACTAGATGTGGCTGTTGCTGGTGGAAGAAGATGAGGTATTGCCTACTGCCGGTTCTGATGTTTCTACCTTAGCAGCAACACACAAAGAAGGTGATACCAGAATAATTGTGCATGCTTCGCAGACAAACCTAAAAACCTTGGTCATTTGTGCAAGAGATACCGACGTGATTCTACTGTTGCTGCATCACTATCAACGTAGTAAATGTGATGAGGTGTGGGTGATGGCAGGAACATCAGCAAAGCGGAAGTTCATTCCAATTCAAGACATACAATGCGGAACGATATGTTATGTTCGGGAAACCAAAAAGACTGATTCTCTTCCACCATGCAGTGACACCATCAGGCAGCATATTAAACTGTCATTTGGGAAAAGGCTTATCCTCTACACATTGATGCTCCGACACCAGCCTCATCAGGATGGAATATGCATGAAGAGGGTGTTCTCGTACCGGTGTGGCCTACAACCGGTCCTGTGCCACAGTTGTGTCTACACTTTGTATACTGTAAATCATGCAAAGTTTATAAGTATAGCACCAAGCGCTTCTGGTGTCGAAGTGCGAACTTGCCATGTACACCTATGTGCAATTAATTGCATTGACTGCAAAAATGCTTGAAATAGTGTAGCAATGATTAAATAGCTCTGGTCTATATCAGTCAAATCATGAAACACGAATTTTGCATACGTAATGTATAAACTGCAATCACAAGATATCAAAAATTTCATGTAAATAATGACGGTTAACCTGTATTGAAGTCAACACTACATTTAGAATGTTATTTCCTAGGTATTCTTTAAGTATGTAAGTAAGTAAGTATATTCTTTATTTGACCTGCTGACATAACGCACTCTGGTTTACATATATGACAGACAATTAGAACATATACAGGATTCTAATAAAAAGTCTTTCTCATTAGACCATCAGCCTTAGGTAGGCTAATGTCTGATTGTGAGTTCTTGGCCGCAAGGTATATCCAGTGTTCCTTATGGGTGGTAATAATCCATGAAAAACATGTCCCGAGTTACTCAAAACATCAGAAAAAAGGCGGGAGTCAGCTGGTTACATAAGTAATCATATGTCGGGTTATCAATGGGGAGATATCCCAGTCGAATCAGCTTGTTCATTGCCGATTGAAGTCTATTTATATCCTGTTGCCCTGCAAATCCCCACCATGCCGGTGAAGAACACAACAGTCGGGCAACCGTTGTGGCTCGTACCACATCATGAAGTTTAACTCCAGACAGGCCATGTGCTGATATAATGCGTAATGCATATAGAGATTGCTTCGTCTTACTGCATAATCTGTTCATATGCTGCTCAAAACCAGGGGTCTCAAAAATCTGGACTGCCAGGACATTTAGACTGTTTACCCTTGTCACACCAGGAGTTGCTGCAGGCAAGTCAACCCGCCCCCTCGCCCTTCTTATTTCATACGTCTCATTGGAGTTTAGTTTTAGGTTACAGTTTGCTGCCCATTTTGCTACGTATTCTAGCTCTGTTTTTACTGTATCTCCATTGGATGCAAGTATCACGAGGCAGCTATCGACCGCGTATTTAAGTAATCTATTTCTAGGGAAAACTGGTTTAAGTTTTTGACCAAGTAAACACTACTTCAGACTGGCCGCCATTTTGTGCGCCATTTTGTTTAATAGCCATTTGCAGATATTTGTCCGCCATTTTGCTTTCTGGCAGTGCTACATATGTGTCTTTAGTTCCATCATGTTTCCATCAAATACATGGCTTTACTTATGGCCGATGGCCATTTGAAGATATTGGCCGCCATTTTGTCCGCCATCTTGTTTTCTGGCAGTGCTACATATGTGTCTTTAGTTCCGTCGCCTTCATTGACCCCGAAGATGTTAATTTAGACTCTAAAATCATGTCTCCATCACATACATGGCTTTACTTATAGCCATTTGAAGATATTAGCCGCCATTTTGGCCGCCATCTTGTTTTCTGGCAGTGCTACATATGTGTCTTTGGTGCCATCGCATTCCTTGACCCAGAAAATGTTAATTTAGACTCTAAAATCACGTTTCCATCACATATATAACTTTACTTATAGCCATATAAAGATACGAGCCGCCATTTTGGCCGCCATCTTGTTTTCTCATTGAACCGCCAAAAATCCAGCTTGCTACCCGCGATTTTCGTTTTCAGCAGGGTCGAATTAGTCTAGAAACACCGAGTAGCAAATTGTTACATGATTTGCTTCTAACAATGTCATTTTGAGATTCCAAGCCTAGACTAGATGGCTGGATGGTACTTCAGGTACTTTGGCTTTGAGTATTTCATGAGTTGTAGGTTAGTGATAGGACTTTGGAGTAAATGCACTCAGGGATTTTCAGCTAGTGGAGTGATTTAAGAACAGGGTGTGATGGTGATGTCTGGGTGTCCTGGAGACAGCTCAGGCAAGAGAATTTTGAATTAGTTGTAAACGCTTAATATGGGTGGATTTGAAGTTGAGAAAAGGGGAATTACAGTAATCAAGCTTTGAGTGGACAATGGAGGTAGCGATTGCAGATGCAGTTTTAAAGTCAAGCCAGTGGAGTTATTTTAGAATGGGCGTGATATGGTGATGCTTGCATGGCGTGGTATTGTTATTGTGTCATGTTCTGCAGGAGATGACTCACATAGCTGAAATGGTTTCCAAAACTCCAGTCTAGCACTAACAAATCATTACCCAGTACTTATTAGCAGAAAGTAATTGATCCATAGCCAAAAATGAAAGGCTTAGTAATTGTTATTGTAATCTCCAGAGGTGTTTACCGGAGATTTCCAGAGGAGGAGCGAGTCTGGTTGCCAGAGAGACTAGAGAGAGGAGGCAGAGGAACTGCAGAGAGGAGGTAAAGGAGTTGCAGTAGTAGTAGTAGTCTGTATGTTAAAAATATCATTAAAATTCTAGCAATAAATGTGTTAATTGTAGCCTTACATGGAAATCATTACAACTGAAGGGTTCTGTCAAACCCTGTGTTATTTTAAAAGTTTTAATTGCTGTGATCGTAGATCAGTTATCCATACGAATCATGAATTTTAATTAAGAGAATCATGTTGACAAGTGGAGTTTGTGTTGAGGACTACTTATTTCTTTATCTGACAGATGAGGAAGAAAACAGCATAGTAGAAACAGATGTGAAAGTTGGAGCCAAAAAGTTAAAAAAATTGGAGGAGAAGGCTACAAGAAAGGCACAGAGGGAAGTAAGCAATTTATTTGTTTTTAATAAACCAAAATATACTCGGTTGTTTATGAGGTTAAAACATTCTGAATGCACTTTGTGTTTTTTTCAGGTTGGGAGTTTCTCTTGCAGTAGTGCTTTATACATATGCTATTACAATTACAATTCCACGTGGCCAGTCACAGACCACTTCTATTATGGGTGAGGGCCTTTGTCCACTCAGATTCAGGTATAATTGCTGCTGATGTAATAGGCCAGGTCAGATACAGGAGGAGAGTTGAACTGCCCTGTTATGAACAGTCCACCATGGGTACAGCCTGAAGGTGGGTACACACTGCTGCATGATGAACCCATGGTATCTGTTTGCCTGTAGTGGCGATTGTTTGTATATATGCTGGTAGAGGGCATGTCTACAGGTGGGACAGTAAACAAACAAGTTAAGTGCTGTTATTGTTGCTATATTTATATTTAATTATTTATCAGAGCCTTTTTAAAAAAAATCATTAGAAAGGCCTGAAACATTTCCAATTAATTAAAATTTTGTGAAATGCAACTAAAAATATAATGCGATTGAAATGCGATTAATCGCGTTAGTAACGCGTTAAATGCCCACCTCTAGTAATTACGCATGAGCATTAGGATCTTATACTCAATGCATTTGTGCATCTGCAGCCAGTGCAATTCCTTCTGTATGAAGCTGGATATATGCCCAAACCTAGGTATACCTTCAATCGGACGGTCTATAGCGTTTATGATAGACTGCAGTTGGTTAATGCGGAAAAGAGTTAGCCCTGCATACACAGCATTGCCATAATAAACCTTTGAGCATATTAGTGCATACATGATGGTTGTGGAAGCTTCATTTGTAAGCAAACGACATATCATGCGTACCTGGCACAGATGATAGAAGCACATTCCACATACTCTTCCCTCATGTATACTCTGAAAAGGTCAATTCCCGGTCCAAGCTCACACCCAAATTACACACAGTAGTAGAAAAGGAAACCCCAGGAAAACATTGCTGCTGTGGGGCGTGGTGGCTCAGTGGTAAGTTCGGCGCCTTGTGACCGAAGGGTTGCAGGTTCGAATCCCACTCTAGCCGCTGCGCAAGTTGGGCAAGTCCTTCACTCGCAATTGCTCGTGGCGCTTCGGCGTGAAAATTCCGGCACAGTATCAAATGCTGTAGTCGGGAGCGCCTCTGAGTAGTAGTTGACTTCGAGAGGCGCTATAGAAATATCTGGAATAAAAAAAAAAAAAAAAAAAAAATAGGCAGATTGAATTTTACGGATCTGCTCACGGCTACCAAGCAAGATGAACTGGGTTTTCCTGGGATTCAGCCAGAGGTGGTTGGTGACATCCAGACACAGAGCATTTTCTCCACCAAGGAGTTAGCCTCTATGGCTGGTCCGTGAACATGTACCTGAGTATCATCTGCATGCTGATGAGCTGTAACTGGCTCAATTTGGTGATGTAGAGAATATACAGAAGAGGCCCAAAGATGTAGCCCTATGGGAGAACAAGTGGGAGAATGGACCAGTCACACAGTATTGAACCAAAAACCACATAAAGTAAAAGAAGTATGAACACAACCAAGAGAACATGACCCTCAACCCCAAGTGACTTTTCAAGGTGCTGTAATAGAATGCCATGGTCAATAGTGTTGAAGGTCGCACTGATATTGGAAAGGGCGAGGAGGGTCACATCCCCCGATCAACAGCTCCAAAAACGTAAGCCAGAATGCGTGTTGAAAGGAACTCAGTGGACTGAAACTTTCTGAAGCTCAAAGTTTATACAAAAGGGAGTTTGCCTCAAAGGTAACACATGAGCTGCATCAACACATGTTGCACAACTATCTTCGACATGAAAGATAAGTTAGTAACAGGTCAGCAATTGGCCATGTCAATATAGGAATGAAAGAGTAAGAGCACAGGTGTCTCCATGACCCAGACAGATCTATCGGGGTTGATGACCAGAGCATTGAAGCACTGAAGAAAGACACTCTTCGGTTTTACCTTGCTGGACTGATCTATGGGTGACAGACTTTACTGCAGGAAATGATTCTCATTTTACTTCTATTTCATTTTATATGTCCTCAATTTCAGTTCTAATTTCAATAACAGTTCTTAAAATATTTGTTATACTTCTAATTACAGTTTTTAAAATAATTTCAGTTCTCGTTTTAGTTCTTCTTTGAAAAGGAATTTTACTTCAAAGATAGGGTCTTAAACATAGAAAAATAAAAAATTGGGGAAGGGTACACTCAGGGGTGTAACTTTGGTCTAATAAGTGGGGGTACCAACTTCTACTGTCTGTGATTGTGAAACAATTTTCATTCATTCATTCATTGTGGAAATTTATATGGTGCCTCTTCAAGAGACCTACTCAGAGGCGCTCCCAGCCCAGCCATGGCTAATCAGATAGGACTTGAGGTGTCGCAAGAAAGCAGGTGAATTATTCCGGAGGCAGCGTAAGGGGATTGGAAGACCATTCCAGGTAGACGGGCCAACAATCGAGAAGGCTCGACGTTGTCTGATTGTGGAGCGGGCCTGAGGAACCAATAGCTCCAATTAGTCGCAGAGCGCAAAGCTGTGCGAAGTCAGAAATCGGGCGACAGAGTTCACAGGTAGGATGGGGCGCTGCCGGAGAGACACCGCCAAACTAGTGCTGCTATCCTGTAGGAGATGTGCTCAGAGGCAGGATGTCACGCATATAGGCAGAGACTGGGGCGTATTTTGGAATACGACCAATGAGTCTAGCAGCAGAATGAAGGACCTGGTCAAGTCGCCCTATTAGACCCTTGGAGTGACCAACAAGGACCGAGGAACAGTGGTCAACTGTACCACTACCAGCGAAATGCATGGACCAAGATGACTCCACCACAGGTCCTTAGCCAGCTTTCAGCCGTTCTTTGGACGGCTGAAAATAATTTTGGACGGGCATAAATTGTGCATGGTCGCGACGTCCTAAATGTGATAGGCTATAATGTATAATCCATTCCCCTCCATCTGGTGAATAATTATAGGGGTTTGGATTGATGACAAGTAACATCTGTTCCCTAGGCTATAATAATCAAATAAGAGAATTAAAAATTACAATCTGAAGTCAACAGATTGTTGTTTGTGTCATCTATATAGATAAAGAGAAGAATCTGTCTGTCACAGCGTCTTTGACCGGGATGCATTTCTACAGTTTTCGAGCTTTTCACTCGAAACCTTCACTACTTTGTCGGGGTGGGCATGACACACCCAGTGTGAGGCTTCGCGTCCCCCGTTTTCTCCGCTACCATGGTGTCCCGGGCCAAAAACTACCCGGCCAATGCATTTTTAGCTGGTAAAAAAACTTACACTGAACCTATTTTCACTCGCCAGATGGCGCCGCCGGGTTTAGCAGCTACAGTACAGATTCGCTAGAGGGATTGAAACTTTCACTGAACTAAACCCGGGCAATGCCGGGTTAAGCAGTGTTTTGTTGCTTATTCGCTAGAGGGATTGAAACACCCAAAACGCCGGGTTAAGCAGTTTCGCGTCCCCCGTTTTGACCGCTACCATGGTGTCCCGGCCCAAAACCCCCGAAATCCGGGCAACGCTGGGTAAACCAGCTAGTTGTATATAAAACAAACTGTTATTTTGTGATCAAAACCCAAAAGTCATTCAGTATAGGGGCATTGCAGACTTTAGCAGTCGAACTCGTACGGTCGTGACTTCATACGCTCACGGCATCGGGTGGTCACGACTTTGAATGGTTTTAGATGCCCTACTCTTTATTTCTGGCTAAGGGCCTGCTCCAGCATTATGGGAGAGGGACCTCAGTACAACACGAAACTGATGGAGCTGATAATAACAGTTCTGAGTGAGCAAATAAACATGCTGAGAGAGACTAAGCTCTCGATCCAGCGTAACACCTAGGTCATGAACAGTAAGGGAGAAAGTTATATGGGGAAAGGTCTCAGTCAATAGGAGTAGGTCAACCCCTGTCTACGACCACCAAGCCAAATTAATTGAGTTTTGGATGGGTTCAGAAGCAACTGGTTCGAGGCCATCCAAGCTGAGAGGGCATCAATAGCGCGGCACATCAACCCAACAGAAGCCACTGCTTCAGCTGCACAGCAGTGGACATATGCTTGAACGTCGTCAGCATAAAGCTGGTGAAGCAGCCCACATGACTGTAGTAAGGAGCTGACATCAAAAGTAAACAAAACGTAAAGTAGGGGGCCAAGGATGGACCCCTGGGGTACACTAAGGAGGACGGGGACCCAGCGGGACCTGGAGGACCCAGCAATAACACAGTTAGTGCAACCAGTAAGATAAGATGATAGCCAGTCTAACAGTTTGCCAGCTAGCCCAAAGGAAACAGAGAGACGCTGGAGAAGTATAGCATGAGCGACAGAGTCGAATGCTGAGCTAACATCAAAAAAATTTGTTTTGTAAATGAAATTCTTCACGAATTTCTTACAATTATTTTCCAGAACATCATATTAGGGCATAGCCGGGTACTGACCCGGATAACCGGAAATTCCAGGTGTTGAACACCCGGAAGACACCCGGACCCGGAGCTGAAAGGTCATCTGGGTCCGGGTGGGTAATTTTTTTATCAAAACAAATTTATGAATGACAAAATCACAAAACACAAACCACTTTTTTAGTAAGCCCAAGTGACCCGGCCTGTGCCAGAGGTGTAGAATTGCGACATTTTAGGTGCGCTCACTAAAGAAGACGACCGTGGGAAACCAGCTGTCTTTCTATGTAAATAAGAGCACCGTTAATTAGAGCAATAAATGGCCTGTAAGTTCCCATGGTCAGTCTTTACAAAAGTCGCATAGTTGGGGAGGTAATAGACATTTGTCCTTCGAAATGTAGCCGGCGTGTCATTGAAACAAGGCAGCTTCTAAAGTCCCCGTTTATTTCTCCCCTTCCCTCCTCCTTTGGCCGGTAAGCGGCGTGTCCTTAAAGCCGTGAAAGACAGTTTCTTAACTCTCTTTCATGCCTATAGTTCCCTTCTCCCATGCCATGCTCTGTATAGTTCCGGAAACAACATATATATTGGTTTTGGTAGGTCAACACTCAACAGACGTCATTATAATAGTAGACGGTAGCATACACTTTGGTGCATATATCTGAATGTCTGCTTTTAGTTTTAATACCCGGACCCGGTACCCGGACCCGGCAGATTTTATTCAAACTACCCGGACCCGGTACCCGGTTGAAAAACGGCACCCGGCTATGCCCTACATCATATATGTCGATGGCACTCTGTTAGGCAAACCCTCTTGCCAGGGTTTTGTAATCAATCCAGTGTGCTGTCACGCCCAGAAAACTATGTGTTTTAGAAGTCCAACAGTCGGCTGTTGTGCAGACACAATCAATATTGGAGAGTACTTCGTTAAGTTGATTGATTGATTGAAACTGTTTATTGAAACACCACGCAACAGACAAATCAAATTATGACAGTTTCGTCTATAGCACTTCAAGTACTGGTGTCAAAAGCACAATGCACAAAGGTAAAAAGTCGTGCTACAGCCTGGATTTTCCTCTCACATATAAGCAGTTTACAGAAAGCCAGTTCAACATAAGTACAACTTCATGATCATTTCAAATCATATGCAAAGAATCTAAACAGTGCAGTGCAAGGTAAACAGAAACAAACTGTACAAACACTGAAATCTGTGAGGACAGAATGTAGCGTTTCATTTGTACTTTAATGAGACCAAGGTTGAGAGCTTGACTCCTGTGGAAGAGTATTCCAAAGCATTGGGACAGAGCATTTTATTGAAAATTGCATGATATTCGTACGAGCTGCATGACTTCGATGTGCTGGGAAGACCTTGTATTGTAGCTGTGTACCGATATACCTTGACAGAAAACCACTGCAATATAGCTCTAATACCATAGTGTTCTAAGTTTTTGATCAAAGTCTGATGATTCACAGTGTCAAATGCTTTTGACACATCAGAAATATTCCTAGTGAGAATTCATTTCGGTCTATGAATTCCGAGATTTGCATATACAGAAGGGCCATGAAAGTGGAATATTCTTTTTGAATCTATACTGGTTTACTGATAACAAGTTCAATTTACTAAAATAATTACACTTGACAACAAATTTTAAATTGTTTTTGCTTCCAAAGAAACTTCAGCTGTTTTCACATGCTGAATACAGTGATAAACCTGAGCACAGGTTGAGTGGTGTGATGTGTGACGATGATGATGTTCACAGAATTTTTTTTGAATCACGTAAGGTTTTTGAGATGATATGCAAGAAAAGAAAGACCCAAAAATTTTGTTACTGTGTACATTTACAATATCTCTTATATAATTTCCCAGATCTGTCGCACCATAAACGCTTCTGCAATGTAGTGACCCATGCCTCGCAGGCCGTTGGACAACCCCCCTAAGGCTGGTCAAGGGGAAAGGATAGACAGATGGACAGATTTCGGCCAAAGCCTGACGCTGGCGGTCGGGTAGACAGACAGACAGATTGATAGACAGACAGACAGATTGATAGACAGACAAACACCGATTAGTAAGTCTGTCTCTCCCTCCCTCCTGTCATAACTCCCTCATAGGGAAACATTCGTAAGCTTTGCTTCTCATCCCCTCGGAGGTTGAAGGGGAGGAGGAGCAAAGACGAGGCAAAGACTGAACATCGATTGGTCACGTGCAATACAGGGCAAATTGTTCGTAAATAGTCCTTGATAATTTCTTCAAGCAGTCCACTTGACGTCTTAAACTCCAAAATACTATATTGTTTGTAAATAGTCCTTCAAAATATCGTTGTCCCATGAATGAAGAAAGTCCCCAAGACTGACGCTTGCTTTTAAATTGTCTGCGACGCAAAGAAGGATGGCCAGACAAAGCCAAAAACTGCTAGAATTTTCACTCACAATGTGACCTATGATCAAGTGTTCCAATAAACAAATTCTTTTCTCTTCCTATCAATCCATTCATTTTCTTTTTCAACCAGTCATAATGATGGGCAAATACTCTATTGTATTGTATTTAAATATTTATAAAGCGCCTCTAGTGGGGTGAACCGTTCAGAAGCGCTCCCAGAGCGCAAGGCCGAGAAAAAAGAAATAAGTCTTGAGAAAAGCAACACAAGACGAGGGGTTACCTCAGAGGCGGCGCTACACCAGGGCACGCCAGGGCAAATGCCCTGGTAAAAAAGCCTTTGCCCTGGTCGATGCCCTGCCAGAATTTTTGCCTGTTAGTCCATGAGCGGCCAGCACCCGAATGGATGCATCGACTTTCTAGCCCTTGTGCAAACATCGTTGATTTGTGTGTTGAAACTGAGGTGCTCTGTTATTGCTGTTTGCAGGATTTTCATGTTCTCTACTCTTGCCAAGCCCAGTGTTGTAGGTGGTAGGCCGTCCTGGCAGCATGCCCTGGGTCGGTGCACCACATTTCTTGGACTTTGTGAGGTTGCATGCTCTCTTGCTTTTAGAGGAATGGCCCAAATATTTGTCAAACAGAAATAACAGTCTGAAAAATTATCTTTTTGCTCCCACCAAGTCATTGGAACAGCAAACGTCATAGACGGCCGAGAACCATTAATCCACGCTCAGAGATTGACTGTGCAAGATGTACAACAAATACGAGGTGCCCAACCTTTATCATGATCGCCAACTTTACATCCAAAATACAGTTCATATGCTTTCGTAACAAGCAGAGTTATTGCCTTATTTTGAGGTTTCAAAATGAACTTGCTGCAGATGTAACAAAACGTATCACTGCTGTTGGCGCATTTACGTGACATTTCTGAATCCATACGCTACTTTAACGTTTGAAAAACAGGAAAAATGTAATGGTGAATCCCAGTTATGCTAGTGATGCAATATATATATATATTCATTACATCACTTACATAATTAGTAAGTATGTTAAAATTATCACTGATTATCACTGAAAATTATCAGTACCAATATGTTAATTATGATAAGCAATGGAAACTATTATGACGCAAATTTTCGACAATTTCACAAAATCCCACGTGATACAGAAATTCTGTGTTCATTTCTACAATCAGTGACTGGAAACTGCTGGAATCACCAAAATTTGTTAACCCTTCACCTGTTCATTAAAAATGTAAAGTTCTTACACCATTCAATTATTTTGTGTAAACATGCTGTGTCAGGTTTGAATGTCGCTGACTGGTTTTAACTGAAAAGCTAAAATGCAAACATTTTTGTTGTCTCTGATCAAAATGGTACAGAAATTTACCTAAAAATAAGTAAGTAAAACATCAGTAATGTTTTTTGTGTGATAAACCTAAAACTTAGCACAATGCAAAGTGGAACATCGCAATCTGGACAAAATATCATGTTTCCCTCCTTCAAAGTCATACTTGGTGTCAAACAGCAGCCTTCTAGACCAAAACATGTCTTGAGTGTCTTCATCTGGGTTCGAGAAACTGTCTGATAAGTCATCTGAATCATGAATCTAAACTAAAACCTGTTCTAGAACGACATTGACATCACGCGTACAAATGTTTCATTTCTTAGAAGAATGTGAAATTTTTCAGGGTTTTCAACGACTGCAAATATATTTTACAACTAATCAGATGATGGTCTTGTAGTTTTACAATTCTATTTTTAGTACTTACAAGTCTTACATAGTGCCATGTTTTGAGGTTTATCATACAAAGACTTGTTTAATGAATGGGTGAAGGGTTAAGTAGCATGGCAGAAGCACAGCTTTTCAAATAACTTGTGTATTGGTGGTTTTTCTTTTAATGTGAGTTTGCTTATTTGCTCTTAGCACAGAGCATTTTTTCTGCCAAAGAGATGATTACTTTTTTGTCTACATTTGCTTGTAGGCATTAGAAGAGGAAAGGAAAGAGAAGAAAATTCGTGAAGAAAATCTAGAGAAACAACGGAAGAAGGAGGAAGCAAGGACTGCGGCTGAAGAAGCTTCCAAAGTGAGGAACTCTGTAATTTTGTCTTACCAAAAAGTTGACATTGGTTTTGATTTAATTTGAATTTGTGGTGGTATTTGATTTCTACTGATCTAATCTAACCTAATGACTTCTATGATACCGTTATCATACAATCGATGCTTGCTTCAAATGAAGTTGTAGTCATTAGAGAAGCCAAGTCGAAATTCAATTAATCAGAGAAAACCGGAAGTCAAACTGCAAAGGGTAAGCAAGATGAGTTTTGAGCTTAGTTCTGAACCTCATCAGAGAACTAACAGAATACACAGAAATTGAACAGTGGATCCCAAAGGCTTGAACTAAGAACATCAAGAGCCCAGCAGTGTAACAGTCAAAGTAACCATTGATCGATTGCAACACTTGATGCCATGAGGGATGAGCAAGGCGCAGTGATAGGTCAGCTGAGTTGAGTGTAACGTTTTGTGATAAAAAGACTGATTTTCAACTGAATTCTTTACTCAGTGGGTAGCCAGTGTAATGACCACAATGTTGATATAATATGTTGATACTTAGGGGTTTTGTTATTGCTTTTGGTGGAGAATTTGTGCAGGTCTCTTTTAGCAATCCCAGTGAGTTGCAGTAGTCAAGACATGACTAGAAACCTGAGCCGTTGCAAGTGAGACTTGCATATCAAACACCTGACCATTAAGGCAAGACAGTCCTTCTATTCACTTCGGGTTTTGAGAGCGCATGGGCTCTCGGGAGACTGTTTGTTTGATGTGGTATGTGCCACAACAGCTGGTACAATGATTTGTTGCTCACCCGTGTGGTGGGGTTTTGCGAGTGGGCAGGAGCGGGAGGCCTTGGAGGGTATAGTCCGGAGGCTGGTGCGCCAAGGCTACTTACCTTCATCATCGTAATTTGAGGCACTCTGTAACAGTGCTGACGCTAGTCTCTTTGCTAATATTTTATACAATCCATGCCATGTATTACATCCAATGCTACCACCTTATAATAATAATAATAATAATTATATTCTTTATTATTTCAAACCGACAGACACAGTATGATTACATTGAAACATGAAAGTACAATCAGGATCTTAATTAACACACGGTTTGGCAGCCATGCAAGGCACCACCCTAGAGGGGGTTACGGGAGTCGATCCGCGTACCTTATGCTCTCCTGGCCATGAGTGTTACCACTACTCTATCCCCCTCCCTCACACTGGCTACTCTTTGAATCCACGATCTCATAACCGAGAGCTGCCTAAGTATGGTAAATTGTCTGGGAAATGCTTCTTTGCCAGGATGCTATACACATAGCCTTTTTTGTATCCTTTGTATCTTTTATGTATTCATTTGTGATAACTTTTCTCTTAAATGGTACATAGACATCGTCACAAATTAATTGGTTCCATTGTTTGATTGTAATATGTAATACGAAATAGTATGCTGTATTATCTTTCTTGTATAGCGCTGTGCGTTTGCTAGCGCTTCTTAACAAAGAATATACTTACTTACTTATGTACTTACTTACTTACTAAGACAATTAGAGGCATGCAGAATCTGATTCTACAAATATCCCAAATGTAAAAGTGAACTGATTTGCATATTTTTTTACCATGGTCAGAGAAAGACATTGTGGAGTCAAAAGTTATGCCTAAATTGTTTGTGTCAGCCAATTTTGATTTTGTGTTACAGTGTGGTTGCTCAGGTCAAGACCTGCTCAGATTTGAATGATTGTTGAGTTTGAGTAGAACCAACTGAACCTCAGAATGTTTAGTAAATAAATGCAAACATGAATATCTTCATAAAACTAGTTCTTTCATTACTAAAGCATTTGTAGTGTAACTTAGGAGCAAGTCTATGAATTGGTTTCCAGGTTTTATGTTTGTTTTAGGCAGCTGAAGAACAGATAAAGAAAGAGGAGAAAGAAAAACAAGAATTGGAAGAATATCTAAAGATTAAAGAAGCATTTACAGTGGAAGAAGAGGGAGAACAGGCAGAAGATGAACAAGATGTAACTGATCTTTTCTCCAATCTTTTTGTTACCATAGTCCACTGTGGAACTTCATTAGCAATTTCTAATCTTCACTTTGCAACATGAGTGAAATTTTACCACAAATTTTCAGTGTCTTTACATCATGCAGTAAATGCATTTTGAGAGTTTAGATCAGTGGTGCACAACATCCTGCCCTCGGGCCTAATCCGGCCCACGACGAGTCATCATGTGGCCCACGATATCTAACAGGAAAAGTGACTATTTAAGAACCGGCACTGGCATTAAGTCTACAGTGACTTGCGCACTGTGGTCATTGGAAAAACTATCAGTATTGTATTAATATAGAAGTACTATGAGTCCCCTTTCTCTATAACTCTTTATGTTTACTTTATATGTGTTTACTGTACACATCATCTTCATAAAATTTGGCATGCATTCATCTGAACTAAGCTGAGTCGTCGCACTTGTTTGGCCCCGAAGGGTTTAAGAAATCATTTAGTGGCCCTTGGCCTAAAAAGATTGTGCACCATTGGTTTAGATTCTTAAATGTTGACAGCCTGTGAGAAATAGTGAGTTTGGATCAGTGGTCTCACTCTTGTCCTTTTGTGTTTGGTTACTGATAGGTATCTGAATTTTCATATTTGGGGGGGGCCCGATAGCGCATTGGCGTAGAGTGCGAGAGGTACAGAGATCGAGTCCCATAGGCGGACATGCTTTGTAGGCTGCAATTTGTGCCATGTATTGCAGGCTGTCTGTTCTGTTAGTAGTTAAGATTTAACGTGTACTTGTACAGCGCAGTGCGTTTGCAGGCGCTTAATTAAAGAATAAGTATTATTATTATTATTATTTGTTCGTCTCTGACGGTGAACTCGGATATATGCAGTAGCTATGTCATCGATGCAGCACCAACCTGTTATGTCATGAGCCTTCTTTCATGCTGTCACGGTCCTTCTCCACAATTCCTTGGTCAACCATGTGGTCTTCACCAATTTTTGGGAGAGCCTTGTTCCTTGCAATCCACAGGGAACTCTGGCAGTCAGGAGCACATGGGAAAATGCAGTCTCCATCTGGACTCTTGCAGATAATGGTTCTATTGCTGTTCTTCTGACTGCCAAGTTGCTGAAATGGTCCATGAGGGGCATCCTGTCTCTGACGGTGAACTCGGATATATGCAGAAGTTGTCGAGCTTCTTAGTTAAGGTCTCTGATTTAGGATCATCCAAGTCTTGTAACTGTAACAGCAACACATGCAGTACCGTATTTTCGCGAATATAACCCGCGGGTTATACAAAGTTTTACAAACGACGCACCCTAGATGCGTGGTATATTCGTGGGCGTGTTATATAAATTTAATATTACACAAACTCTGTACAATGGATGTCCTCGAAATCATTAAAACATGAAGTCCGACATCATTCGTTTATTATTACCGGGTATTATCAAAATAGAACAGTCAGCTTGACAAGCGCCAGACAAGATAAAACAGAAATTTTGAAAATACTTTCATAAATGAAGAAGTTACAATTTTTTTTAGTAAGACCAGGTCACCCGATATTTTTCATCCCACTTCACGCGTTCGGACCACATACGCATGTAAACTCGTGTCAATGTCGGGATTTCCTTTGCCAAAGCCACTTTATTTTCTTCATTTGATACATGAGACAGTTTTTCATTTTCAGATTCATCAAAACTGTCATCATTTGGACCTAATTTCTCAAGCAAGCAGCAAGTTTATTTCATCCCAGAATCCGCGAGTCCTATCCGCCATCTTGGGTCATTCAAATACGCAACAGATTCAAAAGTCCATTTTATTGGTTGAATTACGTATTTACGTCCCCATTCTAAAAATATCCCACTTATTTCTGTGCCTAATTATATTATCTTGGCCTATTTGACATAAAGTTTCTAAAATATAACGCTTTAGGTCAACGAACGTTATTCAAATATTATACGGCTAGCGTACGCGTTAGTACATATGTTGAAATGCCCGTTTTGATTGGTTGAATTACGTATTTGGGTTCCCATTCTAAACATATCTTCCACTTATTTCTGTACTCAACTATATTATCTTGGCCTATATGACACCTTGTGCTGTCAACTCTTGGAGCTCTAGCGATCGTCATGATAAACATTCTCCATTGTTTCCTATTTGAAGTCAGGTCCCTTAGTTCTTCCAGGTTCATGCCAGTTACCCCGTGAATCTCATCCATCCATTTCTTCCTTGGGCGACCCCGTCCTTTCTTCCCCTCACCACAAGCCAGCATCATTTCCTTTTCTAACCCATCAGATCGCATGACATGACCAAAGAATCCTAGCTTCGATCTTGTCGCCTTTTGCTTTAACGACTCTTCATTCTCGACACCAATCTCCACTCGTATTGATTCGTTCGTCCTTTTCTCTGTCCATGATATTCTCAACATCTTTCTCCATGTCCACATTTCACATGTGTTGACCTTTTTCTCCATGCTCTTTGTCATTGTCCACGATTCACAGCCATACAGTACCGTTGGAAAGATTCCATATCTTTTCCAGTCCAATCATTGCAGCTTTCCCTATCGCAATCCTTCGTTTTATTTCTGTATCACACTTTCCTTCTTTTTCAACCAATGATCCCAGGAAAGTGAAGCTTTTTACCACCTCTATTTCTTCTCCGTCTATCTGAAAAGTATCCCATTCTGCTGTTGTCATGACTTTTTGTCTTCTTTATGTTGAAGTATAAGCCAGCTTTTTCACTTTCTCTCCTCACCCTTCTTATTAATTCTATCAGCTCATCTTTTCTTTTTGCCATTTATGTTGTATCATCCGCATATCTAAGATTATTCAATGTCCTTCCAGCAATTTTTACTCCCTCTTTTGCCCCTTCCAGATCCGCCATTCTCAAATGTTATTCTTTCAGCGTATAAGTTAAACAGGAATGGAGACAAAATGCATCCCTGTCTCACCCCTTTCTTGATATTGAATTGATCAGTGTCTCCGTATTCTGTTCTTATCACCGCTATCTGATCTTCATATAGTCCCCTCAATAGCCATATCAAGTGTTTCGGAATTCCCATCTCAAGCAGGGTTTTCCACGTTAAATCATGGTTAATGCAGTCGAATGCCTTACTATAATCAATGAAGCAGATGTGCACCTCTTGTCCATACTCCCTTTGCCATTCCCTTATCCACCTTAAATTGGCAATATGGTCTCTAGATCAGATTGTCAGCAAATTTGTTTATGCTTTTACAAAGCTTTGAAGTATTAACATAAACATGAAATATTAAGTCACTTTAACAGGTGCTGTGTTGATTTTTAGATTCAGTCATTACTTCTGGAATTCATTGAATACATCAAGGTAGTTAACTCATTTTATCATATATAATGATTAAAATATGATGATTATGCTGTTTTTGTTTTAGAAATGCATGAAACTATGCAAATACAAAGTTCCAATCTTATTTTTGCTTCTTGAAACTCACTAAGTACTACTGCTACCATGATTTGTGAAGTGCTGTTTCTGGTGCATGTGATAACAATGTAATAGCATTGTATAGAATTATTAGGCCTACATTTAACCTACATATTTCAAATTGATCATAACACGAACAATTGTAATTGACAAGCATGTACATTGTACAACTTCTTCTTCATGTTCTGCCCTCATGTGAGCTCAAATGTCCGATGACACCAGTCAGCATAGCAACTAAATATAACATAGCAACTAAATATAACTAAGGAACAATTGATTCACAACTCTACTGTCTATTATTGCATTTACCAGCTTATAGATGATTCAAGTTGTTCCTAGACAATTAATGCACATCTATCAGACTATAAAAGGCTATAAAATCTTTGTAGGATATAAAAAAGATACAAAATTAAGCTTAGATTTTTGCGTCTGTCTTTGTGAGATTGCCAACGAGCATACATGTATCCAGAACAGTTAATAATAATAATAATAATAATAATAATTTTATTCTTTATTATTTCAAACCAACAGACGCAGTAAGATTACATTGAAACACGAAAGTACAAGCAAGATCTTAATTAACACGCGGTTTGGCAGCCATGCAAGGCGCCGCCCTAGAGGGGGGTTACGGGAGTCGATCCGCGTACCTTATGCTCTCCTGGGCATGAGTGTTACCACTACTCTATCCCCCCTCCCCCTCTATGTATTTGCATAGTTGTTTGACCAGAATTTAAAAGCTCTTAATTCTTATTAGACACCTGAAGTTGATTGCGCATTCTTGTCTTTGTTGTATTCATAAGGCTGAAGCCGTGCTTGCACTCCATGCTAGATGCATGGAAAGTGGCAATTGAACTGATACCCTTTTTGTTTTGGCAATAAATCTGTCAATTCTGAAAATAATTCAATAACATTTGATAGATTGAAAGTGGGATAAACTATCAGTGTTTCCTGAACATTTCATAAAATTCTATCAGCAGGGTCCAAGTTATGCTCATTAAGAGTTGGACAAACAAAATTCGAACTTTCCAACATGTAAAAATTCATTTTTTATTTTTTATTACATTTTATAGTTTGACATAAACATGAAGACATCAACACTTTAAATTAATTTGAGTCAACTGTTGTTCTTCAAAGTTGATATTCAAAATGCCCGTCATTAGCTTGAATACATGCTCTAAGGGACCTCAACATTCTCTGATTGCACGATCAACAATTCCTTGATCAAAACGATTACATTACTCCACAACTCACTGTTTGAGATGGTCAACATCATGTATGTGGGTTTGATAAATTCTTTTTTTGAAGGAAGATCCATATTTTATAGTCGAGCGGATTGAGATCAGGGCTATAAGGTGGCCAAAGAGTGCGTGAAATAAAATCTGGAATTTCTTTTGAAAGCAGGTCAACAGTTTCTCTGGCTCTGTGAGCACTGTCCTGCTGGAATATGAAAAATTTACTGCCCAAATATTCTTCAATAGCAGGCAATAATTGCGCACTGAGTAAATCGTCACGATAGTATGCACCATTAATTTTGACCCCTGGATCGAGGGGAGACTGGGGGAATGGTTCCAGATTGTCACGGGGGTGCGGCAAGGATGTATCTTATCGCCGTTGCTGTTCCTGCTAACGATCGACTGGGTATTGAGATGAAGCACAGAAGAGGGAAGATGGGGCTTGGAGTTGAGATGAACCGAGAGGCTAGCAGATCTGGACTTTGCAGACGATATAGCGCTACTGGAAGATTCCTGGGAGGGAATGAGCGAACTCACGGGCAAAGTGGATAAAGAAGCAAGATTGGTTGGATTGAGAATCAATACTTCAAAAACAAAGATCATAAGAGTAGGAAAATGGGAGACGAGAGAAAACATCAAAGTTGGGGAGGATGTGATAGAGGAAGTGTAATTGCAAACAATGGTAGCTGCGACAAAGAGATCAGAGTCAGGCTGGGAAAGGCCAATGCCACATTCGGAAGACTGAACAGCATAAAGAAAAATAAAGGACTAAGCCTAATAACAAAGACAAGACTATACAAAGCCTTGGTTCTGACAACTTTGCAGTATGGATCAAAAACATGGCCTATGACTAAAGCTAATCTGAAGAAGTTAGAGGCGGCTCATCACCGGTGGCAGAGAAAGATATTAGGGGTCACTTGGAAGGATAAGATAAAGAATGAAGATATAAGGAAGAGAACGTCTATGGAGAAAATGGAGGAGATGTTGAAGAGATCGCGCCTGCGCTGGTTAGGTCATATACATAGATCAGACAACAACAAAATCTCGAAGCAGACACTGGACTGGACCCCATCGGGATGGAAAAGGAAATGCGGGAGGCCGAGAAAGACCTGGCGAGACACGATCATACAAGAATTGGACGACGGCGGAATGACATGGGAAGAGGCTGAGGGGGTTGCAGAGGACAGAATGACGTGGAGGAGCTGTGTCGCCCGATGCGCTGTCAGCGCATGGAAGGACTAAGGTCTAAGGGTCTAAGGATCGATAAAGATGACCTGCATGCAGACAAAGACTTGATATCCCAACTGAAACCATGACGGATTTAGAGAAATTAGAATGAGTACAAAGCAATTGATTGGCTGCAATTTGTTTTTCTCATTGGAACTCCAACATACACCCTATCATTTAGCAGATTTACTGTAAAGAGCTTTTCATCCATGAATCACATGAAGTGAACTAACCTCCGAGTGTATTTTCGTAGAAGTTGTTTGCTACATACCAGACGAGAAATATTATTGGCATCGGTTAGGTCCTGAGCTTGTTTCTTTTTTAAACATTTCAGCTGCAGATCTTTGTGGATAATCCGATGCACTGAAGTTCACGAAATGCCCGTTTCTCATGATACTTTGACAAATTGTTCTGTTAGTGCCTGGTCGGTCTTCTTGGCTCAATATGAGTGTTTCAACAGAATCAACATTTTCCATAGTACGAGCTGTGCATGGTCTACCACCATACTGTTTTTCTGCTGATTCAATAGCATACATTTTTCCAATCAATCGATTCAATGCTGTGATAGACCAGTTTCTGTTAGGAAATTCCTTCAAAAACTTTTTTGATACGTCATGTTTTTCTTGTCTTAAAACTTTAATCTAACTCAGGTCATCATTACTGAAAACCATTTTCTTTTATTATCATTTGCTTAAATGGAAATATGGAAATGAAGTTATTACAATGTCATTTACTTAGTAAGTAAAGTGTGTAGTTTGCCAAAAATAATTTTGATCTTTTACATTTTGGAAAGTTCGAATTTTGTTTGTCCATCTTTGAATGTGCATAACTTTGGACTCTGTTGATAGAATTTGATGAAATTTTAGGAAAACATTGATAATTTATCCTTCTTTCAATGTATAAAAGGTTATTGAATTATTTTTAGAATTGACATTTATTGCCAAAACAAAAAGGGTATCAGTACAATTGGTACACAGCGCTAACTCACAGAATTCCTCATTTTCAAGAATATAGAACACTACATTGGCAAATGTCTTGAACGTTCCTACCTTAAATTTTCTATGGTAATGTATTTAAAATCACAATACTGTTTGCAAACCTGCTTCATGTATTCATCGTCAGTTTTATGAAGTAGTTTACAATACTTCGCTGCTAATCTAGCAATCTCGGTTTGCCAAACATAACTTTCTGTGTCTGCCCGGCTGGCGTAGCTCAAACTCTTTCCATTCGAGTAATTCATCTCCTGGAAATCTGCAGTCAAAATGGTTGCAGATTTGCTCATTGAATCATACAACAGCAGCTGTTTCATCATCTTCATATTTGTTTAACAGCTCTTTGACATCATCACTCCAGCATACGCATTCTCTGGAGACAGACTATGACAGAGACAGAGCGAGAGAAAACAAGAGAGTGAGTAAGAGAGTGAAAGAGAGATGAACAAGGCAGATATTATTTCAGGCAGATGTTACCCATGGTCATGAACCAGAGCTGAGTGATCTACCATTAAAGGGTGTGCAGCTGTTGTAAGCCTGCAAGGGAGAATCATGGCTGGCTTTAAATTGGTGTGTATCCTAATAAAGGTATCTTCATGTACATGGAGTGTTCGCTTCTACCAACAGGTCGACTGTTCCCACACATCAGCACTGGCGTAAACTTGTTCAAAATATTGGGGGGATTTGGTTATTCATTCTACACTTGTTGCATTGGGTGTACAGTCCATCTCAATTATTGGGGGGCACGTGCCCCGATTCCCCCCGCCCCAAAGTCTATGCTTATGCACATCGAGCAACATAGACAGACACCACACATACATACATCTGTGGCACTGTGTTTCATGTATCATGAAGCATCTATCATATAGTTCAGACTGCAGAGATGCTGAGACCTACATGGGAAGACATTTCTTAACACAGGCCTTGTTGTGGCCTTTTGAACATCGTAGGCTAAATATGCCATCAGCTGGAACAATTGGTTAAATTTAACTTAGAAATAAAAATGAAAGCACATGAAATTGTTATGCTAGGAGGAAAATCCTCTGTGTGCTATTTTGAAATGCTGTGCATGCATGCGCACGCAGCTTAGAGGGAACATTGGACCCAGTGGCAGATGGATGCCCAGACGCAGCATCTTCTGCCATCGGACAGGGACTTTGCTGTTGGGTGTGCATGTTGTGAGCCTTGTCAGGTTGTTTGCACCTCTTTGGATGCTTTGTAGTTCAAAAACTCAGAGCATGGTACATGATGCAAGCATTATTTCAAAGTAATATTAAGCCGTTCTGCTTGAAGTAATGCAACACGTCTAATTTTATGTATTACTGTTACCTCATTTTTATTTATTTATTTATTTTGGATATTTCTATAGCGCCTCCTCAAGTCTGCTACTACTCAGAGGCGCTCCCGACTACAGCATTGGTATACTGTGTCGGAGTTTTCACGCCGAAGCGCCACGAGCAGTCGCGAGTGAAGGACTTGCCCAAGGTCCGTACGCAGCGGCTAGAGTGGGATTCGAACCTGCAACCCTCAGGTCACAAGGTGCAGAACTTACCACTGAGCCACCATGCCCCACGCATGAAAGTAATCTGTTTCTGCTGCACAAATTACTTTTTGAAAAGTATTAGTTAAGCGAGCGTTACAAACACATTAGTTACAAGTATGCATTGCAATTAGTGCACAATAATAATTCCCAGCATTTTAGATTTATTAGTTTCAATTGTGCTGAAGTTTGCTGTTGTATGTTATAGGGGAAAAAAGTAGTTGTGCTTGAAGATCTTGCATATCACTTTAAAATTAAAGCTCAGGTAAAGTTTTTCTGCCATCATGTCTGATTCTTTAACCATGTTTCACCTTTCGAACATAGATCACTTGGCTAAAGAAAAATTGACTATAGAATAGTCATTAAGTTATACTTGGAAGTTAATATAGTACTACTGTACTAATACAAAACGGCATTAATCAATGGTGGTCGTCTGTAAGTAAAAATCCTATTCTAAAACCACAGTCCATTGGATGCAACTGTTGAGATCCATAAGGCTGAGGTACACTATGGTTGGTAATAAACTAATATACATATGGACTTTCAGCATTACCCTTTTTATGCCCAGCTTGTTTACACGCTGTATTGTAAAGCAGTGGTTCTTAACCTTTTTTGGCACACGACACACCAACACAGGCAGCCAAATTTGGCGACACACCATGCAATCGTCGTACGTGAATATTGTGAAAAATGTTAAAGTTAAACTAGTTATTTATTTAAAATGCTAAATTGTTAACATTTTTAATAATGAAAATGTTTCTAGTTTCTACGTTAATTTAGGAACAGTTAATGGGATTTTTGCTTCTGGATTTTCCTCTGGATCATAAAACGAGGATCCACAATATTTCAAGTAGTCATCGTTCCATTTGCGCACAACAGATTTCTTTTTTTCATGTTTTTCTTGGTTGGTTTACTGAAACTAGCAGTGGCAGCAGCATCGTTTTCGTATTCACTACTGTTGGTGCGAGAATCCGTCTCATTGCTACCAAAATCTGATTCCACATCATCAGTTGTAGATTCGCAAAATTTTCGTTTGCTTTTGATAAACTTATCCATTTCGATTGTACGGTAATGGGCAAAAGTTTACACCGGAGCGGTCGCAAACGTGGACACTGTACATGCATATTATCTTACATTATGGGTATGAGGTAAACATCATGGTCGACTCTGATTGCGATATAACAGAATGGATAAATAGGGTACCACGAATTCTCACAGCCTACGTCCGCTACAGCAAGTGTAATGCAAGAATGACGGACTTAGGCTGTGAGAATTCGCGACACACCAATTTTTCGCGACACACCAACGACACACCATGTTCACGCGACACACCGCCCGTCGATTCGCGACACACTAGTGTGTCGCGACACACCGGTTAAGAACCACTGTTGTAAAGCATAGTCTATTGGTCCCTCTCGGACGACTGAGTCCACTTTGTACTGCTACGATCTATCACAGCTCCTCCTAGCATTCACTTGTTCTTGCTATGATAATACACTGTTGGAGAGAGACTTTGCCTACATTTTCAGATGCTTTTACCAAATTTTTTCATGTTTTATACGCATTTTATGGATCTATGTTTTGTATGTATCAAGACACATAATATAACTCGTTTTAAGTACCTCCCTGGGATGCTGGACTTATGACTATCTAACTGATTTAAATCAGTCCATTTTAAGGCAAGTTTAAAGTGTTTGCTGAACAAATTTGAATGCAACAGCACCCATGTGCAGCAAAAAACTGTTCCAAGAGGAAATTCCAAGGTACAATGGCTCGGGTGAAGTTTTGGAAATGCAGCACTTGCATATCTCTATGAGTAATAGTAATAATAATAATAATATGAAAGATGGATATTCTGCAGAAATAAGCATTTACTTTATGATAATTGTGTTAAGTTATCAGATGTTGGAAACGCATTATTCGTTATTCTTAATGTGGGTAAAAGGTAAGCGTATTACACCATGGCAAACATGCTTCAGCACCTCATTCCCATCTGCATTTGGTCATGCCCTAGTTCGTCTTGTATCAACCATGATGACCTATCTAATTACAGACTCATGTCAATTTGAATTTTGTATCTATATTTCTTGAACAGGTAAGTATGAATCATATGCAAACTTGCCTACTTTCCAACTCTATAATCTCTCACTTTCAGTTTGCATGCCTTATGATTCATTCAACAAAATCCACCCTTCCCACTTTTATGTGCATCATGTTACGTCATGTGCTCTTTGGCTAAGGGGTCATCCATAAAGGACGTCCGCAATGAGGGGGAGGGGTCATCGAAATGTGGACAAATGCGGACAAAGGGAATGGAGGGTTATGACCAGCACGGATGTCCGCATCTGAAATGTTAAATTTGATAGTTTTTTAAACACCACCTTGTTTCAACCTTCCCTGAAAGACGAAAAGGTCAATGAAGTGATTGCCTTAAACCTCATGCATGGTATAACCTTTACTGCGACTTTACAAGGGGCTATTATTACTGCACATCCTGCGATATGAAACCTGAACTGTCAATTAAACATGCACAGGAACTGTGGAATAACTGTAAAAATAATGATGATGACATTAAAAATTGGCTTAGGTGTGCGGACGTCCATAAGGTGGGTAGGAGGTGTAAGGTCAAATGCGGACAAATGTGGACAAGGGGGAGGGAGGGGTCCAAAGTGGGTCATATTTTGCGGACGACACCGAAGGGTAGGATGAAGCTCTTGTTCTTGACTTCTCTGATACTTTTGATACTGCCAGGTCAAGCTGACATGGTGTTGTTTAGAGCCATCACCAGTAACTCTGGACATGCACTACAATGGATGTGTCTTGACCGTCCAGACACAGGTTACAATCTCCGAAATCGACCTAACTCATTCACCTTGCCCAACAAAGACACAAATAACGTTCTGCCTAGAATGCTGTTTAAAGATATATACTAGCCGCCTTCTCTGAGTGACCATTAGCGGGCAGTCAAGCACTGCCACTGACAGCTGACTAGATAAATCTTAGATTGTATTGTATTGTATTGTATCTAAACATTTATAAAGCGCCTCTCACAGTATTCGCTAATCAGAGGCGCTCCCAGTGCGAAAGACCCAGTGAATTGAAAGAGGTTTTAAGACAGCGGAATGAGGCACTTGGGCCACCAGCTAATAAAGAGGCACGTGTCAATGGAGGAAGTTGATTCCATAGAGCAGGACCAATGCAAGAAAAGGCTCGAGTTTTGGCCATAGAGGTCCTGGCTCGTGGTACAAGAAGATCATGTCGATTAAGCGATCGCAATGGACGGAGGGAAGTAGCTGAAATTGGCAGACGAACAATGTCACAGAGGTACTTGGGTGCTAAGCCTGTACAGGACCGAAGGACTAAAGTGAGAACCTTCAGCTGAATCCGAGCAGTAAGGGGAAGCCAATGAAGATGATCGAACATGAAAGAGGAAATATGAGACCAGCGAGGAAGTCGGGCTATTAATCTGGCTGCAGCATTTAAAACTGTCTGGAGGGGGGAAAGACGGACTTTTGGCAGCCCAATCAAAACAGAATTACAGTAGTCAATTCTGGAGCAGATGAAGGGTAAAAACGGAGGAGGAGACAGAGCGTCGGATTGCTCTAAGCCGTCTCAAGTGAAAGTAAGAAGAACGGGTAAGATTAGCAATGTGTTCAGAAAAGGTGAGCATACTGTCAAGGACAACACCAAGGTCACGGACACTAGAGAGAAAAGTGAATGACGGGAATTTCTCAGCAAGAAGTGGGAAGTCTAGTTTGAGGAGCTGCTGACGAGTACCAAACCATATAAGCTGCGTCTTAGTTGGGTTCAAAGAGAGACGATTAGAAGACAGCCAAAGGTGTAAATCACGTGAGAGAGCATCAATACGTCCAGTTAATGCAAGCTGTGCAGAGGGAGTGCCATGAACGAGCGCTTGGGCATCATCTGCATAAAGATGACCAGTTGATAAGTGCTTAGCAAATATAGCGGAAATGTCAGCCGTGTATATGAGGTAAAGGAGAGGGCCTAAGACAGAGCCCTGTGGCACCCCAAATTTAACTCTGACCCAATGGGTTCTGGAGTCTCCGCGGATAACCATTTGCATACGATCAGCAAGGTAAGACCGGAACCAAAGAAGTGGAAGGCCATGGATGCCGCATGAGGTTTCAAGTCGCTGCAATAAGATGTCGTGATCTACCATGTCAAAGGCAGCAGAGACATCAAAGAGTGCTAACAGAGAGAGTTCCGATCGATCAATAGCAGAATAAATGTCAGAAAGTATGGAGAGCAAGACCGTTTCGGTGGAATGATGAGCCCTGTAACCTGATTGACTGGGAGGAAGGAGACTCGACCGTTCAAGGTAAGGGAGAAGCTGCAAAGAAACAAGTCGTTCAAGAGTCTTAGAAAGGAAGGAGAGGTTGGAGATGGGGCGATAGTTTAAACAGAGGTTAGGATCCAGGTTAGGTTTCTTTAGAGTGGGAAACACAATGGCACGTTTTTGCGAGGGGGGAAGATACCCTTCAAGGAGAGACCTATTAAACAAATAAAGTAAAAATGGAACAATGTCGTCAATAACGTCAGTAATGATAAATGGAGGAAGAGGATCTAGCTCACATGACTTTAAGTTCGAAGAGACAAGCAGGCGGCGCAGGTCGGCTTCTAGGATTGGCTGGAATCCGTCAAACACAGAGTCAGTTGACGAAAACAGAGGCGGAGATGCATCAGCGGTAGAAGCACGAAGGCCATCGATCTTAGTAGAAATCATCGTCAGGAAGTCATTGGCAGAGAAGGTGGGGTCTTCTGGCGGTCGAGAAGAGCGTCCCATAAGACCGGAAATGGATGACCATAGTCTTTTTGGGTTTTTCTCATTTTGTAAGACCAGGTTTTCCCAATAAGCCGCCTCTTTCCGGCGGTAGAGCTGATGGAGATCACGAAGCTGTTTTATCCATGTCAACCGATCAGCGTGATCCTTTGTCCGACGGTAGCGACGCTCAAAACAACGAGCGCGTCGGCGTGTTTGATTGCAGTCCTGATCGAACCAGACAGCTAGAGGTCTGCTGCGAGTCTTTACTTCTCGAAGCGGTAACATGGTGTCGATTAGCTGGTTCATGGTCGATGAGTAGAGGTCAAAAAGCTGATCGATCGTTAGGTCATCCAGAGTCGATGGTGGAGACGAGAGCTGAGAGCTACGCAGTGCATCACCGAGCATCTGACGGTCAAGGGATTTCCAGCCATGGGACATGCGGATAGAATGTAGAGGCTGAGAGTGAAGATGAGGTAGTGAGAACTGGATGTATGCATGATCGGAGAGAGTAGGAGGTTTGACTTGCAGGTCGCAGACTTGATCATTATCAGCGGTAATTATCAGATCTAGTATGCCTCCCAGTATATGGGTAGCTTCATTGACATGCTGGCGCAGTCCAAATTGGGAGAGTAGTTCAAGGAAAGAGACATGATAATGATGTTGCTCACATATGCCTCAATAGGATCTCATTTGGACATCCTCTGATTGTATAGTCGTAATATTCGAACAATCATGACAATCAATTTGTAAATTGCTGCGTCCTTTACAGCAATGTTTTCTACCTGAATAAACGAATATACATACATACGTCATTTCAGTCGCAACTTTGACATGCCTTTTCAATTAGTTTATCTACCATACTGTGGTTGATACAAGACGAACTTGGGCATGACCAAAGGCAGATGCTGAAGCATGTTTGCCACAAAGGAAGAACCTTTAACCCACATTAAAAATAACGAATAATTATTAAGGAAGATTTATATAGCGCCCCTTCAAGGCTGTCTACTCAGGAGCGAATAATGTATTTCCAACATCTGATAACTTAATACAATTATCATAAAGTAAATGCCTATTTGTTTAAGTGAACTGACTTTCTTAGTATCCACCTGACGGTAGCTCGATTTTGATGATTTGATGTGCCATCAGTTGATGCCTTGTGTATTGGACATTGATGCCATAGAAATTGTAAGAAAAGGCCAATATGCGAACAACACATCCAATTTTCATTCAGAATCCACCTATTTATTAGATTGTCTATAGGTTGATAATCAAATTCTCTCAGAGGTTAGCAACCATTGTACAGAACTACAGCATAATCAGGCTTCTTGGTCAAACTCTTTTTTTGTTGTCGTTTGTCCTGTAGGATGCCATTGACCGTATCAAGACGCTACAGGAAGAAGGCCAACTGACGGGAGTCATTGATGACAGAGGAAAGTTCATTTACATTACCAAGGATGAGTATGAAGCAGTTGCAAAGTTTATAAAACAGCGTGGCCGTGTCTCCATCTCTGAGCTAGCTGAATCCATGAATCGTCTGATAAACTTGAATCCAGACAACACACTTAGACAAGACTGTATGCCTGTAGATGTTACTGTTAATCTGTAGAATGTTGTGATGTCAGTATCTAGTTTTATAATAGCCGATAGCTATACAGGTAGATAGATGATCAGGTTTGTTTCCAGTACTCAACCACCTGATACAAGCACTGATGCAGCAAGTTTGACCTTAAGTACCAAACAAGTAGAAATTTTATGGAATCACAACTACCTAGTTTCTGGCAGTAAGCAATTTCACTTGATATTCTTTCTAAACTCTGCCAGAAAGAAACAGAAATTTTCTTTTTAAATAAAAGAAGTCAAACATGGAACAGTTATATGTTATTTATAGCCCTAATGACCCTCATCATAGTTAAGATCCCTTCAGCTGATATTTAGATGTTGACTGAAGGGTGTGAAGTGCTATCAACTTTATTTTTGTGACCTTGGCATGCATGCCATGCAACTGCATAGGATGAAGTTCTTTCTCACCGTTTTCTCTCGCCACTTCCATCAATAGTGCTAGTAGCCCAATTTTAATGCTGTCTTACAGAAATTCTGAATGTGTGCTGTAGGGGTGGGAATCTGATTCCTAACCTTTATACTTCCATATTTTTATGACTAAGTCACAGGTTTTTGTATGAACTCCTACTCCTAGTTATGTGTCTGTTTGAGAGAGATGCTTTCTATAAGAACTTTTTTAAAAGTTTGACTACTTCTGTATATAATCTGAAGTGCTAAAGAGATGAATACAAAGGAATGATACTGATATGTGTTCTTCTGCTGAGGAAGTGTAATTGTGTTTATTTATTTAGTGCCTCTTCAAGAAAGCTTTTCAGAAGTGCTTTTGACTTGACTATGCAAGCCAAGAATTAAACTTGGAATGATCTTCAGAAGAGCAGTCCCTTAAGCTAGCCCTGAGGCAGCCATAGGTATGAAGTGTTAGTGACTTCACTTTGAGTGATCTTCAACCACTTGCAAAATCAAGGCATAGAAAGTGGAAGAGAATGACTTAAATGTATTAACCGATTAAGTACAAGACTAAATGCTATTAAAAGTAATGTAAGAGAACTGTGATGTGTTAAACTGCCACCAGATGATCTGTCCAAGAACTCTGAATGGTCACCTCATTGCAATGTAGTTGAGGGACAAATAATCTTCTTAATAGTTGCTGTTTCTGGCTACATTATTATGAATACTAGATGTTTGCCCAGCCTAAGACAGTATTTCAAAAGGTTAGAAGTCCTTCTATATGCTTTGGGGGCTCCCTATGTATCGTTATGCCTGTTCATAGCGAATAAAACTGCTACTAATATCACAGCATGCGCAATATAAAATACGCTGTCACAAAATACTCAGAGTCATAATAATACTTCCAACCGTTCAAACATTAATAAAAATTAATTATTGCCCGTCCTAAGAGGGCTTAAAAGAAATTTTTAAATGTATTTTCTAATTGTACAGGCGGTATTATTATTAGCGCTATATCAAATCCAGTCGTGAATAGCCGTTTTGGGTCACATTTGAGTTTGTCAATTTGTTTTATTTCTGGCCTGTTTAAACCCTTTGAGCTGTTTTGTTTCAGCGTTTAGAGACCTTAAGTAATTATTTAAAACCCATTTGAAGCCATTAGTTTAGAAAGCAGCCGTTTACACTATATACTGAAATTTACTTTGAATTAAGTTTGAATCGAACATCCATTAAGAAGTTAATTGTAAACAGTGACATCATTGTTCATTAGTATTCATTTGTTTGAAACGGCCAATGAGAGGAGTGTACAGCAAAACTTTGCTATATCGAACTTCGGTATTTCGAACTTCCGGTTTTATCGAAAACATTAAATGGCCCGGCCACAATCAGTGAAACACATACAAACATAGCTCTGCTGTATTGAACTTGCTTATATCGAAACCTCGCTTTTATCGATTGCTATATTCGGTCCTTGTCAATATATTGAAGTTGTAGGGCTGCTATGCAACTCGATACTATTGGCCTAATTGAGGCTGATGAATAATGAACAGATGCTTTGTTTCCCAGCTTGCTAAGAGACCAGAGTGACATGTATGTGGTTACTGTGAGGGGTCACTCTATATTTACAATGACTTCACTTTTGTACCGTGGCCTCATTATGCCAGGGCCGGATTAACCAGTATGCTCAATATGCTTTAGCATGGGGCCCCCGCCTATAGGGGGCCCCCCGACTGGAGTCGAATATTGCAGGACGGACTTTATTACACCAAATAATTATTTGTTCACAGAAAAGAGTCACTATAGTTTCAGTCTGAGGCTCTGAGCAAGAATTTCCACTAGGCAAATTGCAAATTTGCAATGCCAGCCATGTAGGCCTACTTTTTTTTTATTAATCTAAGTTTTTGTTTAAGATCCTTGATGTAACCAACTGCTGTGTTCATGCATTTCATTGGCTCAACATCTTTCAGTCAATACATAATCTATGCTCAAGCCATTTTTGGTTCTATTCCGACCCGATTTGTTTCCTGGCATGCACATTGCAGCAAGCTCATCTTGCAACGGTGAGACAAGTTTCGTGCTGAAACTTATTTGGCTAGTGTAGACAAGTTGTTGACATCGCTAAGGCATAGAATTCACGTTTATAATGAACTACCGTACGTTATATAATCCAAGTTGTAGCAGATTTGGACTGACTATAGAGCCTGACAAGCATGGGCAGCGATCCCGGGGGGGGGGAGGGAAACAAGACCCCCACCTTTAACAGTGGGGGACAAACCATACATTTGTCCCACACCAAATTTTGAAGAAACACCAAAAAAGGTCAACAGATTTTTTCACGCGTGAACGTTAAACAACTTTTTGACCTCTTTTTTGACCAGATCAGTTAAAAAGTATCCCCTCCCCACCTATCAAGCGAGATCGCCGCCAGTGCTGACACGTTCGACAAATTTCCATCAGGCTGGCCAGGGCATATGTATACAAGAGAGTTGCAGTCTGACATATTTTCTGACAAAATAATTTAATTTGCTGATTTTGCAAAATCAAGAGGTTATGTCACAACTGCTGCATTAGCTGTGCTACTGGATACAGATAACCTTCTCAAAACATTCCCTAATGTTTGTATCGCTCTGCGTATGTTCATTTCATTGATGATCTCCAACTGTTCAGGTTAACGCTGTTTCAGTAAGATGGAACTTATTAAAAATAAACTGCAAATTTCTATGACCCATATAACTTCCAACTACACTGGAACCTCAAGCTCCTTTTGAGAGTGATTTGCTTAACCTGATTTCATTTGATGACATTATTACACAGTTTAGGCCTGCAGCTGCTAAAAGTCGCAAATGTTTCTGAGCTGTTAATAATGATAAGAACAGATTCGAATTATGATTATAATTATTCTACGTTAATTACTGTGCGTTGTCAACATACTGTAACAAGCATTTGAAACAACCTTAGATATAGTCCCAAAATGCAAAGCGTTAATGTTGGGTTGTATGCATTGTCTACTTATTTAAGCAGCACGGAACATAGCATTGGCCCTTCTTTACTACACGTTGATTTGATTATCATGTCTTTACAGCAATCTCATCATTCCTTCCATCTTACCTTCGCGACCTTTGCCGCCCGGTGTCCGTCGTCGTAGCGCGTCGGGCACTTCGCTCTTCGACCAGAGGGGAGCTATTGGTTCTACGTGCTCGTTCTTCTACTGGGCAGCGCCGGGCTTTCTCAGTTGTGGGTCCCTCCACTTGGAATGGGCTCCCAGTGGAACTGCGATTACTACCTCTTAGTAATCTGCCTGCGTTTAATAAATCACTTAAGTGTTTCTTTTTTAGCCGTGGCTGGACTGGGAGCGCTCCTGAGTAGGTATCTTGAAGGGGCGCTATATAAATTTTCAGAATGAATGAATGAATTCCATACTCAATACCACAAAAGGGCCCCCCGTGTGTAATTAGCATGGGGTCCCCCGAGTGATTAATCCGGCCCTGCATTATGCTGACTGCAATCTTATTGCCCAGTGGTGGATTTAGCTATAAGAGTGATGGGCGGATCCTCTGCATCCTAATATTAGTGTCTCTCGGCGCCTCTAAGGTCAACACACTGCATGATTAGCCATAGAAGACGGTGCTCCTCTGGTATTCCCTTACACCTACGCAAGCGACCCTGGATCTGTCACTGCTAATGCCTCTGCAAGGGTGTTCTATGGCCCAATATTTCAAGGAGCGTGCTAAACCTACATGCTGTTGGACTTTGTTATGACCTCGTATACAAAAGTCTGCAATTTTATAATGGCATTGCAAAAGATAAAGAATGTGTCTGTGGATGATAAAATAAATGCACTGCATAATAGGCACTACATGTTCATTTAGGCTGATCTGTCTTCTTTCATTTTTAACAGACGTTTTGTGCGTGATATTTATCTAAACTTTAGCCTTGCAATATGAGCGACTTTGGAAACTGAAATACATGTGCATTCGGCATTCTATGTATCTACTATTTCACAGAAATGGGATATTCCTAGTACATACGTGTATTGACCCCCACTGACCTAATGCGAACTCTATGCCACATTCTAGCTCAGAGGTGGGCAAACTATGGCCCGCAGGCCGGATCCGGCCGCCAACACTTTATCAGGCCCCCATAATTCTTCAGAAAATGTTTTTAAAATTCAGACCACGAGAAGTTTTCTTCGTGTTACTCATGTTGCGCTGTTCTCTTACTATTCCAGTCTCGTCTTTAATAATAACTGTGCAGTAATTCTGCTGATCTGCCCCACTTCCCCACAGAGGTTTTTGCACATGATCTGTACGCAGAAGTGAAATCCGTTCAAATAAATTGAGCTAATGTTGCTTTCAAAGCAGATGAAGGAACAAAATTATTACACTCCAGTTACAAACTGTCACAGTAGAGTCCGGAAAAATAGAGCCTTCAGTTGTGAAGTTTGACAGAAGAGTTCTCCAGACGATTTGAGGACTCCCACCAGTACTACGAGAACTATCAGACCCATCCTACGAACTCACTAAAACCTCACCTCTTGCTGTGTATCCAAAGTCTTGGTCTTGGTCTTGAGGTTCAAAGTCTTTGTTCAAAGTCTTTGTCTCACAAGACCAGGACCAAGACTGCACAGTCAATATTAACAAAACTCAATAATTTAAAAATGTATCAAGCCTGTTTGCAAACTTTGCATCATAGCCTACGACAAATATCTATGGACGGATACAAGTCTTGTTGGTCAGAAACACCCATCGGTAGCAGCAACTAAGTTATGATGTATCCGGAAACCCTGCTGAGACTTTTTCTGAAGACTCTCAAATAAACCATGGACGGATTTCAAAAGGCTCACGATTTGTACATTTACATCCAGAACTTGAAAAGCTACTCTGTGTGCCAGCGACTTCAGCACCTATGGAAAATATTTTTTCACATGAGGCCCCACAAGACAAGTCTTGGTCAGAAAATTCTGAGCGAATTGGTTTTATAAAATACAGTGGCATTTGGAATAACCTTTTGCATGAAGGACTTTTGTAAATACGAATTCGGAATTCTCTGCAGTCTGCATTTAAAGTTAATTTGCTTGAATAAAATAAAAGACTTACGTTTTCATTAAAATAGTGAGTAGTCCAACTTGAAAATTTTTGGGTAAGGAAAAGAAGTCGTGGCCTAATTGTGATTTTTTTTGGTCTTGGAACTCCGCCTCAGGTTCCATTACGGAGCCTGTGCCGGTCCCAAGCCCGGATAAAGGAGGAGGGTTCTGTGGAGGGTTTGCAGCCCTCCCGGGTAAAACAACTCATTGCAACAGAAACGACACAGAAAAACACAATTATGTCTTGTTGGTATTAGCCATAGCAGCAGTTCAGCAGCTCAGTGTTGACGAACTATGGGTTGGCTTTTCCTCAGGCAAAGCTCGAGGTAACTACCAACCCATGAGATGGCACGTGCCCTTGGCCCAGAGAAGTGCGCAGCCTTGCCCTTCCTACACGCATTTAGCGGATGTGACACAGTATCATTCTTTGCTGGCCGAGGAAAAAGGACTGTGCGGGACATTTGGAAGATATTCAACTACGTTACCCCAGCCTTCTGCACCTTAGCATCAACTCCCAACTCTGTTGATGATCAGCTCGATGTACTAGAACGCTTTGTAGTTCTTCTGTATGACCGTGCAAGCAGTAAGGAGAAGGTGAATGAGGTACGGAAGCAGCTGTTCTCACAGAAAGGCAGATCAGTGGATGGCCTTTCACTAACTTAAGCTGCACTTGTGGAACACACCAAGAGTGCTGCCAGTCAGACAGGACATGTCTGGGCACAGATGTTCCTAGCTGTTCCTAAGCTACCATGTCCTGGTAGTCTAGGCTTGGAATCTCAAAATGACATTGTTAGAAGCAAATCATGTAACAATTTGCTACTCGGTGTTTCTAGACTAATTCGACCCTGCTGAAAACGAAAATCGCGGGTAGCAAGCTGGATTTTTGGCGGTTCAATGAGAAAACAAGATGGCGGCCAAAATGGCGGCTCGTATCTTTATATGGCTATAAGTAAAGTTATATATGTGATGGAAACGTGATTTTAGAGTCTAAATTAACATTTTCTGGGTCAAGGAATGCGATGGCACCAAAGACACATATGTAGCACTGCCAGAAAACAAGATGGCGGCCAAAATGGCGGCTAATATCTTCAAATGGCTATAAGTAAAGCCATGTATGTGATGGAGACATGATTTTAGAGTCTAAATTAACATCTTCGGGGTCAATGAAGGCGACGGAACTAAAGACACATATGTAGCACTGCCAGAAAACAAGATGGCGGACAAAATGGCGGCCAATATCTTCAAATGGCCATCGGCCATAAGTAAAGCCATGTATTTGATGGAAACATGATGGAACTAAAGACACATATGTAGCACTGCCAGAAAGCAAAATGGCGGACAAATATCTGCAAATGGCTATTAAACAAAATGGCGCACAAAATGGCGGCCAGTCTGAAGTAGTGTTTACTTGGTCAAAAACTTAAACCAGTTTTCCCTAGAAATAGATTACTTAAATACGCGGTCGATAGCTGCCTCGTGATACTTGCATCCAATGGAGATACAGTAAAAACAGAGCTAGAATACGTAGCAAAATGGGCAGCAAACTGTAACCTAAAACTAAACTCCAATGAGACGTATGAAATAAGAAGGGCGAGGGGGCGGGTTGACTTGCCTGCAGCAACTCCTGGTGTGACAAGGGTAAACAGTCTAAATGTCCTGGCAGTCCAGATTTTTGAGACCCCTGGTTTTGAGCAGCATATGAACAGATTATGCAGTAAGACGAAGCAATCTCTATATGCATTACGCATTATATCAGCACATGGCCTGTCTGGAGTTAAACTTCATGATGTGGTACGAGCCACAACGGTTGCCCGACTGTTGTGTTCTTCACCGGCATGGTGGGGATTTGCAGGGCAACAGGATATAAATAGACTTCAATCGGCAATGAACAAGCTGATTCGACTGGGATATCTCCCCATTGATAACCCGACATATGATTACTTATGTAACCAGCTGACTCCCGCCTTTTTTCTGATGTTTTGAGTAACTCGGGACATGTTTTTCATGGATTATTACCACCCATAAGGAACACTGGATATACCTTGCGGCCAAGAACTCACAATCAGACATTAGCCTACCTAAGGCTGATGGTCTAATGAGAAAGACTTTTTATTAGAATCCTGTATATGTTCTAATTGTCTGTCATATATGTAAACCAGAGTGCGTTATGTCAGCAGGTCAAATAAAGAATATACTTACTTACTTACATACTTAAAGAATACCTAGGAAATAACATTCTAAATGTAGTGTTGACTTCAATACAGGTTAACCGTCATTATTTACATGAAATTTTTGATATCTTGTGATTGCAGTTTATACATTACGTATGCAAAATTCGTGTTTCATGATTTGACTGATATAGACCAGAGCTATTTAATCATTGCTACACTATTTCAAGCATTTTTGCAGTCAATGCAATTAATTGCACATAGGTGTACATGGCAAGTTCGCACTTCGACACCAGAAGCGCTTGGTGCTATACTTATAAACTTTGCATGATTTACAGTATACAAAGTGTAGACACAACTGTGGCACAGGACCGGTTGTAGGCCACACCGGTACGAGAACACCCTCTTCATGCATATTCCATCCTGATGAGGCTGGTGTCGGAGCATCAATGTGTAGAGGATAAGCCTTTTCCCAAATGACAGTTTAATATGCTGCCTGATGGTGTCACTGCATGGTGGAAGAGAATCAGTCTTTTTGGTTTTCCCGAACATAACATATCGTTCCGCATTGTATGTCTTGAATTGGAATGAACTTCCGCTTTGCTGATGTTCCTGCCATCACCCACACCTCATCACATTTACTACGTTGATAGTGATGCAGCAACAGTAGAATCACGTCGGTATCTCTTGCACAAATGACCAAGGTTTTTAGGTTTGTCTGCGAAGCATGCACAATTATTCTGGTATCACCTTCTTTGTGTGTTGCTGCTAAGGTAGAAACATCAGAACCGGCAGTAGGCAATACCTCATCTTCTTCCACCAGCAACAGCCACATCTAGTTTGCCATTATGTGGCTGTTGAGAGTTGAGTGGCTAGGAATGCAGCTCGATCAGCCTTGTTTTCAAGCATGGCAAGAAAATTCTGCCAATTTTCCGGCAACAATGCCGCTCTCTGTTCAGCGACGGATTGGTCGTAATGTCTTACACCGTTTCTGTCTGCTTCCACTTTTTACTGACAGTGCCCAGTATCGATCGAAGACAATATCGATCCTTTTATAGCCAATCGAAAGTTTCTTCACATGTGTAACCACCGTATCTGCCAGGTCGTCAAATGTCTTCCTTCTCGGAAGTTTCCCTATTGCTTGTCCAGCAATAATTAAATGTGATGCCTCTGTTAGAGAAATGCTGACTGGACATGCTCCTTTTTATTTCTGGCAGTGCTACATTTGTGTCTTTAGTTCCATCACATTCACTGACCCCGAAAATGTTAATTTAGACCCTAAAATCATGTTTCCATCACACATATGGCCAATTGAAGATATTGGCCGCCATTTTGTCCGCCATCTTGTTTTCTGGCAGTGCTACATATACGTCTTTAGTTCCATCGCATTCCTTGACCCCGAAAATGTTAATTTATACTCTAAAATCATGTCTCTATCACATACATGACATTATTTATAGCCATTTCAGATATAGATATTGGCCGCCATTTTGTCCGCCATTTTGTTTTCTGGCAGTGCCACATATGTGTATTTAGTTCCATCGCATTCCTTGACCCCGAAAATGTTAGTTTAGACTCTAAAATCATGTTTCCATCACATACATGGCTTTACTTATAGCCATTTGAAGATATTAGCCGCCATTTTGGCCGCCATCTTGTTTTCTGGCAGTGCTACATATGTGTCTTTGGTGCCATCGCATTCCTTGACCCCGAAAATGTTAATTTAGACTCTAAAATCACGTTTCCATCACATATATAACTTTACTTATAGCCATATAAAGATACGAGCCGCCATTTTGGCCGCCATCTTGTTTTCTCATTGAACCGCCAAAAATCCAGCTTGCTACCCGCGATTTTCGTTTTCAGCAGGGTCGAATTAGTCTAGAAACACCGAGTAGCAAATTGTTACATGATTTGCTTCTAACAGTCATTTCTAGAGCCTTTTTTAAATTCCAAGCCTAGACTATGGTGAAAGGGGGTGGATGCAAGCGATCGAAGGAGGCTGGGATGTGAAGTGGACAACACTTGCCAAAGCTTTTCGCTAGACCTGCTCAGATGTGGCTGCGAGAAGGGCTGTAGGGCACAGCGCAAATGTGTGATAGCTGCTCGACAGTGTGCTGGTCTCTGTCTGTGTACAGGCCTATGTGACCGTGAATGACGTGAACAAGGCTATAGAACTTATTTGTGGTCGGCCATTTTGGAAAATGGCTGCCAGCGAGGCCAGACGGCAAATCTGCGATGGCCCTATAGCTACAAAATTCCCTTGAGACATGTTCATACAATATACCACATTTCATGCTTCTATCAGTTAATGAGCAATTGGTTCATATATTGCACCGGACTGCCCCTTTCAGGTCACCTTAAGTTCAAGATGGCTACCACAATTAGCTTTTCTCTTGTAGCTAAGTGATTGCAAGTAGTTCTTTTGAAATCTTTGCCCATAAATATGTATGTTTAGACACCAAGATTACGATTCTAAGTGAACTAGAGGCTGAGATATTGAAAAATCTCTATTTTCGGTCGGCCATTTTGGAAAATGGCTGCCACTGAGGCCAGAAGGCAAATCTGCGATGGCCCTATAGCTACAACCTTCCCTTAGGTTATGTTCATACAATGTACCAAATTTCATGCTTCTATCAGTTTATGAGCAACTGGTTCATATTTTGCACCGGACTACCCCTTTCAGGTCACCTTAACTTCAAGATGGCTACCACAGTTAGCTTTTCTATTATATGTAAGTGATTGCAATTAGTTCTATTGGAAACTTGCCCCTCAATATGTAAAATTATGTATGTTTAGGCACCAAGATTACGATTCTAAGTGAACTAGAAGCTGAGATATTGAAAAATCTGTTTTCGGTCGGCCATCTTGGAAAATGGCTGCCAATGAGGTCAGAAAATGGCTGCCAATGAGGTCAGAAGGCCCTATAGCTAAAATGATTCTTCATCGTATATTGTTGCCATGTGCCAAATTTCATGCTTCCAACATCAAGTGAGCAATTTTTACACCAAGCTCACTGACTAATTGGTAGTTTTTAAGGTGGGGATATGAAGTCATGCTAAAACGTCCGCTAGGGGGCCTAAACCATGATATAAAAATTGACAACAGCATTTTTCTGCTTCAGAACTATCATATCATTAATTTAAACGGTAGGCCTACTTGTTTTTTAATTCACCGCAAAGAACTTACATAGACCGGGCAGGCATAGTTTTACTTATATTTTAATCGTTGATCCCGCTCCTAGCTCCTAGTTTTAGTTATATTTTAATCGTTCATCAAGCTTCCAGTGTAACCTTTTATTTTGATCGCTGATCCCGCTTCTAGTTTTAGTTATATTTTAATCGTTGATCCCGCTTCTAGTTTTAGGTATATTTTAATCGTTGATCCCGCCTCTAGTTTTATTTATATTTTCATCGTTGATCCCGCTTCTAGTTTAATTTATATTTTAATCGTTCATCCCGCTTCTAGTTTAACTTATATTTTGCCCGATACCAATCGACCCCGTTACTGCAATTGCGCCGACCGTCTGTACGGTGAATTAAAAAAACAAGTACCATTTAAACATCATTGCCAAGATTCAACCCAAAATTTTTCTTTCCCCTCTTTTTGTGACATAAGCCGACGGAATAATTACGTCATCGCAACATGTGAGACATTTTGTAAAGTAGCAGCAAAATATAGTCAGAAAATATTTCGTAGTCGAGTCAAGTCGAGGAAACAACGATCGACTCGACTTGTCAAAACATATGATCGACTCGACTTGCAAGTCGATCGAGTCGAAGATTTCTCGACCGACTCGACTTGGCCGAGTTTCGATCGACTTGATCGACTGACTCGATCGATCACGGGGTATAGTCTCCAAACACGTTGGGATATTATCACGCGTTTCCTATTTGTTACCGAAACTAGTGCTTTTTTTCTAGATAAAAAGGTTTCGGAACTGAACAATAGGTTCCGGAACTGAACAATTATGGAAGGGCTAAAATCCCGAGAAAAACGGGATTGTGGGTTGGGAGGGATCTCAATAAACACTGAAAACAGTTCACAGCATTGAAATTAAATTTAAATAACTAAATTATTGCTTTTATTATTAAGATAAATAAATTATTTTTATTAGCTGAAAAAAGTGCCGGATCGCCGTTCCTGCTGAAAAAAAACACTGACCAAAACCATACTAGTGCAACTGTAGGCCTATACCATGATCTGTCAATATCTCTATTATATCTTCTGGTCGTCTTATTATCTAATACGTATCTCGCTTAAGTTGATTGCACATAGGCCTACTGCGGAAACGTGCTATAGCACAATCTTTGCCAATCTAGGAATATTGACACTTTATTGCATTAGGGGCCGTCCACATATTACGTACGCACTGAGAGGGGTCGGATTTTGGCGATTTTGCGTACGGGTGCGAACGGAGGGAGGGGGGAACAAAAGTGTACGTACACAAAATAAATTTCTAATTATGACGTCCACATTAGCCTATTTATAACTCTGTATTGTCCTATAGTCGTCCGATGGCATTTTATTACATTATGTAAAAGCCATGTGCAGTTATTCTGTGCTGTGAACGAGACACCTATAATTTGTCTATATTGGCCCTCACTCATCCTTCAATCTGGCCTAAAGTGCAGACTGTCGAGACACTTTCTGCAGCTGGTCTTCGGGGGGGGTGCGTCAAGTGTACGTACGCGGGGGGGTGTGTGGAAGAAAGTACGCTTGCGAACAGGGGGTCCAATTTGCCCGGATTTTTGCGTACGTAATATATGGATGGCCCCTTAGTGAACTTCAAATTAGTGTATTTATGTGTCGATTCATTGACAAGGTGCTTCTTGACCCTTTGAAGATTACTATCTCCGCACATCAGATGTCCATACCCATTTCACTAGATCCTCATGGAAATTACGTAAAGAATTTGCTCGCTCTAAACATGTCGGGTTAACTTTCGGGTTAACAAAAATCTGGAATAATGTCGGGTGTTATATAACACCCGACATTATTCCAGACTTTTTGTCCTCGAGACTAAGGTCTTGGTCTCGAGTGCACTCGAGTTCGTTTTTAAAAGTCTTGGTCTTGAGACCAAAAGTCTTGGTCTTGGTCTTGAGGTTTAATGTATTGGTCTTGGTCTTGATAAGCCATGGGAAGATTTTTAAAAAGGCTCACGATTTGTACATTTGAATCCAGTGCTTGAAAAGCTACGGTGTGAGCCAGCGACTTCAGCATCTATGGAAAGTATTTTTTCATATGGCGAAATTTTTATGAGGCCCCACAAGACACGTCTTGGTCAGAAAATTCTGAGCGAATTGGTTTTTATAAAATACAAAAGGCATTTGGAATAACATTTTGCATGAAGGACTTTTGTAAATACGAATTCGGAATTCTCTGCAGTCTGCATTTAAAGTTAATTTGCTTGAATAAAATGAAAGACACGTTTTCATTAAAATAGCGAGTCGTCCGACTTGACAAATTTTTTAAGGAAAAGAAGTCTTGGCCTGAATGTGATTTTTGTGATTTTTGGGGTCTTGGTCTTGGTCTCAGGTTCAAAGTCTTGGTCTTGGTCTTGGTCTCGAGGTTCAAAGTCTTGGTCTTGGTCTTGAGGTTCAAAGTCTTGGTCTTGGTCTTGAGGTTTAAGGTCTTTACAACAAGACTGCATTATTCTATGGTATACGCACTAGACCTACCACGTGAAATTCTCTGCTGTCCTCACTATAAGGTGTACACTACACACAGTGCGTCAATTTAAGAGATGTGGTGTAACGAATTGTTACAAGCGCTAAGTAAATTACTTTCACTGAGATCACGGAGTCAATGTTAATCGCTAGAAGCCACTGCGATAGTGCTGTGTAGTGCATGCCAGCCATAGATCTGCGGTAGGCGAGTCAACCAATGGGAAGACTTCGCGCTGTCTATACTCGTTCGTGATTGGCTAGAGGTTAGCGCGGGCGAACATTTGCGCCTTTTTCTTGGCCTGTAAGCGGTTTCAGCCTAGACGTGGATGAGGTTGGAAGGAATTTGTGTCCTTAGAGATAATTTTGGCGCGAATTGATCCTAACTGCGTAAAAAGGGATTTTAAGATGAAAACGTCGAAAATTGTCAAAAGTCGGGAATAAAATTTGATCGTAACTACATCTTTGAAGATCGGGCGTCGAATTTATCGATGGGCGTTCGATATTTCTTCGATTTTGGGAATTATGGCAAAATTACATGGAGGCTGTGATCTCAATGGAATTGGTGCAATGGAGCTCCAGTGATGTTTGATATCTTTGACGTGGAATGATATTTACCGGATTTGGCTGAAATTGCAAATATTGGCAATGGGGAGGAATATTTCTTGAAAGTTCAGGGAGTACAACCCTTTTTCTTTTGAGTCGCATATTGAAATCTCCAGCGATCGTTATATATGATAGTTTGATTAGATACGTATGAAGCGATAAGTCGATAGGTTGAATTCATGTGCTATATAAATGTACACGTTAACTTAGTAAGGGAACATACAGCGATAGTATAAGGTTATCTATACCATTGTACAAAGATAAGTCGATAGGTTAGGTTTACTTGCGCTATATAAATGTTAATGAACATACGGCGATAGTATAAGTCGATAATTTCATTTCTGTTTCATTAAATAATTATAATGGAAGAAGAGATCTTATCTGAACATGAAACTAGTCGAGTAGGCGACATATTGGAAAGGCTGGTAGAAACCCAGAGAACAATTGTAGAGCGCCAGACAAACCAAGAATCGATGCTAAGTTCATTTGTAGAGCGCCAGACAAATCAAGAATCGATATTAAGTGTGTTAGCTGAATCGCAGAAAACCTTTGTAGAAACTAAACGTGCATTTGTAGAGCGCCAGTCGAGTCAAGAGGTTCTTTTGAGCACATTGCTAGAAACTCAACGAGTATTTATGGAGCGCCTGTTATCAGATAGGGTCCCTGAGAGAAGAGAACAGAAAGAAATTGAGTCTGTTGTGAGAGCGCCGAACCCTAGTGAGGGCTTGACACTAAGCCCTGCTGCGCCAGCAACGGAAGCCGCGGACATGCCATTCGTCATCCTTGGTAGAAGAATGCCTCAGGGATCTAGTATAGTACAACCGGAAGTGAAGCCTCGCTCTCGTCCTAGTAAGAAAAGGCGGCAGCGGTTGCTACAGAAAGAAAGAAAGGAGCAGGCCCACAGCGCTAGCAAGCTGGGTTCAAATCCAGGGCTTGTATACTCCTCAGATGTTCTCTCACAACAGCGCGGGCAGTCGCTAGAGGGCGACACGCACGCTGCAGTATAACACATAATTTACTTGCAAAGTAGGTCCTACGTTCCACCAAAATTTGTGTGTGTTTTCATTCCGTTTTATTTTTATGCTGCACTTTTGGGATAAATTGTACTATGTAGGTACATTCAAACATTCAAAGTGCTAAATACTTTGCTATAGAAAATATTTATAATAGCACTGCAGTTAATTATATAGTTAACAAAGCTTGATGAACTGTGAAACTGTTAGAAAGGCCCGTCGTAAACCTGTTAAAGGAATTAGGTCACCCTGTTAGCCGGGCTTGCCCTTTCTACTTTCACCTCTTGTCTGTGATACTTTCTTTTCTTCTCTACTTCAACACATCTTCACTCGAACTCTCAGTTAACCTTGTTAATTTTGCTCTTTGGGTGCCTACTAATCTTTATTTGAATGACTATTGTTATTGGTGTTCAATAATTGCATTCAATTAAATACTTTAAAAATCTGTCGGCTGCATCTGTCTTAAAGTCATCGTGTTTTCAAACAGTTGGTACATTTTTAATTCTTTAATTTTGTTTCTTTGTTATTTTATTGAACCTGCATCTCTTTAATTGTCTGTCTTTTTCCGTGTCCTTCCTTCGTCAAGCTTCTGTGAATTTGACTCATGTCTTTTATCTTGTTCCTCTAGCCAATTTCTGCAGCACTCAATCCTTAGCTCGCAAGTACACAACGATACAGCGATCTCTACTGATTGCGAAACTCCCTTATCCGGCAGAGCCAACTATCAATCGCTGCAAGGGGAGTGCAAGCAGATGCTCTGTAGGACATGTACTGCGGCATCAGTAGTTGTTGGCACGTTTCTGGCTTCAGAAACGACGAACCAGCTATTTACCTGATGAGAGGCCGACGCTTATTCATTAGTTTTCTCAAAGTAAAATCAGCTTGCTGAGAGGCAAACTTGCTAAATAACGTTATCTTTGGCAGCAAACGCTGACCATCAGTGTCAATTTGTCGACGTCAAATTCTACTGCGATGATTTCGGTTGACTTTGGTGGTTACTGTCGATCTTTGCATGACGAGTTTTGAGGCGCAAATGATCCTCGGTCTGACGAAGCCCTTTGGCCTGATGCTGTTGATCCGTTTTGGCGAACAGTATCTCCAGCAATAACTGGTCCGGAGGTTGCGGCAGCTGAAGAGAAGTTTAGACATGACCTTGATTAAAAAGAAAGGTTTAAAATAAACCTAATTTGCTATCGTTTATTCTTGTCCTGGACACCGGAACCTGAAATCAGTCTGAAGTTTTCCTCAACGTTATAAAGGGACTAGGAGATGATCGACTGAGTTGGGCGTATATATTTTATATCACGAACCATACAAAATTCTGTTTCAGGCAGAAGCGCATGCATAGAAACCGACAACAAGAAAATCCACCATATCAGAGGAAACGAACATAAATGGTGAACATATGAGAAAAGAAACGGTCTAAATACAGTTGTGGAGAAAGGGTTGACTGATTAGTTCTTGCAAAAATTCTACCATGGTGTCGTTGTTGAAGTATGCAAAGTATCAGCAAATGACACTAAGGGGAAGAGAACAAGGAAGGATGATGAAAGGGAGGAAGGTAATGCAGCAGTGGTGGACCAAAATAAGAGGGTATAAAGATAAAAGGAAAGGAAGAGAAAGTGAAGTTGAGAGAAACTGTATAGTCGAACGAGGGAGCGAAGAAAGACGATGGGGTGGCAGAGCGTATGAAAGAAGAGACAAAAACAGGGAGGCAGAAAGACATGCAAGAAGACGCATTAACCAAATTGGCTTTCTAAGAGTCGGAACATGATGACGACGTCATTATCCTGGTGCTATAGAGTAGACGGCGACCGATCGGCACGAATTTAGCGCACAAGTACAGTATGAACATACGTGAGAGAGGAAGCGAGCAAGCGAGGAGGGAGCAACAGTGATAGGCGGTGGCGAGAATACGTGAGACAGACGGCAACTCATCGTCTCTCGCCTGGCGTCGCATTTTGCGCTGCGTGTCTCTGTCGGATATATGCGAGATGCTTTCAAGAAAATCTTGCTATCTGGAGATGTAGGCGACCCAACCGACCGCACCGACCGACCGACCGACCGAAAGGGAGGAGGCTGGTATAGTGTGCACCACTTACCATCTTCTGGAAATTCGGTCGATGAATACGGTTCCGAAAAGACAGATTACCAGCAAGATGGGTGAGTGAGGGGGATATAGTACTGGTAACACTCATGGCCAGGAGAGAAGCAGGAGAGAAGCAGTAGTCTGTTCAATTCCCGCAACCCCCTCGGGCGGACGCCTTGCATGGCTGCCATAACGTGTGTTTAGTTAAGATATTGATAATTGTACTGTCATGTCTCAATGTAATCTTACTGCGTTTGTCGGTTTGAATCATAGATGTTAAAATCGTTTTTTTCGTTTTTTATTTTTTTCCAAAAAACGTCGTTTTTTCGTTTTTTATTTTTCTTATCGTTTTTTTCCGTTTTTTTATGTAACTTTATTTACTTATTTATTTACTGTCTGTTAATGTTTTACAGTTTCTGTTTAATTTTTTGTCTAGGTCCCTTACGTTGTCTCCGTACTTTCAAGGATTCAGTTAATTTACCTCACTATTTACGTCATCATTTGAGAAATAAATACTTTATGACATAGCACAGTACATGAAATAAAAGTTTATAAAGTTATTTTTAAGTTATCTAAAACGCCAAAAGAAAAGGGTGCGGAATGGATTCACGTTACTTTGATAAACGAGAAGATACAAAAACTCAGCATTGGCTAAATTGAAATGCATTTACTGTGAGAAAGTTTACACTATACATGTATAGTCTATACTTCCAAAGTTTATTTTTTAATTGTGTTAGTTTAGTCAGCATGGACTTATGTTTACAATTTAAATTTGAAAAGATTTCAGTATTTTTAATTTCTCAATTTCTTATTAAACCAAACTTATAAGAAATAAAATAATTTTTGTAGATTGATGTTACTTATAATGTTTACTAATAAAATTGTGTTATTTGCTGATTAAATTCTGTAAACAAGATTTTTAATTTTAAATTGCAGTAGGGCCTACAAGATGTGAGAAAGTCAAATTATTTTCGTTTTTCGTTTTTTTCCGTTTTTTTCCCGTTTTTTATTTTTTAGAAAAAAACGCCGTTTTTTCCGTTTTTTATTTAGTTTCTATCGTTTTTAACAACTATGGTTTGAATTAATAAAGAAAAAGTTTATTATTATTATTACTTGTGCTGAGGTAGAAACAATGATGGGCACAATAGTATTTTCAGAATAGATTTCTATTTTCAAAATAGGAAATACTATTTTATTTCAATATTTCAAACTAATTTTTAAAAGTATTTACTATAAAAAGTATTTAGGATAATTCAAAATTCTTTTCCAACGTTCTTTCCTAAAGTACTTGTCCAAAACAAATTTTACAACCCTTCTGTCAAACTTCAGCCTTCAACAGTAGGCCTATCAGTGTCTTCGCCACGTATAGGGGACTACATGTTTAGCACAACGCTTGATGTGAATTTCATATCACTCTTTCTCTTGAGGTAATTTTTTCTTTGGAGGATGCTCTAAATTGTTATTTGACCATTTTACGGCATTTACAGTGTCCTCCGTTAGCATACTACTGAAGTGACAGAACTTCTGCATTTGAGATGATGCTTTGTGAGTTACTTAAAGGTACCATATTAAGTTTGAGTTACTTGAAGGTACCATATTAAGTTTCTTAGTACATGCAAGCGTACATATTATACACGCATACATGTACTGACAGGAGCGTAGCCAGACCTCAATTCAAGAGGAGGCAACTACTGCTTGTCAACAAAATTTGATGACGATTTCGTGACCTTTTTGAGAATTTCTTCAACAGAAAAAATTTGATGACCTTTTTTGGGGAATTTCCTCACCAAGGCATTTGATGACTTTTTGGGAGATTTCTTCCGTTCCAAGAGGAGGCAACATCCACCTCTAATGAGGTGTACTTGAGGATGCAGAAAAATTTTAAATCTAAAATACCAAGAGGAGGCAAATGCCTCCTCTTGCCTCAATGTAGCTACGCCTATGCATGTACATGAATACATACATATACAGACGAGCAATTATGCATACCTACATACATGCATACACTTATACATGCATAATTGACATGCTCTTTTCTTTAAGTTTTCTCGTAATCTATTTAGATTGCCTACAGTCGTTGCAATTCAGCCCTTGGTTTTGGCATATATTCAGCTTCATGCAGAAGGAATGCACTGGTTACCGATGCACTTATATATCAAGTTTAATATCTTAATGCTTGTGCGTCTCGGTCTCATCCATCCCTCGTCGTAGATTTATTTGCTCTATCACAACTGCTGACCTAGGCTGGTTGTTTCCTCGGCTCAAACTGCAACGATGCAGCATAGAAGCTTCGCTGTGGTCAGTTCAAGTTTCTCGAATAGGTTGCCTAGCACTCTACAGCATGATCTCCTTGATCTAGTTGCCCTTTCCAGTGAGCACTTGAAAACCATTCTTTACGATCCTGATTTTCTGTGGTTGGATAGAAGCGCCTCTAGAAGGAGGCGCTATATAAATTAGTGATTACAAATAATATGCAGGTATTAGACAACAATGGTGCTAGCAGACAACCTAGTCTGATCCCATCGACTGATCCCAGTTGTCTCCGTGCGTGATTTTGTTAAACATCCGACTGACTCAAGGATGAGCTTCCTATTTGTAGCCTTTCTTTCACGGTGACTCTGATCTCTGAAGTGCCTTAATGGGCTTACACCACTTTACTCTGCTGAAGTAATTTTTATGGTTCATAACCAAACGTATGCATGCTAACCTGCTGCTAACCTTTATCTCACTGTCAATGTTGTTTTGTTCTCTTCGTTTCATCCTCAAATCTATTTTATTTATTCTGTAAGTTTCATTGCATCTGCTTTGGCGTCTTTATATATATCAATCTTCAATCTTTAATTCACCAAACATTGGTAGCACAAAACAAGAATATAAAAATACAAACAAAAGACTCAATCACTTATGGTGTTTGAGAAATAAGACAGAAATCTCACAACATCATTATCATTTGAAAGGCAATTCTGAGTAAATCGCAGTCTTCTAGTTCAGCGGTTCTTAAAGTGGTGGTCCGCGGACCGGCGCCGGTCCGCGGAGCTCTGGTCACCGGTCCGCGAAACAGTCCTTAAAAATTCATAATTTTCAACTTATTCTCGAAAATGTATAATATTTCAAACTTATTTTAAGCAAAATCAGTAACCATTGACAATATTTAATTAAAAAAATTAAATATTACAGTATAATAAATCTGTGTGTTATATATATTTAAAAATATAGTCAGTAAACATTCGATTTTTCGTCAGTTGGCAGTACGAAACACTACGAAGTTGCTTTTTGTTCTTTTTTTTATATCGTCAGGAGGGGCGATAGAACAGATACGCTAGCTAATTGTTATTACAAAATTGTTTTACAAACTAATCCTTCAGAACATGTATAAACTAAAGCAATCCAGTCTGGACTGTTTTGTAAGTAGAAAAAAACAGCAAAGAAGCGTGATCACTCTGGCTCTGAGTCTGAGAGCGAGCAAGTGTGCAATAATAATTGCCAAGTGGGATCCGGTTTCAATAAAAGATTATAATAAACTGTTTATATTTAGTCAAACCATTGCCAGTAGCTTTTAACGCGAGCTGTATCCATGGATAAATAAATATATATAAGAACAGTGTGAAAGGGATTAAATATTTCAATGACATATGAAAAATACTTCGGAAATAGCGTGAAACTGTGAAATAGACCTAGGCCTACGTCATGATAATATAATTTGTAAAAAGCGATTTCGTTTGGTTTAGTAACTTTAGCAGCAAAACCCATTAATCTCCATACTTTAGGTACGTATTCCCAGGTTGCGATCCCCCGCTTGCCATTAGTGGTCCGCGAAAAACAAAATAAGGATGATGCCGGTCTCTAGCTTTAAAAGGTTTAAGAACCACTGTTCTAGTTAACCAACAGTCTTTTATGTTACTTTCATGCATGAAGTGTAGGACCGATACAACAGTACTATAACAGATTTTGAAAATTTTGCATATTGCAGAGCTGTAAGTGTATTCTAAGGAATTTAGCTCGCTTTTGGTAGGGTTGACAGTTTCCATTCCATAGAGGAGAACTGGTTTATAGTGGGCACTAACCAAATGTAATAAAACAGGTTCACTAAATTTGTGACACTTGCTATACAAAGAATTAAATGACCTGTAAAACTTAACGCGCATTTCATGCATACTAATTTTAAATGACTTGGCTGCAACCAGAAAACAGCCCAGATATTTTAGCTTGTTCACATAACTGATCTCTACTCCATTGACACTAATGTTCTTACACATATATCGGAACTGTGATCCAATCCTTACGACTTGAGATTTGGCTACATTTAGCTTCATATCAATACTTTCTAGCTCAACAGAGCAAATGTCAACCATAGCTTGGAGATCACACAGGGATGCTGATATTAAAATAAGGTCATCTGCATACATTACGCACCCCAAGTACGTCTCCCCAATTCTACACCCATGGTTGGATCGACTTAGCTTTTCAATTATCTCGTTGACATAAACAGCAAACAGAACTGGAGATAGAACACCACCCTGCCTAACACCACAGGTTGCAGTTATCATGTCTGATAATATATTGTCCCACCTCACAAACGCTGCACTCGGACTATACCAGGTTATAAGAGTGGTTAAAACTTCACGAGGAACCTGTCTGTCCATTAGCTTATTGGACAAGCAGAGTGATTCGCTTTGTCAAAGGCTTTTGACATGTCCAATGCACACAGGTTGACAGTGGACCCATGACTTGTAAAGTAGTCCACTGCTGCTCTGACTGCAAGGATTGCATGTGAACATCCCAATCCATTTTTGAATCAAAACTGTAAATCAGAGGTGTAAAAATAGCTGCCATAATGCTCAAGTATACACATTTCAAAAAGTTTAGATAAATTTGAACTTAATGTGATGCCACGATAGTTATCACTATTGCCATTATCTAAGGTAGGCCCCTTTTCCAAAGGTATGATTATGCCAAGACCAAAACCGGTGGGAACTCTGCCGTGCACAAGCATATGGTTGAATATGGTCCGTAACCTATCTTGAGTGCTTTTGTATGTTCGCTTTCACGCAGTATGTGAAGACAAAAATCGGACTTCTTACAGATCAACAACTGCAGTGGATGATGCTTTGTGCGCGCTGCGCCAAAGAAACAAAGATGGCGAAATGGCATGAGCTTCTCTAAGCTCTCGAATCTTCCATCACTATTTACTTGCCCAATTACAATTACATCAACGATTGCAAAAAGAAGACCAATTTGTACTTAAAATATATCAATCACCCAAACGAAATAAATAAAAAATTATTTTATTGTATACAGGAATAAGTTTAAGGTAATAAGGAATCAGGCAGAAAAAAGTTATGCGGCCGAATTCTGTAAATACAGTAATAACTTCAAAAAGACATTAAATCTCCTGAGAATTTTAATTGCTGTTGTTTAAGGAGTTTCCAGTCCTGTGTATAATATCTCCTTGGTTTCTACGGTGCCTAGTATGTAGTGCAATGCTAAATTATATCAATAATTAAGAAACAAAATATATATATTTGTGCTCAGTTTTCTATTTGTTACGATTATTGTGCAAAGACGTCAATTGTAAATTAATTTGCATCGGCGCGAATTCTTTTTTGCCGATGCATACTCTAATAATCGGCCAGATTACGAATGCTGCCGATGCATCGGTACAGCTCTACCCACTACTATTCTTACTTTGCATAAATGACCTACCAAATGTCTCTACTGTCCTTTATTTAATATTATTCGCCGATGATAGCCTACTATAATAATAATAATAATAATAATAATAATAATAATAATAATAATAATAATAATAATAATAATAATAATAATAATAATAATAATAATAATATTCCTGTATACAGGACGGCCACTCCAGAGTCAACATATTTAAGTAGTATCTGACACCTGAGGGATCCTATATACCTCGGGTAAAAAAAAAATAATAATAATAATAATAATAATAATAATAATAATAATAACACGGACAATTTCTATAGCGCGTAACGCGACCATGCCGCTACAAGGGCGCTGTACAGACACAACCCACAGCCTAACATAACATCCGGTCCTATTCATCAGAAGGATAAGCCTTGAAGAAGAGGTGACGCTTGAACCAGGACTTGAATGCCTCGACTGATGGCGCAGAACGGACCTCAGGTGGAAATCCGTTCCAGCAACGCGGTCCAGCGACGGAGAAGGCCCGGTTCCCGAACTTTGTGTTCGTCCGAGGGACAAACAGGTCTCCTCGCACAGTCCCTCTCAGACGAAGACCCGCAGCACACGATGACGTCATTCTACAAAAGTCGACGATGTAATCAGGCGCCATGCCGTGGAGGGGCCTTGTAAACACTCAAGCAGAGCTTGAACTCCACGCGCTGAGGAACCGGCAGCCAGTGGAGCGTGTCACGCAGAAGGGGAGTCACGTGGTCAAACCGTCGCCGACCGCAGAGTAGCCTCGCCGCAGCGTTAAGGACCGACTGCAGCCCGTCAAGGAGGCACTTCGGTGCTCCCGCCAGAAGACTATTACAGTAGTTTACCCGGGAGAGCACGAAGCAGGCCACAGCAGTCCTGTCGGCCTCGAATGGAAACGACCTGAGACAAGTCCTGATGAGGCGGAGTTGACGGAAGCATCGGCCGACAGTCACACCAACGTGGGTTCTCATGGAGAAATAGGATTCCAGTAGGATTACTAATGTCTTCTATTCCCATTCTTCTATCGACTCATTAATTCGTAATATAAACTATGAAACTTTGAGGGTAGCTGAATGGTTTCGAGCAAATGAACTCTCTCAACCTTGAAAAAACTAATTACATTATATTTAAATCTTATAAGAAGAACCTCCCTGAGGACCATGCAACAGTAACCACAATGGGAACCCAATTAGCACAGGTCACTTCGACTAAATTTCTGGGAGTTTACATTGACCAGCAACTATCCTGGAATGATCACATACGGAACATTTAAAATAAAATAACTAAGCGTCTTGGTGTACTCTCAAGAACTGCCTGGTTATTGCCACCCCTATCCGTCGAAAGCTTTACTACACCCTTATCTACCCTTACTTATCATATTATACTGCTTGTCAAAATTACCGGCCTATCTCTCATCTCTCTTTCCTCTCTAAAACTCTTGAGAGACTTGTCTCCCTTCAGTTCATTCCTTATCTTGAACAAGCAGGCCTTCTTCCTCCAGTCCAGTCGGGTTTTCGGGGTTGTCATTCCACTGAAACTGCCCTCCTGCCTCTCTATGGCTATTGATCAATCCCATCTCTCGCTCCTAGCTCTTTTTGACGTCTCTTCGGCATTTGACATGGTCGATCATGATATCCTTCTTCGTCGTTTGCAGCTATCCTGTGGCATCTCTAACACTCCTCTTCTCTGGTTTAAATCATATCTTTCTGATCGCTCTCAGATGATTGTCTTTGGTGACTCTAGATCTCAATGGGTCAGGGTTAGATTTGGTGTAGGCCTACCACAGGGCTCTGTATTTGACCTATCCTCCACATCCTCTATACGGCTGACATTTCCCTGATCTTTATCAAACATGCTGCGACGAGCCACCTCTATGCTGCTGACGCTCAACCTTTTGTTCATGGTCCACCAGCTGATCAACTTTCCATTGTTTCCTCCGTTGATACACTTACCCAAGACTTGCACCTTTGGATGTCATCAAATCGACTTTGTTTAAATTCCACCAAGACTCAATTGATTTGGTTTGGCACTAAGCAATAACTAAGTAAGCTTGACTATTCACTGCTGGCACTCAAATTTCCTTCTTTTACCCACTCCTCCAGTGTACGCGATCTGGGTGTCACTCTTGACTCCTCCCTCACCTTTACTGAACATATCTCGACTCTGACTCGCTACTGCTTCTTCCAACTGAGACGACTGAGAGCCATGAGGCGATCCACTGTACCTACTGTCTTTACCTCCATTGTGCATGCATTCATTTGCTCTCGGGTCGACTACTGTAACTCACTCCTCCTTGGTCTCCCCATGCTACGCCTCTCCCCCTCCAATCAGTCTTAAATGCTGCTGCTAGGCTCATAGCATGTCTTCCTCGCTTTCAATTTAAGCCAGTGTAAGACTTCAATCATATCTCCACATATATGATTGAAGTCTTACACTGGCTTCCGATTACTTCGCGTATCCAGTATAAGATCCTCCTTCTGGTTTCCAAATCCCAGCTACGGCTTGCCCCTAAATACCTCTCTGACCTTATGCGGCAACCTCTATCTGCAACTTCTGCTCGTCCTTTGCGCTCTACTGGCCGGCTTGATCTCTTTGTCCCTCGTGCTAGGACCACTCTGGCCCAACGTCGAGCTTTTGCTGTCACAGGTCCCTCTGCCTGGAATGGTCTTCCCTCTCGACTACGAACTAAACTCATGATGGGAATCTCCCAAACATCTACTCGCTTGCTCAAGACGTTTCTGTTTCCACGGGGCTCATGCACTGAGGGCGCCTCTGAATAGTTTATACTGCGAGAGGCGCCTTATAAATTATTACTAGATACGATGCGATACGATCCAGTACTCTATGGGCCTCCCATACGGATGGAGACACAGCAGTGGGTTATTTGCTGCTAGCCTTTTTGCTCCTCCCTCTTGTCCTTACCAGGCTTTCACTAAACACCACTCCACTTAAACTCAGGTGTTTCTTTATAATACGTAAGCTTCAGGTCTCTGCTTTCAGTCCTCAACAAGTCCCCTGCCCCTGTCTCCTCCACATCTTGCCGTTTTCGACACCATTGATTACGGCCTACTTATTCGTCGACTCTCCTCTTGGTTTGTCGACTCTGGCACTGCTCTATTCTGGTTCCAGTCTTACTTCTCAAACCGCTCCCTCTCTGTCAAAGCCGCTAGAGTGACGCTGGCCACTGTTAACCAACTTCTCATCTCTCACTTAACACATGGACTCGCCAGTGCATAAACTTGGCATCGCTTATGATCCACATTTCTTCTTCCCTAATCACTTCTCGTTACACCCTCTCGCGCATCTGCTTTATAATTATTCGTGACCTCCGTCGAATTCGACCCATGCTTGACTTTAAAACTGCATCCACTATCGCTACCTCCATTGTCTACTAAGCTTGATTACTACTCTTTTCGTCAACCTCGAGTCCACCCAAATTAAGTGTCTGTAACTTATACAAAACTCATTCGCCCAAGCATCCCAATATCACTTCCGTCCTTAAATCACTCATTTGTCTGGAGATCCCTGAGGGCATCCAATTCAAAGTCCTTTCACTAGCCTATAACTCCATACAATCCCTTCGCAAACTCTTCGTCATTCAGCCACACCGCTCTACCCGAGCATCCTCCTATCTCATTATCCCGTCCCTCAGTCACTACTCGCCTCAAGTTCTCAAACCGATCCATATACTACACTGCAGCTCGATTATGGAGTGATACTTCTTCTGAGTTCCGCAAATGCTCAGTTCCCCGACCAATATCACCACTCACCCAGCATTATTTGCCTCAGACTCCCCACAGGGTTTCCATCCAAATTAAAATCCCTACCTCTTTATGAAATCCTCCATGATCCATTCAATCCTCCGCCTTCCAATCTGTCTCATCGTATACGGAACCTGCTTTAACAGCTCCTCGGCCTTCTGTATCTGGCAACCGAACTCGGATCTTCACTTGGCATCTCTGAACAACCCTCTATTTCGACACGTTAGCGCTCGTGAATAAGCAGGTGTCATGCTTCCAGCTTTAGAATGGCGCTTTATAAATTTTGAGTTTACGATTACCGGTACGATGTTAGAACACGATCGGGTGTAACGTTAACTGCGGGATGTGATAAATATTTGGAAAGAACTCTAGAAAGATATCAGAAGTATCGAACGCTTGGAAAAAGAAATACACCGAAAATCATCAACAGGATGTCAAATACCTTAGTTGTCATAGGACATCAACAGGACACGTGTCGTTGCCGTCTAGATAGAGTAGGAGGGAAGACGTGAAACCGGCAACAATTTATACTGAAAATGACATTTTCTCATCTATAGCCTACACGCACAAATTTCACTCAGCTGCCAACTTAACACCTGCATCAATTGACTTAATTAATTATGCGATAAGTATTAACGGCACAGTTGAAGGTGTATTGACGGTGATGGCACAATACAATTAAATGACATGTAAAACTGACTGAATGACTGACTGAGTGACTGACTGCCTGCCTTACTGACAGGCGTGACATAGGCCTATATTTTGATGAAGCAATTTCTATCTCTGTCTCATACACGTACAGCTCGTGCGTCTGTATGTCTGCTTTCGCACGCCTTGGCTCACCCCGTCGTCTGTCCATCCATCGCTGATTCCTTGCAAGACGCTTGCTTCTGCTGCCTCGTGTGACGTTGTTGCCGTTCGCTCGTCTGTGGTTAGGTTGGCAGCGCTGGTGGTACTGGTTGCGCGGCAGAAAACACGGCGCTCCTCCTCCTGCGCGGATCTTATGGAAAATCGATTCGTATCATTAGAAAGTTGTCGTGTTTTCCGTGTCCTAGAGGCCCTCCTTACATCTTGCGGGCACCAACGACTCCAGCGTGGGATTTACATCGAATGATGTCTGTGTATGTCTCAGTAAACGCTGACTACACGCAGAAATAGCAGATAAATTAGCACCAAATTACGTAAGTAAACGCTTTGAAATGCTGCTTTGTATCAAAAACTGCATGTCGTTTTCTGTCGACTTATGTCTAGCACTGACTGCCTGCCTTACTGACAGACGTGACATAGGCCTATATTTTGATGAAGCAATTTATATGCATGACAGACAACATTGAGACTTTTGAGGTGAAGAATGTCGTTACGATCTTACACCACCGGCATGGATTCAAATCTCAATGAATCAGATATACTAATTAATTTATATTGGAATAAAAAAAAGTATGGACCAAAGTATATCCAGCTAAAAAAACACTTATGCAATCTTTGTAGCTTATCATGCGTGGTCTTGATCCAGAGGCGTAGCGACCGCCCTCCGTACCCTCCGACCGGAGGGGCCCCTTCCTGGAAGGGGCCCCTAAAAGTGACAAAAAGTAACCATTGATTAACCAATTTGCGGAGAACAAGGCTCGAAAGAAGCGCTTTGCGTAAATACGGAAATGGAATATAATATCATGTACACTGTATACGGCGTAGGCCTATGTAGTATACATAATATGAACCCTGTATATTGTATAGTACCGCATTCCAGTTTCCGCACTGTAAGGGGCCCCGGACGTATGTTCGGAGGGGGCCACGTTCTTTGTTGCTACGGCTCTGTCTTGATCTTTCACTTATAACAAAATAATATATTTTACTTAAAGCCAATATCATTGACAAGCTTCTAAGTATTTTTCAACTCTTCCTCTCCTTTCTGCACAGAAATATATGTATATATATATATGTATATATATATGTTACAGGCAATTGGTAAAACCAGGGATTTTGTAAAATGCCTGAAATTTTTAGGCAATTTTTAAAATCCCTGATTCACTCAGGCACTTTACAAAACCCCTGAAAAACCAAGGATTTTGTAAAATCCCTGAAATCAGACGATGAAAATTTGACAGATTGCCTGTACATATGCTGATGCACATCATGTTCTGCAGACTTAGTTAGCATCGTGTGTGTACTTAAAACGGTCTACATGACGATTCTTGATATCAGAAATGTCTCGTACACGTTACAACAGCCGCGATACATTCTGTTACTTTTGTGGCGAGTATACGGGTAAGCGTCAAAGACTCAAAGACGCAAAGACACAGTATGACTGTACCTATTAGTCGATCTGAAGCAACCGATCAAGGTGCACACACGATTGGTGTTTCCTATTATTTTAGTAATAAGTTCGAGAACAATTGTTTTAATGAGAATTCATTTGTGAAGAACTGATTTAATACACGGTGATAGTGTCGGCTTAAGGCTTGAGTAGCGCTAGATTATTTACGCAGTCGATGTAATGACTTCGAAAAGTGCAGAGGACTCTGAGTGTTACCAGGACAGTGAACACAGATTTCCTTTTGAGGATTCTTTAAAATGAAACTGCTGATTTATTTGCTAATAAGATATTAAAGGTTTACTAACTAAAAAATCCTATGTTTAAGCAGGCCATCCTGCTACGGTTGCCAGAAGTCCTTAATTACGTGGCTGAAATTAGTGTGAGCAAGTCTGATGAGTCAGGTCGGTCATCACGAGTTAGAACTTCCGAAGGTAGATCCAGCCCCTACCCTGTAGAACAGTTAGCCCCGACTGATTATTTATTTATTTATTTATTTTTATTTATTCCGGATATTTCTATAGCGCCTCTCGAAGTCAACTACTACTCAGAGGCGCTCCCGACTACAGCATTTGATACTGTGCCGGAATTTTCACGCCGAAGCGCCACGAACAATTGCGAGTGAAGGACTTGCCCAAGGTCCGTACGCAGCGGCTAGAGTGGGATTCGAACCTGCAACCCTCCGGTCACAAGGCGCCGAACTTACCACTGAGCCACCACGCCCCGGATATGCGGATAGTGAAATAATCTTAAGCGGTAGGGCCTTAGTGAACCCTGAGGCGTTGCCTTGGGCAACACTCACCTCCTGCTCGGAGGTCAAGGACGCCACTGGAGGTCATCTGGTATCAGGAGAATTGGTTTCGAACCCCGAACCCTTCCAGCCCGAGTAAGATGCAGTGAACGACTTTTGGCTAGACCATCTGTTTAATATGGAAAAGACCATCTGTTTAATATGGAACAATAAGTCATAGACTGAATATACTAGTGGTTCCCCATCCCACACCGGCTTTATCGCAGAGCACGAAGGCACGCGGCCCCGTGGCTTCAATTCAACATGCAACAACCTAGCGATGGAATCAAGATACAGTAATTATAGTGTTTATTGTAAATTCTTACTTTCTAAAGCGCTCTGCTAGAGCTGAGCGAATATGACTGCACCAGCTTGTTATTTTATTCATATTAAGTGATAGTTTATTATGTAGCCTATGTATCAGAGGTGCGCGATAGTGTAGTAGTTAGCGCGCTGGACTGTCAAGCGAGAGGTCGGGTTTCAAACCACAAGTTTACAATAATAATAGAATCCAGAGGCGCTTGACTGTAGGCAGTGCTCGAAATGGAAAATTTTACGAAACGGAACGCTAGTCAAAGATATGGGAGCATTCACGTTAATTTCATAGTATTTTCCACAATAATTCATTTGACGAACCGGAACAGAAACGCTAATTCATTTGACGAACCGGAACGGCGTTCCGGTGCGTTCCGGTCCATTTCGAGCACTGACTGTAGGGTAAACCACCCCAGGGTGAGCACTGCCTAAATGTGAGCATTTTCAAAAAATTTACCTAATTAGCATAGACGGTGGCGCCACTCAGCGGATATTCATAGTAGTAACAATAAGCGTGTCCGAAAACGTTCAAAGAAATTTGTTTGCATTTTTTTCACAGAAGGTGAGTGTTTTTACAATAAAACGATATGAATGAACGTATGTTTCCTTTTTTGTAAATTGTCGATAACTTGGTCGTATATTTGGCCACGATATTACTACTATTATTATTAAAATGTACGTTATGTCCACTTTATCAGTGAGCGATAATAAGAGAATTGTTTAGTGCCGTTTAATTGCAAGGAGTTTTTTCTTATGGGACCTGCCTGTACCGTAATGTGAGCACTACAGAAGTACCGCATTGTGAGCATGGTGCTCACATTAGGGCCGTCAATTTTTACTACATTAGGAGTGACAATTCATCTAGAAATTTAAAATTAAAACAAACTGATCAACTGTGGTCTACTGCGTAAGCTATACATAGCCTTTGTAGGGGCCCATTGCCAAAGATATTTAATTTATACACGAATTACTCAATAAGTTCTTATGTTACATTCAAAAGCAAACTCTAGTTGCAAACCATTTTCTATACTAGATATTAAATGCTTTTGTTTTAGATTATGCCCTACCTGAAATGCCAGGGTCAAAAAAGGACGTTTCTGCACTGAAACGTGTAGTTTCTGCACTGAACATAAGCAAAATGTCCGTCAAGTCTGCAGCTAAGCAGCGCGGAATTTCTAGAGAAATTTGTGTCGCCATTTGAAAAAAGGTGCAAATGGTTTTGGTGTACAAAAGGTGTTGGAGAGACACTCCATCCTGGATGATGATGAAGAGCAAGGAGTTACAAAGAGAGACAGACATTTTACATGTGAAATTTGTGTTTAATGACTGCTAGTAACTACGTTATGACTTAGGCTATGCCAGTCAATGTTGCTTTCCAAGAAGTTCAGTTTAATTTCCTAACTGTTTAACTCATCAGTAGGCTATTAGCCTATTATGCAAATGTTGGTTTAGGTCTATGTTTTATTGATTAGCTTAGTCGTATTCGACTGCTACTCAGTTTAGAAGATCCTACAGATTTTTATGTACCTACTCTTGTATCTCAAACATTTCTCCATTTTAGTATGAGCAGTTGGTTAAGCTAATTGTTTTCAGTAATAACTTTGTATCTTAACGGACTCATTAGTTTTAAGTTTGATCAGAAAGTTTGATAGGTAATAAAGCTAATGGTCGTAGTGACTGCTTGTTTTCGTGTAAATCTGTAGTATAAAATTTTTTAGCTGTAATTTATTAGGCCATAAACCTAATACACAATTATAGCCTATCTGGTCCTAAGCCCTCTATGTAAAACCTGTCTGCAATACACGATCACCCTGCATAGGGCACTTTAGGTGCTAGGCATATTTCTTTATTGAAGTTTACGTGTAATCACATTTAAATTTGGTAGTCCAAAAGTGAGCACGGATGCTCACATTAGAAACCAGGGTGTGCTCACATTTAGTTCGGGTACCCCAGTGTGAGCACCATTTTCAGTATGCTGTATCTGTAGGATCTTCTAAGCTGGTGGGCACGAACTGGGGAGCCAAGACCACAACTCTCCGGAGCTCGGCCTTGGCTTTATGTTACTCGGTCGCTGAGTACTGTGCCCCAGTATGGGGTCGATCTCACCACACTCATCTCGTCGACGTAAAGTTGAACGCAACGATGCGGATCATCTCGGGTACGTTGCGCCCCGCGCCGCTCGCCTGGCTGCCAGTGTTGAGTAACATTCCTCCTCAGCACCTGAGAAGAATGGAGGCGGCGGCGAAGATGCTACGGAAGGTCCAGGCAAACAAGAATCTTCCGCTGTATACGGACATTACGTGCCATCCAAAATTACGGCTCCCTTCACGCCGACCGATATGGTGGAATCAACCTGATGAAGACTTTACAGCTAATACGGCCTGGTGTGCCGAGTGGCTGGCAGCTGGAGTTGTCAACCGCTCGCTCGTGGCCGTGCCGTCTGTGTGGCCTCCGGGAAATGATCTCCCGCGGGGTCAGTGGGTCACACTGAACCGCTTCAGAACAGGTCAAGGTCGTTGTGCTGCCAATATGGTACGTTGAGGTCAGGCTATCGACCCCCTTTGTAGCTGTGGGGAAATTCAGACAATGGCGCACATCGTAAACGACTGTGTAAAACTCGTTTTCCGGGCGGGATGCCCGCCCTACATGAGGCCGACGAGGCTGCTGTTGAGTGGCTATGCGCAAACTGCAAAAGCTAAATAAATAAGCACCATTTTCAAAATTTTATTTTTATTTAAAAAAAATCCTGTCAATGATTTGTGAATATAAGGCATATCTGTTGTTTAGACATTCATTGTGTCTATCTCTTGCAGCTATCAGAAGATTGTTACTCTCTATCAATTTCCTACAATTTCAAAATTTCGTTAAGGTGCTCATCCTTGGGTGTTTTACCATAAATAAAAATGAATAATGGAGAAACCGGATTCTACTTTAGGCATCGTAGAGAACTCTAGAAATAAAACATAGTATCGTCCTTGGGAGGCAGGGTAAAGTTATGTGGGCGCGGAAGGAGCTAATGGCTAATGGTACTGTCGTGTGATTTGGGGTGGGAACAAATCACGCAGTACTGTTCAACATTCGGCGTATTGTCTCTCAGGTATCCAGTAACTCGGCTTATCTCTACGTAGACTCATTGAAGTAACTTCCCTTCGGATTCATATATATTGTTTATAGAACGTCATTCATCACATAAACGTATAGTTTTTTTTAAATTATAACTTGATAAAAAATCTCAACTGCTACACCGAAAGCTAACATTTAAGGGACGCGGAGTAACTTTGATAGTTAAAGAACTGCCGATGTGGCACCAGTTACATCATCAGCATTTGAGCCAGTGGCCCCGTGTTCAGAGGAATACATGCCTAAAGTATGTTGTAGAAATGGTGAGAAGAAAATATCGCCAGTGCAATGTTTAACGTTTAATGTGAGTTCTTGTCACTTTGAACTGTGGTGTGCACTCGTTTTTGTGTCAACTTCTAAATCACTTGGAAAGGAGCAAAATTGAAACCGTATTAGTCCGTGTTTAATGCAGCTCTTATTCACATTGGTGAAAGACTACAATTTTTGGCTTTCGCGTCATAGGTTATACAGCAAGAAAGAAGAACGTGTTTTCATAAAATATAAAATTGCATCTCTTAAATTATGCGAGTTCTATAGTAAATTATTCATGGATATCTAACTTCGAGCATTGAAATGCGGAAAACTATTGCTGCTAAACAATTCATTACGTTTAAATGTGGCTCATTTACAATCATGTCTAATGTTTGAAATGACACCATACCAGTGTTCTTAGGCTACCACTATCATTAATTTTTTGTTAGCATATACGTCAGTTAAATTGCCATTTCTCGCCACTAATGTCATTTAAAAATTACTATGGGTAGCGAATGTGTCTCTTCTGTTTAGTGTGGATGATCGTTGTTATGTTTAACGTTCATACGATATAGAGGTTTTTAAGAATGCAATTGAAATTGCTCATTCGCAGCAAACTACAGCTACTGTACTATTGTTAGTCCTATCAGGTGAAGGAGCTGCCAAGTAATCGTTTCAACCAAGAATTCTTAGCCTAAGCTTATAATCTCTGCCGGATGCTACTGAAAGTTTAGTCTCGTTCGGAAAATGATTGCAATTCTTGTTAGACCTACCATAGGAATCGAAATTCACTGACCAACAACATATAGCAGAGCAAACGCTAGCGTTACGCCTATAGAACAATCAAAGTATGCGCATCACAGCCAATATTAACACGATAGTCTGAATTTGCCGTTGGAGATAATCTATGCTTCCACCAGCATAGGTCCAGAGGAGACTTATAAATTGTACATATAAGCGATATCATTTGCAGTGTTTTGTTACTTGAAATGCACTTTACTGTGTCTTTGCATATAGCTGTACCTATACATTTATATGTTATCAGATACTGCATAGCAACGAATTCTAAGCCACATAGGAATTTAATAAAGTCGAGCCTGTCATGCAGCGTTTGCTTTACACGCAGTGGCGTCACTAGGGTTGGTGTCACCCAGTGTCACCCCCATTAGAAGGTTCAAAAAAGAAATTGGCATAGAGTTTCAGGTTTAGGTTAATTGATACTGATACAGTAAGCCTACATGTTAACTGGGCTTATAAAAATGTTTTTGTTGTTATCTGTTATTGTTAATTTAAAAATAATGAATTTCCGCTGAAACTCTGCATAAAAATTGTTTAGACAGTCATTTTGTCATTTTGGTGTCACCCCCTCTGAAGGTGTCATTCGGTGCTGCCCGCACCCCCCGCACCCTCCTAGTGACGCCACTGGTTAAAATTACACTCATGTTTCAGAGAGCACACAGATTTCTGCGAGGTATCGTAAGTGGGTATTTCCAATGTTTTCTAGGGTGTGGTAGGCCTACAATATTCGAATCTCCGATTGAAGCCTTTAACGATTCTCCTTATATTCGCATTCATCTACATGTACGTTAGATGTTAGCTTGTTTGTTTGTAAAGTTAATAATGATGCTAAGTTAGAGGTAGATATAAATGTCTTTTACATAGGTATGTATAACTGCATACAATTACAAGCATCTTTGTATAATCAGGAATCACGAGGAAAACTATTAAGTTTGGAGGAAATGTTCACTGTACTTTCAGTTGAAACATAGTAAACAGAGGGAAGCTAAAACATTTGTAAAAGTTTGGTTCATGGTCTGAAGCAGATGACTTTTGTGAAGCGCAGTAAAGAGCCAACGAGGTCACTTCTGTTGAACAGAATTCGTCGAAGACTTGAAACGTCTCACGAATGTTAATCCGCCACTTGAAAAAGGACTAGAGGAACCGTAGTTCGACTGTTAAAAGCGATCTGAAGAGTGATTGAACAGTTATTTACGGTAACTTGTACGCGTGACCGTGCGAACGACTTGTCGAAGGAAGAGAAATGGTCAGAACTTAACTCTAATTTTTGGCGTAACTTTAAGAAATTCAGAGAATCCGTTTCGTGAGCTATGTGGTTGATTGACATTTTGGTCAACAAATTTCGCGTTCGCGAAAGACTCATCGTGTGCTCTCTGAAACATGAGTGTAATTTTAACAAGTGTTCGTCCATCAAAGCACAAGCCGCAGTAAAGGAATCTAGGTGAGACAGAGGGCTAGAGAATCTTTACTTCTAACAGATTCAGCCTAAACTTGTGGTTCTACAGAATGTCAAAGAAAGAAATTTCTTGCTTTGGAATCAGACTTCTTAGGACAGTCAAACCGCACTATAACAAACTGGTCCTAACAATTGTTACTCGAATGAATCGTGCATGCCAACGTGAAAGGTATTCTAGTAAAGGTATAACATTAATTCAGTTAACAGTCTCTTTCCGTCTAGAGTTAGTCTGCGCCCAGGGCTTAGACCTCGTGCCCACCCTTTTCAACTCCCACCGAAGGATGACAAAAACTATATACCTCGTATTCTATATAATGACATCTACTGAACGATTCAAAATCTAACATCAACATTCTATAGGTTATTTCTCAAATCTTTTATTATTCTTTCCTTTATGCTAGCTTTCAATCAGTGTAACTTGTCCACGGTTGCGGTTTGTCAACCAGTATATGATCAATAATATAAACGAAAAGTAATTAGATGCTAGCAAAGGAAAGGCTAGTATCTTAATAATGGGTGGACTACATCCATGACGAGCACAACCCTCTAAAAACTGGTTTCATGTAGCTTAGACTATAAAGCCCTAATGCTCCATAGTGAAAAGATGGGCCTCTATAAAACATGTGCTAAAAGATCTGCATGACCCAACACTTACATTATACAGTGCAGTATTCTTAGCATAGCGCCAACTATAGCTTAGCTTATAAGGCCCCAAGGTCCCACAGTGAAAAGATGGGCCCATATAAAACATGTGCCAAAAAACCTATACCCGGTACAAATCAACATTTCTATTAAACGTATATATGCAGTGTAGTAATCTTAGTATAGTGCCTACATATACATCGCGTGATAGGGCATTTAACGTATCACTGGTATCGCCAGGTGAAGAGCAGGTCCAGATCCATATGTTTGAAAGCCTGTGAGATATAGGCCTAATGAGTTTTGAGGCGTTTCTTGAAAGAAGAAAAGGAGTTCGAGCTACGGATGAACATTGGTCGTTGATTCCATTCAATGAGAGCAGCAACACGTAATGCACGAGGCTCAACCAAGAGACCCATAACCGAAGATCGCAGATTGCAGGGAGAAGTGTACGGAGAAACTAGTAGTTGAAATTTAGGGAGGAGTGTTCGTTGTGAGGGCTTTATAGGTCAGACAGGCCAGTTTAAATCTTATTCTGAATTCGACAGGAAGTCAATGCAGCTGACTGAGCAGAGTTGAAGAGTTTGAACGAGAAATGCACGCAGCATCACACAAGCCAGAGAACATTGGAAGCGTTGAAGTCTGACTTGAAGATCTAATATGCCTGCGAAAACAGAGTTGGCATAATTAAGGCGACAGCAGACAAGAGAGTTAGTCGCCAGGTGGCCAAGATGGACGCTCAAGAAATGTAGGCTATGCGCAGAGGCCCGGGAAGTGTTTAAAAGTTGTGTGAGCCAACCAAGGCAAGGGAAACACACTCATATTATATATATATATATATATATATATATAATATTATATATATATATATATATATATATATATATATATATAAGAACCTAAAACTGTTAAATACGTGTGAAATTGTAGTGGGTGTACGTGCTTGATTCTTAGCTGTGTAAAAAATCGAATAGTGAACAATACAGTACGTACTTATGGGAATACGCTTGAGCTTTATTTTTATTTTCTGAAGATTAATAGCTCTAGCAAAAAATTATGACTTAAACAACACTGAAGTCGTATGAATGAAAACAGAAAAACAAAGCAACAGTTTTCATTAATTAAGCTAATAATTTAGAACTATAGATAATTCAGCTCTCCTTGGTAAGCCTGTGGCTTTGCCCAGGGCTCCAATCTATGTACAATATATAAAAAAGTCGATTGAAATATAAATAATCACATATTCAGTATCATATAATTCATAAATTTAAATTAACTCAAAAAATTTCAGTTAGGCCTACTGATCAAAATTGACAAATTTAAGCACATTAGTAAACTTCCATTGAGTTTATTTATGTGCCAATTTACACATAACTAATAAAAATAAGAAAGAAGCAGAAGAGCAGTCTCTTAAGCTAGCTCTGAGGCAGCCATGGGTATGAAGTGTTAGTGACTTCATTTTCTTGGCCTCGGCCTAAGAGGGCGGGTGGCCAGTCCTCTCTCTCGCCGTCTCATCTTCCCATTGACAGTTTACGGTCAGTGTAGGCCTACCCATCATAGCTGAGTTGGCTAGGGGGTGCAGAGGAAACAGAAATCTCGAACCAAATTTCTGCCCTCTCGGGGATTTGAACTCCCGAACTCTCGATTGACAATCCAACGCGCTTACTACTACACTATCGAGCATCCCTATAAAATAAGAAAACAAGTCTATAACTGAGTAGGAACCAGTGATTTACGTTAGCAGTTCGTTCAAGCTAGATTCTGACCCATTATTGTAATCTCGGTAAGTGCGTGATTAGGCCTACTCATTCACACTAACCACGTTTTGATTCATCAGCATTCTCGGCTTCACTGTCACATCGTCTGAATTTAGTTGTTTCAGGTTCTCCATGACTTCACCATAAGCAAATCGCTTTTTGCACGAAAATCCAAACTTCAGTAAACTCATTTTTACGTGGCAATTGAATTTATAAGCTTATAAGTCTAACGAATCCAACAGAGGTCGTAGTGATTTTACGAATTTCAGTTTGACATAATATAGATATATACATATATACGTGTTTATATATGCATATATATTCCATGTCTATCTATGCGTGTACGTATGCCTATATATCTAGTATACATATAGAGATAGAGTGACAAAGACCGTGAAAGACGCAAATAACAGAAAGCTGCATATCTATGAATATGTGGTGTACACATCAGCGTATAATATCTACAGTGATTAATTTCTTCTTGGCTGGGGTCTTCGGATGCTGGGTCTACCGAGGCTGGAATCTGCCGAGGCTGGGGTCGCTCGACGTCAGTCCAGAGGCTGTACACTCGGGTCATGACCCTGCCGGTAGCTCTGTATGCGGTTAGATAGATAGCAAAGGGGCTGAGCCTGCCATAGCCTAATTATGCTGTGGCCATATACATGTATCAGCTATCCTTGACAGTGGTGTTTTGTCTTTTTGCTGGCGCACTTAGGACGCATTTGACCATAAGACAGTGAACTTGAGTGCACACAATCGTATAGCAGAATAATTATTTGAGTGCACGTGAAAGGAAGATACACAATACACTGAACCACTGAAAGCTGCATTGGGAGGGTTTAACCTAACCCCAAGGTAATTTTTAGGAATTAACTGGAGGGGTTGAAAAATGAACTAGGGGTTGAACCCCCAACCCCCTCCCCCGACAATTCAATTACTGGGTCCCTCACTCAAAACTTAAACACTGCTCTTTCACAAATCTTAACCCGACTCCTCTTCCACTTGCCTCCCTCGCCGCTGCAATTCTAAGCGCCATCCACCGTAGCCGTCTAACTGCCTGCCTTCCTGACCCATTTGTACCTTTGCATTTGCTGTAATATATATATATATATATATATATATATATATATAATATATATATATATATATATATTACAGCAAATATTACAGCAAATATTACAGCATATATATATATATATATATATATATATATATATATATTACAGCTGTCTTAATAATTATCTGTCCTGTGTCTTGCCTCTATATGCCCAAATTCCAACCGTACACTCTCTCCCAAGCCTTGTAGGATGATAAATTGCGCGTGTCACCCATCAAAGGCACCTTTGGATTGACCATGGACAGGAGAAATTCTATCTTTCACCAGCCAACTTGTAGCTTGCAGAGATTAAGGTTTCCAGTATCCATGATTCTCTTGGCAGTAGTTTAGCTTGCTCACCCTTACCTAATTAGGGTCACATCTGGCATTTGCAGGCGCTCGTGAATCTGAGTCTGAGGTTTCTCGTAGGCATAAGCTTTGTCTTTGTTTTACAAAGGCGCTCATATTTTATCTAATCACTATTAGATTTTAGGGCGCAAATTATATTTTTTATTGTATCAATGCCCCAAAAAGTTGTGTGAGCATTTGTCTGCCTCGGCGCCACAGAGCCAAAACTTGTGTGAGCACCGGCGCCTTTGGCGCCATAGGTTCCCGGGCCCCTGGCTATGCGTTGAAAACCTACGTATTTTCTCTACATTTTCAAGGTTATTATGTTTTCTACTTTGCTTTTATATCTCAGTGTTTCGGATTTTACTATTTACTTCGCTTATGAATCGGACTTCCAAATCGTCTAGCATGGTAACTTAAGTTTTACAAAAGTTTCTTATCGGCTGCTAACGTTATGCGACCGTCATCAGGAAAAATGGCCGACGTACATTCAAAATGCCTTGCTGACAGCAAAGACGTTGTACAGTGTACACACAGCATTCGTCAGTTCTTACTGTCGCTGGTAATTATCAGCTTATGAACTTTTCTGTACAAATAGAACAGATCTCGTTATACTGCATTCTGGAAACAGTACGCTGATATTTTGGATGTCATTCGAAAGCGGTCTGCACACGCAAGCGTGTTATAGACAAGTAAGCTCTGCATTCGACACTTCACAACACCTTGCAATGGTCTCGAACGGGCCGGCCTTTTCGACTTCGGCGTTGTCGGTCCTTTCCCTCTGCAGTTGTCGCTCTTCTTCTGCTGTTGTCGGGAGATATCGAAAGCAACCCGGGCCCAGCTTTGCACAAATTCCGTGTCAAGGAGCTGACATCGAGAACAGCGTCCATTAACTTTGGCAGCATTAACATTCGGTCTGCCATCCGTCGATCTGCCACCATACACGACATAATCAAAGACGAACATCTAGACATTCTAGCTCTGTGCAAAACATGGAACTGCGCCAGCACACTGGACTGCATCGAGAGAGACATTGCTCCGGAAGGTTTCTCCGTTCTCCACGTCCACCGCCGCGGAACTTCCGATCGCTCCATAGCTGGTGGTGGTCTCGCTATCATCTACAGGTCCTCATTAGACATCAAAATCCATCCTGAAGCAGAATCGCTTTGTTTTTCCTCGTATGAAGTTCAGCTGGTTCGACTCGATAGTTCGTCGTCATTCATCACTATCACCAACATCAATCGCCCTCCTGGCCCAGTCGGTGAATTCCACAGCGATCTCACAACTCTGATCTCGTCCATCTACATCGAGGCTGGCGTAAGACTTCTGTTGTGCGGGGATCTAAACTGCCCTGGGGCTGATGGTCATATCAACGACGACCTAGCTGATATCTTCTCCACCTTCGGCCTTCGTCAGTTTATCGATGTACCGACTGGCGTAAGAATTGAAGACCAGAGATAACCTCCTTGATGTCCTTGCTTCTAACGACAGGACCGGTGTTTACGATATACGAGTCAGCGACGTTGGTCTCGTATCAGCTTCTATTGTGGAAACTAAAAAACTTCTGCAATCGCCCTCCAAACTATGAGGCATGTTAATCGTTACATCAAAGCCGTAGATCTTCTTCAATTCATTAAGTTGCTTGTTGATTCCGATCTGTTCACTTCACATGCTAACAACGTGGATGAGTTCGCCGAACAGCTCAAGAAAACTGTAAAACTCATACTGAACAAAGTCGCCCGATTAACACCTGTCTTCGGCGACCTTCTAAACCTTCTGGTTTTCTGCTGAGGCAATAGCGGCAAAAAGAGAACGTCGTCGACTAGAACGTAGTTGGAAAAGTTCAGGCCTTGAAGTGGACAGGCCTTGAAGTGAACAGGCCTTGAAGTGAACAGGCCTTGAAGTGGACAGGCCTTGAAGTGTTACCGTTATCATTGCCGTCGTACAAAGTAGGTATCTTGAAGAGGCGCTATATCAAATTCTCAGAATGAATGATTGAATGAAATAAACTCATAAACGAGACCAGGAGCTCTTACTACTGTCGTCAGCTCGAAAGTGCTCAGAATCTTCAGGACCGATGGTGCATCGCCCAGCGGCTTCGGCTGTCAACTGCGAACGCTCGGAACCAGAGAACCAAAAACTATGCTCTGACTTTTCTTCTGTTTTTAACAAACTTGACAATCCTAAATGCAAAATAGCCCAGTGTACTGTCAATCTTAAATGGAACCACCTACTGCTTGACCGTGACTTTTAGAGGTGTACCACCTGCAACTTACTTGGAAGTCTTGTCTCTCCTTAATCATATTATCCCTAAATCATCTCCGATGAACATACCTACATCACTCCTTGTCTATTGTTCCGGTGTTTTCTCCCACCTTATTGTACATTTGGTCAGCTTGTCTTTTACTGAAGAAACCTGACCTGGAAAACTTTACATCCATTTCCAACCTTAATAACATTTATAAGATTCTCGAAAGTCTCTTTCTTAAACGGATCAAGAAACACATTACTTCATCTCCTATTTTCAGTCCCTATCAATAAGCTTACCGTGAGGGATACTCTACTGGAACTGCTTTACGCTGGACAACATCTTCCCAGCTATTGATAAAGGAAAGGCGTGCCTCACAGTTTGTCTCGACCTTAGTGCTGCTTTCGACACTATCGACCTCCAGCTTCTACTCTCAAGACTCAGTAAAAGCTTCGGTGTCTCTGGAACTGCCTATTATTGGCTTACGTCCTCTGCAATCGGTCTCAGCAAGTAGTATTGGTACTGCTCGATTGAATCCTTCCCTCTGTGGTTGTCCCTCAGGACTCTGTTCTCGGTCCCCTATTGTTTACCATTTTCACTTCACCATTCAGCCCCATAGCCAATCACTTTGTAGTCCAGTAACAGCAGAATGCTGATAATACTGGGCTTTTAATCGCTCTGTCGCCAACTGATCAGTCCGGTAAAGCAATACTAGAAGAGTGCCTCTCTTCAGCGCATGCATGGTTCTGCTTCAACGGTCTTGCTATAAACCCAGATAAGTCTGCGGCAATCATGTTTAGCTCACACCAACGACTGCGCTCTTTCCCATCGAAAGGCCCGTCATAGTGCAGCAAGTCTGTCATAATAATAATAATAATAATAATAATAATAATAATAATAATAATAATAATAATAATAATAATAATAATAATAATAATAATAATAATAATAATAATAATAATAATAATAATAATAATAATAATAATAATAATAATAATAATAATAATAATAATAATAATAATAATAATAATAATAATGATAATCTGTTCTTTAATTACGGATACCTGGTGTGGCGCGCGTGGCCGAGATGAACAGTGGGGATCATTATCCGAGATTACCTCAGAGCCAACGCGCACATCGAGTCGATCCTGCTGGGCTCTTGCTCTAGCTAGCTCCCTCTACGACCTACGTGTTCTCCGCACGCATGGAATGCAGCCTCGGGCTCTGCACGTGGTTGCAGAGGCCACACTCTTGCCCCGACTGATGTATGCAGTGCCAGCTTGGTGGGGCATGACCAATCAGGCGGACCGTGACAGGCTCGAGCGATTTCTACAGAGCAAGAAATGCTATAGCTTTTTACCCGCAGACTCGAGGTCTGTCACTCAATTGGCCGAAGCTGCTGACGATCGACACCTACAAAAACGGTTCCTATCTAGTGCTTTTCCCAACTATCCTTCGCTTTAGAATGACTCTAACAGAACATCCCATCGAAGTAGAATGACTCTAACAACTCCTCGTAGATTATATTATCCCAGCCCGAACGAGCGATGTACCAGAATGCGGTGTGTCATCCTGATTCTAATAAGCGAAGAGAGCGGAACAACAGCGCAAGCGTGGTCAACGCTGGAATGAACGGGAAAAGCGCAGTCTCTGGCGTCAGCCATGCACAACTGCCTCAGACTTATCTGAATTTATAGGAAGACCGTTGAAGCAGAACCGTGCATGTACTGACGAGAGGCATTCTTCAAGTATTACTTGGTCGGACTGATCCGTTGGTGACGAAGCAATGAAAAGCCGAGTATCATCAGCATACTGTTGTAATTGGACTCCAGCTATGCGGCTGATTGGGGAAGTGAAGATCGTAAATAATAGGGTGCCGAGAACAGACCCTATGGGACACCAGCAGGATCAGACCGAGCAGTACCAATACCACTTTCTGAGACCGATTGTAGAGGTATGAAGCTAGCTAGTTGAAGGCAGTACCAGAGACACCGAAGCATTTGCTCAGTCTAGATAATAATAGCTATGGTCAGCAGTGTAGAAAGCATACTGAGATGGCACGCCTTTACTTTATAAATATATGGGAACTAGAGTATTTGCCCGTCATATATGACGGGTTGATAATTATGAAGAGAAATTAATTTGATAAAGCGCATCTAATGTTATTGTGTAATTGTTGTTGTTCGTGTATTGCACGTGATCAATCGTTGCTTAGTGTAACGAGTCTTCGCCGCGTTCTTTCTCCTACCCCCTCAACCTCCCGTCTGTCTGACCGTCCGTCTGTCTGTCTGGCTGTGTGTCTGTACGCCTATCTGCCTAGTGCGGAGTGTTCCTGGAACGGGGTAATATCAATCGCCCGCGTGATATCAGATCGTGTGCGATAATGACGGAGTGAGGGAGTGAGGGAGGGAGGGAGTGAGGGACTAACCGGTGCTTGTCTATCAATTCGTCTGTCTGTCTATCTGACAGGTCAGGCCGCCGGCGGATGTTTGTCTATTGAGCATTTCGGGCGATGAGGGAGGGAGGGAGTAAGGGAGGCAGAGACAGCGTTTATCGTAGAACACACGTATCTGCAAAACTATATAATAAGATATGTTGTCCAGCGTAAATCGAGAGCAGTTTCAGTGGAGTTGCAATCACGGTAAGTTGATGTGTAACAGTGTAAGGAGTTAAAAATGTGTAAGGAAATTAAAAAATTAAGTCAAGTAATCTCTTAAATGTTATTAAGGTTGGAGATGGGTCTAAAGTTGAACAGGCTGTTGCTGTCCAGGTCAGGTTTCTTAAGTAAAGGCGTGAATAGAGCAGATTTCAGTAGTACATTCTCACGTTTCTTTAGCCCCAACCACTTAAACATTGACACATTTTCGAATCAAATCTGAACAACCTACAGCAAGTAGCGTTGATTTCTTGAAGGAAAAATTAGCATTCAAAACTTAATAATTTAAAACTAAATAATTTAAAACTATATAATTTAAAACTAAATAATTTAAAACGAAATAATTTAAATCAACGCCGCATCTGGTATCACAAGGTAGTACCACAAGACAGTGGACATCAGAGCCAGTCCCAAGCCTGGAACTCACTAGTGAGTAGTGCGAGGGTCGAATGGGTGGGTGCACATAAAGAAACAGACGAAAGAAATCCAATGCAGCAGCTTGTTTAGGCATATAACGTAGAATGGACGACAATCGAAAAATAAAAATGTGATGATGGGAACTATGGATGGAACTGGGCGACGAGGAAGGCCTAAAAGGGAGTAGATGGATGATATCAGGGATTGGTGCAAACAAGATCTGCAAAGCTGGAGACTAGCAGCACAGGATCAGGGACTGTGGAAACAAGTGATGATGCGTGGCACTGCGTGCATTGGACATCTACGGACCTTCGTCCAATGGATCATGATGATGATGATGACATTTGAAGTGCCATGTTTGCGAGTACAAATGACGTGGAAGCAAAATCCTGGCATACATATGGTCTACAAGTATAAGATTTTTTAGAGTCACTTGTGCATTTTTGGCTTTGAGGCAGATAAAATCCTGAGACTTGATCTTGTATACACAGGTATACAAACACAGGATACATGGTGTCAGTGGTTTTGGCCTCTTATTAAGTAGACTAACAATGCTAAATGGGGGGCTAGGGTGAACTCATAGTCTGCGCTGGTTCTCAACAGATACAGGTATCCTACGCAATTAAAAAACGCCGCCATCTTCACTTTCATGGTTTTTTTTCACAGGATATAAGGTCGTGCAGCTGTGCTACTTGTTCAAGTATAGAAATGGTGCAATTGAACCCTTCTGAAGCAATGATCCTCGAACCAAATAAAATTCACTTGAAATTTTATACTTCTTTAATTTTAGGCGCAAAAACTATTAAATCTATATATACAAAGAAGAAACTCTGTCTGTCTGTCACAGATCTTTGACCGCGATGCATTTCTACAGCTTTCGAGCTTTTCACTCCAAACCTTCACTACTGTCTCGGGGTGGGCATTACACACCCAGTGTGAGGCTTCGCGTTCCCCGTTTTCACCGCTTCCATGGTGAAAACGGGCGAAAACCTCCCAAACCCCCACTTCTTAAAAATTCGAGTCGACCTATTTTCATTCGCCAGATGGCGCCACCCGAGAAGATTCTGTGCGTTTCACCGAATATTCTCTGTCACCGGCACGCATTTCTAAAGATTCGCCAGATGGCGCAGCCATAGAGATTTCACTTCACATTAACTGGTGGTTGTGGTGGTGGTGGTGGTGGTGGTGGTGGTGGTGGTGGTGGTGGTGGTGGTGGTGGTGGTGGTGGTGGTGGTGGTGGTGGTGGTGGTGGTGGTGGTGGTGGTGGTGGTGGTGGTGGTGGTGGTGGTGGTGGTGGTGGTGGTGGTGGTGGTGGTGGTGGTGGTGGTGGTGGTGGTGGTGGCTTATAACCCCGGGTAACGCCGGGTAAACCTGCTAGTATACTATAGGTCAGTTATAGTTGTTGTTTTATAAGTAGTTATAAACTTATAATACAAAGAAAAGGAGGTAAGCACAAAATACATAGAGAGTATGTGAGTGTTTAGGTGTGTATGTGTGTGTGTAGGTGTGTGTGTTGATGAATTTGGTAAAGTTGATGAATCGCGTGCACATAATAAAATGAAAATTTTTCCTGGAGGAAATATTCGACTGAGACAATGTTAGCAAACGGATATTGGTGAAACGTTTGCAGACGGATATTGAAGATATCACCATGGTCCTTATAGATAAAGTCCGAAAGACGATGAAAGACAGACAGACAGACAGACAGACAGACAGCCAAAGTTAGACATGCAGACTGACAGACAGAGCTCATGGCGTCGGTTCTGAATAAATGACTAAGGAGACTCAGGGCCTTAGCAAGTGAAATGCCCCATCCCAGCAGATGAGCTGTCCCGTAATAATCAGATTATATACAATACACACATATTAATATTACTGACTAATTATATACACGTACACTACATGCAAACAATTTAAGTAGTTATACATATAAATACTACTTATTAATAAAGATTTAATATATTGCAATGAACATTTTATATCGCCTTCTATAATTACAATAATTATTATAGAATTATAGTTTAAATGATGCTACAGAGTTTATTAAGAATTCCAAGTTCATCTAGAACAAGAGTTCTCAGACAAATGGAAAAGTCACCAATTGCAACTCAAACCATAACTGCGATTATATTTGTTGTTTTAGCAATAATTTCTACAAATGGCATTGGATACCGCATTCAGAGTTCTTTGTCCGTATTGCATCGAGGATGATGAATAGGGGCAGTCGAATGAACAGTTATTCTCATCGACTGGTAATTCTTTACATAGTGCAACAGAACGCTGCGTCTAGGTATCCTTGATGACATTAGGTGTTGTAGTTTTGAAGTAAGACAGGCATTTGTCGATTGCCGGCCAGTTGGTTTCAACTGTCCACGCAGTTCTAAAGAACCCGGCTCGCCGATGCATTGCCGTACATAATAAAATTAAGACTCGTCAGAAATAACCAACGCCATGTTGGTTATTACACAGACATTCTAAATAAGTTATGCCATCGCCGCAGACAGACGACATGTTAGTTTATAGCAGCTGGTAAGTCTGCCAAATTCCTTTTTTTCACTTGATGCTTTAACTTATTTAGAATGTCTGTGTCTAAAGCATGAACAGTCAGTGACAGTACAGTGGGGCCTATCTGAAGCATTCTTATCTCTATATGTATTGTATTCGCATAATTGTAACTTTTAATCTCAGATTTATATAGCGCCTCTTAAATGAACTCCTCAGAGACGCTTTCGGCCTAACATCAGAAAACCATGATCGAACAAAATGGTATTCATGCGCCTATGAAAGTAGAATGTTCTTGTTGGAATCCATACTGAACGACTTCTCAGAGCGCTATACCATGAGCATCGACAGCGGCACCCCTGGAACGTCTTGGTAATGTTTATTCAACAGATGAAAGAGCTTCGAAGTGTTTTATAGCGAATCTGAATAATTAGGGAACGAATGATTTTATACCATATTAGAAACAAGTTAAGATAATGTGTAACCGCGATTTGAGGACGAGTTGAGATAAATTCGATTTCTTCATAATAAGCAGTTTTAAAACGTGGCTTTCAAGCCTTTAAGAGCAAATTTCAGAATTTAATTGACTCGCTTTTTGGTCAATTCTGAAAAATTTTAGAAAGAGAATTTAAATTATTCGAGACAAAAGTTGAGCAGTTCAGATAAATTGATTTTATTTAATACTAGAGTATATGCCCGTCATATGACGGGTTGAAAAAGAAAAATGAATGGATTGATAGGAAGAGAAAAGCATTTGTTTACTGGAATGCTTGATTATAAGTCACACTGCGAGTCAGACAGACGGATTGATAGACAGACAAACAGCGGTTAATAAGTCTCTCTGCCTGCCTCGCTCCCTCCCTCCTTCCCGACCTGGATCGAACAATAGAGTACTTGCACTGTATTGCACGTGACCAATCGATGTTTAGACAAATCAGTCATCGCCTCGTCTTTGGTCAGATAGTGTGTCATACTGAGGGAGTGATGCCTTGAGGGAGGGAGAGAAGGAGGGAGTGAGTGAAGGAGGAAAGGAGGGACAGAGATAGGGCGGGAGAGAGGAAGGGAGGGAGGGAGGGAGGGAGGGAGGCAGAGACAGACTCACTAACCGTCGTTTGTCTATCAATCAGTCCGTACATCTGACCCCCGGCTTTAGGGATGTCTCTCAGACATGGTTAGATAGATCAGTTACATTCCACTGCCGCCAAGAAGGAACGGCCGCTACATTCCAAAGCGTTTATCGTACGATGGACACACAGAGCTGGGAAACTACATAAGAAATAATGGGCAAACCGGAACAATGTGATTTTATTTTAGAAGCAAATCCAAGAAAATTTACATAAATGGCTTTTAGTATCCTAATTCAAACCATTAAGAGTGCATTATCTGAAGACATTAAGGTAAGACCTCATAATGCGTTTTAGTAGCAAATGAAGGAAATTATGTTAATACCCTAATGGCGCAGTTTTCAGCCCTTAACGAGAGTCACCCTTGAGTATTGCAGCGGCTCAGAAATTCATTGCAGATAACATTAATTGCCTGCATAAGAAAATGTAGCAAAGCATTTAAGGGAACATACCTCAAGTATATGCCAAGAGAAGTATTCTGTGCTAGAGCCCTGCGCCGACGTCATACTGTCGGCGGCGGCGCGCCGGTCATTTTTGGTCGGCGGCGGCAGCGCGCCGACGAACTAAAATCGGCGGCGGCGTCCAAAAATTGTCGGCGTCGGCGCGGTGTGCCCTAGTCAGAAACATGAGTCACCATGGACATCCGCAGGAATTTTTCCGGAGGGAGCAACATTTTTCTAAGGAGAAAAAGTTTTTCCAAGGGCAAAATGACGTTTCTGCATGGAACATCTATTGACAAATCCAAGGGGGCAAACTCCCCTTCCCCTCCTCCGGACGCCCATGTGAGTCACTATGAGAGTTGAACAGATGTTGGTCCTGTGACCAGTCAAGAGGGCCAAGTTCTCTAAAGTCACACCATCACACTGAAGCTCAACTACATGTAAAGGGACTGAAAGAGAAGACGCCTTCAGACATTTGCCTTATAAACATGAACATACTTAATTACACTGCACATATGTATAGGTATTGGCAAATTGTAATCAGATGAAGCAACATGCATTTGCATATTGCATGAATACACTTGCATATGCACTGATACAGTATAGGCCTACACACCAAGTCACATGGCAGATTCTGGATAACAGCATCCTCCCAGTAAGAGAGGCTGCTGAAGCCAAGAAGTGAAATGTAAATATATACGTTTTCCTATGGTTGTACACTGGCCGAGTGGCATCACTCCTGTTAATTTTTCAATGAATTTACCAGGTGGTCTGCTGCCCGTTTGAATTGGTGCCACGCCATTTAAAGTTTCCACATATAGACCATTGTTTGTATCAGACTAAACTGAAAAAGACCATTCTTGATACTATACGTACTAAGTCAAAACCTGTGTCAAGTGATACTGTTTACCTGAATAGATTCCAGCCAAACGTATTAATGAATTATACCTTCCCTTCTGCAGGATTATTACTTAAATGGCATATCTTGATAGCCTATTAATAGCACTCATAAACTCCTCTAATCTTACAACAATATTAAGCCAAAAATTTACACCATTGTAATAAGACCTCAGACATCAAAGACAACAATCAATAAGTTATAGAAGCTATTCAACATGAAGGTAACGAATGAGGGAATACTGTAGTACTGTTGTACACATACAAAGACATGCATTGCATATTGTCAAGGTATTACGGAAATGGCAACAGGAACAGGTGTATCAAAATAATAGTTACTTGTAACAAGATATCGCTTTAGATGACTGTGTGTATCATGGCACAAAGACAAGATCATCAAAGTACAGTATCAGGAAAACGAATTTAGTCAAGAAGACAATGTATTCTTGGTGTCAAGATAAAGACCACAAACATTGTAATCAGCTATGTTCACTCTTTATCTTCTTCATTAATACACGAGTTCCTACCAATCAAAGTGCCATTTCTGAGAGTAGTTTGCTTATCTTTGCAATATCATGCAAAACATGAAAAATGCAACAATAACAATTAAGCATATCAAACTGGCATCGGCGGCGCGCCGACAGATTGTCGGCGGCGACGGCGCGCCGACAAAAAAAAATATGCGGCGGCGGCGCCCACGAAATGTCGGCGGCGGCGGCGCGGCCGGCGTAGGGCTCTATACTGTGCAACCTTCAAGAAGTGATTTGAACAATGCAAATGACTTTAAGTTGGTTAATTTCTGTAGCAAATTCTGCATCAAATTTGTTTAGATAGTTGAGCGATTTATATTAAATGATGGGTTTTCCTTCTAGAAGATAATTTTAACACAATTCTACCAGTGATGGGCAAAATACTTTTCAGAAGTATTTTGAAAATAGTAAATAAATAGTTTTCAAAAGTATTTTCAAAATACTTTTACAAAATACTTTTCAAAAGTACTTTGAAAATACTTTGAAAATAGTATTTTGAAAGTACTTTGAGAATAGTTCATCAAAATACTTTTGAGAGATCAACAAAATTCAACATTGTGTACTTTTATTATTATTCACTGTAGGCCTGTGTACTTTTATTATTATTCACTGTAGGCCTACATTTACATTGTATCAGTGTACTTTACAGTGATCACGGGCGTCCGCAGGAATTTTTCCAGGGGGGCAAAATTTCTAGGAGGGGGCAAAATTTTGTAGAGGAGCAAAAATTTTGTAGGGGGAGCAAAATGCCGTTTTTTGCATAGAATGGCTGACTTACCTCAATAATTAAGTGTTTTTTAGAATTGAAACGCTTTATCCATGTAACAGTTCTTCAAGACAGACTAGACAGACAAGTCCCAACAGTTTCTGTGCTGACCAGTTTAGCAGTTTGTTTTAACTAGAACATGCTGGAGTGCTACCAGCCGGCCATTGCTGAGTTAGTCATAAACCAACGCCACAATAGGTTTAACAACGACTACAACGGATTTGCGCATTTGCAATCCTGATATAGACTGAAGCATTGATAAAATGTATATCCTGATACTACAAAATCACAAGTATCTGGTGTGACCAGAAGATTATTAATGTTTAGAATCGTCACGTTCTAGTCGAGGTCTTAAACCTTATCGTATTAAATCCAGTGATGGGCAATAGTTAACTAAAAAGTTGCTAACTTTTAGTTTAACTAAAAAAATTTAGTTAAGGATGAAGTTTAACTAAAAAAATAGTTTAGTTAAAACCATAGTTTAACTAAAAAATTTTAGTTGCTAACTAAAAAGTTTAACTAAAAAAAATCAGCAATATGCAGCTATTTTTCCACAATGAACATTGAACACTGTCAACGAAAAAACATTCGAACACTGCATGGTTTTAGCATTAGCAGCCTGTGTTTTCAATTTCATACACTATTTACAGTACGCCTATAACTGAATGCCAGAACAGTACACATTGCATAGTTTCAAGGTGAAATTGTCATTGGCGCTCTGCATCATTAAAGTTCACTTAACCACTGTATTGTGAAAATGTTTGTCGTAAAAAGTTGGAAAAAGTTGGAACAAGTTTAACTACTTTTTTTAGTTTAGTTAACTACTTTTCAAAATCAGTTGCCAACTTTAGTTAAACTAATTTTTTTTGTTGGAAAATAGTTTTAGTTTAACTAAAAAAAATAGTTTTGTCAACCCTATCCTTCCGTTGACAATCGTTCTAGTTAAATCCTTGATCTCTTCGTGCTTACGCCTATTTAATGTTCACCGTTTGACATTGAATCTACGTATAAGTAGCTTTATCTCTACTGTGTAGCCTAGCCTGAATTAATCACCAACACAGTTTAATATCTTTTCTTTTTAAACAAACAAACAGAACTCAATTCAATTACAACTAGTCAGCAACACTACAACCGAGGACACACGAATTGAAACTTCTCCAGTCAGCATAATTCTTCGCGCCTCTTGACACACCTGTCTTCTGTGCGCCTAAGCGAAATCTAATTATGTACATATAGCGCGCGGCTGCTTACCGAGATCAGCCAGCCGCGGCCTTCGCTAAGACCGTACAACTAAACGTTATGCATCTATCATATATATGTTACAGGGAATGTGTATTTTCAGGGAATATGTATATTCCCTGAAAATTTCAGGGTATATGTATATTCCCTGATTCACTCAGGGAATGTATACATTCCCTGAAAAAACCAGGGTATATACATATTACCTGAAATCTTCAAGTGATTTCTATACACATTCCGTGAAAGCTTTCAAAGACACAGCGACATAAAGTCAACAGTAGGCCTAGTGCTTAACTAGGGTTATAATTGATCTTGAGTTTTTATCCGAGCTTGGGAAATGGAGGTTTTCCTGGACCTTGGTTTTATCTTTGGCTTTTCTTGTTTTATTTAAACCCTGTTTTAAAATTCATTTAATCAATTTTTTAAACGGTCTGGATGGTCGAGGTCAATAAATAAATGGCGCAATATGCATGCTATACTAGTTTATTTATATTTAAAATATTACTAGTCGAAAGACTAAAGGAGACTGCAGACTCAGACTGTACTGTTTTGGAAGTTTTCTGGAAGTAAACTGTTGCCCTTTTCAAAACTTAGGAAATTATTTTTTGAGTTTCATGGTCCGATTTCCAGAAGGCCAAACCAAATCAAAGGGGGTTTCCAGAGAGTAGTCCAAAAGAGGTCCATGTCCGATTTCCAGAGTACCAGATCAGGTAAGGCAGAGCAGCTGTCAAGGTGGGTGTCGTTTACGGCGAGTATAATTGGAAGGCGGAGTATCAGATGAGTCAGAGTAGGAGTATTTGAAAAGGCGAGACTTCAGTTTTGAGTGCACCCGATGGCTAGGGTTTTCTTTGGTTATTTTAATGTTGTGGCTTAGGTTTTTCATTTTTCAACAGTGATAACACTGATTACTACTAAAACCTTTCTTCTATGAAGTGAGATGTTGTTTATTCTGAAGATTTGATCCTATATTTACGTACAGTTATTGAACAATGGGCGTTTGCGCATCAAAGGAGGTACGCAGTGATAGAACCTTCCAATTAGCGACCAATTATAACCCTAGCTAAGCACTAGGCCTACTGTTGACTTTATGTCGCTGTGTCTTTGAAAGCTTTCAGGGAATGTGTATAGAAATCACTTGAAGATTTCAGGGAATATGTATATACCCTGGTTTTTTCAGGGAATGTAAACATTCCCTGAGTGAATCAGGGAATATACATATACCCTGAAATTTTCAGGGAATATACATATTCCCTGAAAATACACATTCCCTGTAACATATACATATACACGTGAAACTAAAGTAAGCGCACTAAATATATACGCTCATATCTCGCACTGTAAGACTGTACACAAAACTAAGTTCACATTACCTCCTTCCTTTTTCTGGAATTGAGCAAATTAAATTTAAAAATTTGCGAAATTACCAAAATACATGAAACAAATATATATCTAACTAATCAATAAACAGTCTTACGATTACTTATAGTCTTGACAAACAATCAGCAATAACATTCAATCTGCCCTTCTTGTACTTCACCTCAACATCAAAAGTTTGTAAGGCTAACGCCCAACGCACAAGTTTAGCAGACTTAGACATTGACTCAGTCAAATATGTCAGAGGATTGTGATCAGTAAAAATGAAAATTTTCGATCCAATTATAATTTCTTTTAACTTGTTTAAAGCCCAAACAATAGCATAGGCTTCCTTTTCCACAGTAGCCCATCTCTTCTGGGTATCAGTTAATTTCTGACTGATAAATGACACAGGGCGTTCTATTCCCTTGTCGTCCATCTGTGTTAAAACAGCCCCAACTGCAAAGTCACTACTATCGCAGTACAAATTGAATGGTTTTCCCACTTCAAAAACATATAATACTACTTTGGATCGCACAGCCTCTTTAAGTAAATCAAATGCTTGCTGATGTTCAACAGTCCAATCAATCTTATCAGAAACACGTTTACTAGTTAAATCAGATAAAGGTTTCGCAATCTGTGCAAAGTCCTTAATAAACTGTCTGTAAAAATTAAAAAATCCAAGCAGTTGCTTAACTTGCTTCTTAGTTTCTGGGATCTTAAAATTACTCAAACTTTCAATTCTGTCTGGATTCATCTTTATCTTACCAGACCCAACCACATGACCGATCAATCTTACTTTAGACTTACCAAATATGCATTTTTTCAAATTCAAGGTAACGTTATGCAATCTCATTTGCATCAAAAATGCATTTAAATGTTGTAAATGAATTTTCCAACTGTCAGAATGCACAGCAATGTCATCAACATACGGTTCTGCAAAGTCGCTTGTAGGCTGTAAAACTAAATTTATCGCCTTAACAAAAGTTCGGCCTGAATTTATCATTCCAAAAGGAACACGAGTAAATTCATACAATCCATTATGTGTTACAAAAGCTGTCTTCCATTGATCAGATTGTTTTACAGGACAAGTCCAATAAGCACTTCGACAGTCCAAAATATAAATCACATTAGACTTTCCAACTTTGTTTAGAACGTCTCTGACAATCGGCATCGGATATTTACAATCCACTGTGAATGAGTTAATGTATCTGTAGTCACAGGCAAGTCTCAAAGATCCGTCTTTCTTTTAACAATAACCAAAGGGCTTGCCATTCTGCTCGATGATGGTTTAATAATGTTTGTTTTTAACATTTCTTTGATCTGACGTTCCACTTCTGCTCGATAAATCAAAGGAATTCGATATGCTGCAAATTCCTTTCCACGAAATCCTGGTTTTAGTTCAATTTCATGTTCAACCAATGTACATAATCCGGGTTTTTCTGAAAATCTGTCACAGTATTTGTTCAAGACGTTCAACAACTGTTCTTGTTGAGTTACTGTCAAATGGCTAATTTGTTCAGGATCGAGGTTAAGTGAATTCTTGTCATCTTGAACCTCATTCCTCATTGGTAATTCAACCACTGAACCAAAATCTTCATCTTCTTCAACGATTAGACCACAACTTAATGCTCGAGTAACATATTTTCTGATCTTGTTGGCGTGAATTATTTTTCGACCATTTTCACCCATATCGACTAAATAAGAGTACTTTGATCTTCGATGTATGATCGTACATGGACCATGCCATCGAGAAATAAGTTTGTTCGTTGACGTTGGATACAAAACAATGACTTTCTCACCAGCTTCAAATTCTTTGTGCTTTGCTCTCTTGTTATACTGATTCGTGTATTGTAATTGCCTTTCTCGAGAGTAGTATTCTGCAAACAATAATGCTTTCTCCATATTTTCTTTGAGTTCTTTCAAATACTTTTCTGGTTTAACTCCAACATGAGGTGGTAAGTTTATTTCTCTAGTCCAACTCTCTTTTAATATTGCCAATGGTCCTCTCGGAATTTTCCCATAGACAAGCATATATGGAGATACTCCAGTAGTTGCATTCGGCACTTCTCGTAATGCCCAAACTGTGAAAGGAATTATCTTGTGCCATTTCCTCGGGTTGTCTATTATCACATGATGGATCATCTTTTTAAATGTCTGATTCCATCTTTCCACTAATCCAGCAGCCTCTGGGTGTCCTGGTGTGTCGAATCTCGGACTACAGCCCATTAAATTGAGAAATTCTCTTGTCAAACTGGCTGTGAAGTTCGTTCATTGGTCACTTGTAATCACGGACGGCACACCAACGTTCATGAACAGTTCCATCAACGCTTCACATACAGCCTTCGCTGTCAGCGATTTCAATAAGAAGATTGTAGGCCATCTGGTGCATGAGTCCACAATGCATAAACAATACTTGTGACCTGCAGCAGATACCGGATCGATCGGGCCAACGAGGTCCATTGTCATTCTCCTGAAGGCGACCTCTTCTCTTGAGACTGGAGTGATAGGCACTCTATCCATCACCAGATTCCTTGCCTTTAGTTGACACTTCTCGCAAGACTTACAAAATTTCACAATGTCTCTTCTCATATTTGGCCATACAAAAGATAATTTTATTCGTTATCTTGTTTTCTCTTCTCCTAGATGTCCCCCAAACACTGATTCATGCGCCAATTCCATCACTTTAATTCGTCTCTCTTTTGGTAACACTAGTTGATATATCGTCTGGTCTAATATCTGATATTTCTTATGCAATAAACCGTTGATCACACAGAATTCAGATTCTTTCTCTTGTGCTAACTTCCACCACGGCTTCAACGATTCATCCTTTCTCTGTTGCTCTTCGAACTTCTTCGAATCGGCGATCTGCACCTTTTGTTCTTCGTCCATTTCTTCATCTCTATACAAGTCTTCTATCCCAACATCACATTCATTGTCTTCTTCAGTTTCATTTAATGTGCCATTCTCGCATGCAGCCATCTCTTGCTCATTCATCTCTGATGTTACACCATCTCGCGATAAGCTTCGTTGCTCATTACTTTCGTTTTCCTCATCACTTGAACTTTCAGTTTCACTCTTCTCATCAACATCTACCATTTCCTGTTTCCGACTCTGCGCTCTCGTCATTACATTTGCTCGTACACTCACATCTCCTTGTATCGTTTTGACCTTCATCTGTGGTACGGCTTTTAATTCGGCAATTATCTCTGGATGCAACAAGAATTTTTCTGTACTGCCCATCTTTGCAATACTAGCACACATCAAGGTGACATAAGGTGCAAGTGAACACTGGATTTTACGCGGAAATCCCTTTTCTTCCACGTCACTACCACACAGTCTAACATCAACTTTCACTAACTTCGCAGGAATGGCATCTCCTGCTACACATTGCAAGTTCACTTTTCCAATTTGTTCCACCTTCATGCCTTCCAGTAATTCTTCACTAATCACCGGAATTTCTGCACCCGAGTCGCTCAGTGCTTTGACTTTCACTGGCTCTTTACCGTCTACTCCACGAATTTCGACCTCGACATATTGCAAGAACGATTTCTTCAATATTCGACTGTCATCTTTTCCTATGACTTCTCTCTGAATTCCAGCATCCAATAGAATTTCTTTTTGAATACCACATTTCATTACTGACTTTACTTCAGTCTCTTGGTTTCCTTGACTCGCGGTTTGATTATCTGTATCACTAACCACTTGAATCAAATTCACCCTTGTGTGTTCTTGATTTCTGCTAGAACTAGCTGCTGCCACTGGAACTGGACAAAATTTAACCAAATGTTTGTCTGAACCACAGTTGTGACAACGCTTCACAACCATACCTCGTTGTTCATTTCCTTCATTTCTCTTATACTGCGTAAACGATGTGTTGCCTTCCCTCTTGGCAAACGGCGCAGGCGATTTGTTAATTCCCTGACGACCAAACGTCACTTCTCTGGTCTCATTGGGTACAGGGACACTAGCCTTGACTTCTTTACCTTTGAACTGATTTCCTGTTTCTGGATTACTTTTCCACTTTCCACTCTGGGTTTGGTTTACGGAACGTTGAGAAGGATAACTGTTTATATTTGGGAACGCAAACCCAATTCGATTGTTTACATGAATGTCTGCTAGGTCTGCCACTGCACTAGCTTGGAGACAGTCAGTTCCTTCCTTCGACAATACAAACTGTAGTGGACCTGGCGGTAAACATTCTTTCAGCTTATCCGCTACCAGCAAATCAAAGAGCGTATCATACTCTCTGTTCACGTTTCGACTTCTCACGTAATAGTTTAGCAAGTTTTTCAGTCTTGCCGTAAACATCGTATAAGTCTCTTCTGTTGTCTTCCTAGCATCCACAAATCTGGCTCTGTATTCTCTCGAGGTCAATTTAAATTCTTTTAATAAGTGTTGCTTGACTCTATCATAATTGTCTAGATCATCGAATGACAATCTATTCAGAACGGTTCGAGCTTTCGGCGTCATCAATGGTAGTAATAATTTCACCCAAAACGGCTTTTCCACAGCAAAACTACGAAACGCGTTCTCGACTGTTTCAAAATATAATGGCACCTCCATCATATCACTTGGCATTTGAGGCAATACGTGCTTCATTGCATCACCTATTTTCTTAATTTTTGACACCAAAGTTTCACTTTCTTGCTGTTTCCTTCTTTCTGCTTCCCGTTCTTCTCTCATTTGCGTTTCTTTCAATGTCAATTTTGATTTCTCCAGTTTCAGACGTTCTTGTCTTTCTGTTTCTGCCTTTTCCAAACTTTCTTTCTGAAATTTGAGTTCTTCTTGTCTTATCTGTTCTACGCGTTCCAACTCTAACGTTCGCGCTTTTTCTTTTTCTTCTTCACGCATTCTCTTTGCTTCAATCTGTTGCGGACGTACCTCTTCGTCACTTTTTCTAGCTCTTTCAAATTCAATCATCTGCTCCAGTCTTCTTCTTTCAGCATCTTCCCTATCTCTTTTCAACTGTTCTAACTGAATCTCAAACTGATGGTTTTGCAATTCAAGTTATGCCTTACGCACTTGTTCTGCTTTATCTTCTCTCTCTCTCTCTGCAGGCGCAATTCTTCTTGCCTTGCAAATTCCGCTTTCTCTTCTTTCTCTCTCTGCAGACGTTCTGCTTTCTCTTCTTTTCTCTTTGCAAGCGCAATTCTTCTTGTCTTACACGTTCTGCTTCTTGTCTCAGCTCTTTCTCTTCCTGTCTTCGTCTCTCCTCTTTTTCTTTCTCTTCTTGTCTCCGTTTATCTTCTCTTTCTTTCTCTTCCTGCCTAGTCATCATCATCCACTGCATCAACATCTCCATAGACATAGGCGCAGGAGGTTTTTCAATAGCCTTTTCTACGGCACCGCCAACTGCACCTTCTTCTTCGACTTCTTCTTTAACCCACACTTCAGCGAGTTCCTGCATCATGTCACCACGTGACATACCTTCTAATTGTTCTTCTTTAAAACCGGCTTTCAACAAACGCTGTTTAAGCCTTTCCGTAGACATCTTCTTAATATCTGCTTGTCTTTCAGCACTTAGTTTCTCCATCTTACTTGTTTACTTTGGTTATTTCTCTTTCAAAGAGTCACGGTTTTTCTTGGTGTGTCAATCGATAAACAAACGGGATTTCTTTTATATTTGTTCGTGGAAAACAATGAAATTTTTATACCGTTTTCTCGTGTTCCACCGTCGTTGATATCGTAGACTCGTCACACAGCAACTACGCGTAGATTCTTCTAACACCGTTGTAGATTTCTAACACCGTTGTAAATTCTTTTATCACCTCCTTCGGCGATAACGAGAATTTTTATCCACCGTGAGTTTATGTCCACCGTGAGTATTTAATCCACCGTGAGTATTTATCCACCGTGAGTATTTATCCACCGTGAGTATTTATCCACCGTGAGTATTTATCCCACCGCTGCCACCAATAATGTCAACCCTATCCTTCCGTTGACAATCGTTCTAGTTAAATCCTTGATCTCTTCGTGCTTACGCCTATTTAATGTTCACCGTTTGACATTGAATCTACGTATAAGTAGCTTTATCTCTACTGTGTAGCCTAGCCTGAATTAATCACCAACACAGTTTAATATCTTTTCTTTTTAAACAAACAAACAGAACTCAATTCAATTACAACTAGTCAGCAACACTACAACCGAGGACACACGAATTGAAACTTCTCCAGTCAGCATAATTCTTCGCGCCTCTTGACACACCTGTCTTCTGTGCGCCTAAGCGAAATCTAATTATGTACATATAGCGCGCGGCTGCCTACCGAGATCAGCCAGCCGCGGCCTTCGCTAAGACCGTACAACTAAACGTTATGCATCTATCATATATACATATACACGTGAAACTAAAGTAAGCGCACTAAATATATACGCTCATATCTCGCACTGTAAGACTGTACACAAAACTAAGTTCACAAGTTTAGTGCCCATCACTGATTAAATCGATATAAATAAAGAGAAGAATCTGTCTGTCTGTCTGTCTGTCTGTCTGTCTGTGTCTGTCTGTCTGTCTGTCTGTCTGTCTGTCTGTCACAGCGATCTTTGACCGGGATGCATTTCTACAGTTTTCGAGCTTTTCACTCGAAACCTTCACTATTGTGTCGGGGTGGGCATGACACACCCAGTGGGAGGCTTCGCGTCCCCCGCTTTCACCGCTACCATGGTGTCCTGGGCCAAAACCTACCGGGCAATGCATTTTTAGCTGGTAAAAAAACTTACACTTAACCTGTTTTCACTCGCCAGATGGCGCCGTCGGGTTAAGCAGCTACAGTACGGATTCGCTAGAGGGATTGAAACTTTCACTGAACTAAACCCGGCCAACGCCGGGTTAAGCAGTGTTTTGTTGCTTATTCGCTAGAGGGATTGAAACACCCAAAACGCCGGGTTAAGCAGCTTCGCGTCCCCCGTTTTCACCGCTACCATGGTGTCCCGGCCCAAAACCTCCGAAACCCGGGCAACGCCGGGTTCACCAGCTAGTAAAACAATAATTTTGGCAGAAGGTTTGTTTATTTTTGAAAAGTACTTTAGAAAGTACTTTGGAAAAGTATTTTGATTCTCTTAAATACTTTTAAAAACTATTTTGCAAAATACTTGTACAAAACACTTTTCAAAATATTTATTTTTGAAAATATAAAATAAATAGCATTTTCTATTTTAAAAATAGAAATTTATTTTAAAGATGCCATCCCTGATTTCTACATGCAGATGAATGGCGTTTCATTTTCCACGCACCCTACTTGAGAAACTTAAGCTTACTCAGTGTAATCGTAATCGTAATCTCCAATTTTCTAAAGCGCCACTGTAAAGCTGAGCGCAAAGCACCAGCTTATTCACGAGCGCTGCGCCGTATCCGAGGGATTGTCCAGAGATTGAAGTCCATTGGTGGTCCGAGTCCGATTTCCAGAGAGACCAGAGAGAGGCAGAGTAGCTGTTACGGCGGGTTTCGTCGAGGACGAGAAGGCGTGGAAGGCAGAGGATCAGATGGATCAGGGTAGGAATTCTTGAATAGGTGAGTCTTCAATTTGGAGTGGAAAGCCCGTGAGGTGATGAGTAGATGAGCCCGAGTCCTGTGAATAAAGTTTCCAAATCATCTACTCTGTCTGACTTCAGACCCATATCCGTAACTCCAATCCTGTCAAGAATCGCAGAAAAAATTGTTGTTTCTAAGAGTCTTAGACCCAATTTGCCCCAAGAAGCTCTAGAGGATCAGTTTGGCTTCAGACCAACTGGCAGTTTTACCAGTGCACTCACCTTCTTTCTACATCACGTCACCCAGATGCTAGAAAGTAACTCTTATGTGCGTTGTTTGTTAGTCGACTTCTCTAAAGCATTTGATGTTGTTGACCATTCAATTCTAATACCTAAAGTCATGGCTTTAAACATGCTGCCTGAAATTTCAAACTGGGTCATTGACTTCCTAACTGGTCGATCTCAAGTCCTCAAATGTGGCAATGTACTTTCTGATTCTACTTCCATTAATCGCAGTATTATCCAAGGGTCTTGGTCCCACCGTCTACATTGTAATGGAGAGCGATCTTAAACCCGTCTCTCTGTCCAACATCCTTTTCAAATTTGCAGATTATACTAACCTTCTCACCCCCCAAAATTCTCCTGTTAGCTTGAAATATGAATTTGATAATATTAAGGATTGGGCCTCCAGGAACAGAATGACACTTAATTTTTCCAAGACTAAAGAAATTGTATTTCATAGACCGAGTCCAAGACACTTATCTCTTCCGGATCCTATCAGCAATGTTGAAAGAGTGAAAATTGTCAAATTGCTGGGTGTTCTTTTTCGAGAAGACTTAAAATTTGATGACCATGTTTCATTTATTTTGAAGATATGCAGCCAACGCCTATACCCCCTAAAAGTCCTCCGATCTCAAGGAATGCCTCCCAGCAAACTAAAAACATTTTTCAAGCCCTTGTAGTATCCCGACTAACGTATGCCATACCATCTTGGGGGGGGGGGATTCCTGTCGGCTGAACTGGGTGGAAAAATTGAATCTTTTTTGCGCAGGGCTGGGCGCAGTAACCTCTTTAGTGGTGATGGTTTAACTTTAGAGAAGATTTGTGAAAAAATTGAATTGAAGTTCTTCAAAAGCATCCAGTCACCCCAACACTGTCTTCACCAATATTATTACTGCCTGCAGAGCACCTTCATAAATTCAACTTAAGAAAAAGGGGACATGCATTTGAATTACCGCACTGTAATACATTGCTACATCATTCGCTCACTGTACAACTATAAAAACAGGGTTAATGCTGGTTCTAGTACCTGTTCTGATATCTAAACTGGCTCTTTTTGTAGACCATAGTAATGCTTATGTTCCTTAGATCATAACTTTAGTTATAGACAGGCCTATGTATGTAAATAAGACATTATCGAATTGTTTCTAATACTGTATATGTATCTAAATAAGACATTATAGAATTGTTTATAATACTGCTTGTGTTTAAACTGTCTTACAGTGTTACTGATATTGTGATCTTTTTGTATGTATTGTTGTAAAGTATGAGCGTTTGTCTTGTACTAATAAAAGATTACTTACTTACTTACTTACTTACTGAGATGACGGTGAGTGAGTGACGGAATTGGTGGAGGAACTGACAATATGCGGAATTCGAGGGGAAGTTCGTTCCATAGTTGAGGTGCAGTGTGGGATATGGATCGGTTGGAGAACTTGAGGCGAGTAGTGACTGGAGGACGGGAGAGAGTGAGGTTGGAGGATGAACGGGTAGACCGGGGTGGAGAAGTGTGAAAATCAAAGTATAGCGTAACTTAGCGCTAGACTAATAATAACTTCGCTATGCTCGGTTTCAAGATGTAGTCGGACAGCTCGATGACTGCCAACTGCAACTTTTAGCCAATTATTTTTGCAAGAATCAGTGACCTATATGCATCAGTATTTAAATCCTGAAGTTGACTTGTGTAGGCTGAGACGAAAATTGTCGGATGGGTTTTTAGACTTTTGGTCTTTGAGCTCCATAGCTGGAGCCGACGCTAACGTCGGTCTTTCCAATAACTGAACCCTTACATAGATCTAGAAGTCATTCTTTTATCAGTTTTAGGTAGCACTAATATTGAGACCGAAAGAAAGACAGCATACGCTGATGGGTGCAAGTGCAGACGGTCGCTCGTCCGTCCGTCCATCCGTCTGCTTGCCCGCAGCGAAGAACACGTTTTAACTGCATTTTTCAATTAGCACTGATCAATGTACAGACGGGCGTTGCTATATTTAGATGGCGGCACAATCGTTCGTCAATAACAGGATTGACATCGCCAATATATATATGCATATATATATACATATATATATACAGAAAATGGAACATATATATTTAATATTATTTATATATATTTAGAATATTTGTATATGTTACAGGGAATGTGTATTTTCAGGGAATATGTATATTCCCTGAAAATTTCAGGGTATATGTATATTCCCTGATTCACTCAGAGAATGTATACATTCCCTGAAAAAACCAGGGTATATACATATTCCCTGAAATCTTCAAGTGATTTCTATACACATTCCCTGAAAGCTTTCAAAGACACAGCGACATAAGTCAACAGTAGGCCTAGTGCTTAGCTAGGGTTATTGATCTTGAGTGTACGCAGTGATAGAACCTTCCAATTAGCGACCAATTATAACCCTAGCTAAGCACTAGGCCTACTGTTGACTTTATGTCGCTGTGTCTTTGAAAGCTTTCAGGGAATGTGTATAGAAATCACTTGAAGATTTCAGGGAATATGTATATACCCTGGTTTTTTCAGGGAATGTAAACATTCCCTGAGTGAATCAGGGAATATACATATACCCTGAAATTTTCAGGGAATATACATATTCCCTGAAAATACACATTCCCTGTAACATATATATATATATATTAGAGTGGTGCTCAAAAATGTAATTTTTTGGAAATAAATGGGACAGCCCCTAGTTATGTTCCTTTTTATATACTAAGCTAGTGTGCAAAATATTATACAAATATTCCATCATTTAGGGGTGCCACATGAGATGACAAGTTTTCCAAATTTTAGACTAGGAATGTAAGCACAATTGTGATAATATTATCAATATTCTTTGTATTTTGTGAAACCGAAAGTAAATTTTAAATTGCTAGGTTTAAAAGTACAATACTTAAAGAGTACTTGTGAGCATTATTGAACTCTGTCAGTTTGATTGAAGAATAAAATATTTATTAGTCCATTTTTGTGACCGTTAACTTCTTGGGGTCCGGATACTTTTTCCAATGTTCGGACACCACATGGAGCAAGGCCTGCTTTTGACCTTCATCCTTGGTCAGTATTTTATAGTATTCTTGGATCAGTGCCAATCCCCTTTCTGCCCTATCATTCACCACACTCAACCTTTATGATGACACTCCAAATAGATAATAATAATAATGATGACACAGACAATTTCTATAGCGCCGTAACACGACCATGCATGCCGCTACAAGATGCTGGCCTGTTTCCACGAAGTTGGATCTTTCTCCAGCCAATCAGTATTCATCATGTTTGAAGTCACAAAATCATCAAGAGTACATTCATTCATTCATTCATAACGGGCATTTATATAGCGCCTGTTCAAGGAGTACTATTCAGAGGTGCTCCCGACTACATGAAGCTGTGTGTACAGCAATTTGTGGACATTGGGATGGAATGCCAACACCAACTTTGGTTCTCATTGTCTGCACCAACAAGGCCTTGGTAGCAGCATCAGTGCAGTCATCGAAAAAGCAAAAATCGACCAAATCCTCACTGAGGTACCAAGCATGACGGAAAGTGCCTTTACAGCCACATTAGCCACATTCAGATTTATCGATCTGAATTTCACGAGGCGTTGGAAACATGTTAGATCATTTGTGGCGATTGAATAGAGTGTGAAGCTATGAACCAGGATTTGAGATTTTAAAAAAGCAGATGAACAGGTTCAGGGAACGTATTAAATTTATTTCCAGAAGGTAATTCGCAATTGAGATCGTAAAAGGAATACTGTGTGAGAATAGATGGCCTTGGCTATCCACCTGGCCCTATGTATGACACCAGAGGCTGTAAAATGCAACCCTCGAGGTGGGACATGACCCATGTAGATCAGTGCAAGTTCCAAGAGCTCTAGATAATCATCACGAGGCTGATTGTCCTTCTGCAAATATTCCACTTCAAATTCAACAGCGTCTTGCATCATTTCTTTGTTATTACTATACACTGCAGCAATTTCATCATCTGACAAACCATCAGCAATCATGTCATGGACAATCGAAGACCATGCATTCTGAAATCGTTTAAACATAGGCATTTCAGGTCCAGCAAATGGTCCAGCCAAAGCGTTGAAAACATCTCCAAGGACAACTTTTAAAATGTGATTAATTTGAAATGGATTATGAATAATGTGGGATAGTGTGAGTAAGTAAGTAAATAAATAATTAAGCTTTAGAAAAGCCTTAAATGTACAGACTACAAAAGTCCAGAAAATTGTTTAAAAAATTGCAGTTATTTATTTACTCCAATTAATTTATTTATTATTTAATCATTTATTTATAAAACAAATCATCAGAGAATATGGTATCCAACTATCTATGGTGCATCACACTCATCACATAATTACAGTGATCAAATAATAGGTTCTAGAAGTGCTGAACTTTCACCCAGCTCCTGAAAAAATAAGAAAGTTGATTTTTATGGCTTCAATGGTGGATAATGTCATATGCAAAACTTAAGTTGTCATGTGGCACGCCTAAATAATGGAATATTTTAAAAATATTTTGCACATGAGTTTCTACTACCAATACGAACAGAAGTAGGGGGTGTCCCAGGCATTATTTAAAAAAAACTTTTTTCACTACCACCCTAATATATATATATATATATATATATATATATATATATATATATATATATATATGTTACAGGCGATTCGTAAAACCAGAAATTTTGTAAAATGCCTGAAATTTTTAGGCAATTTGTAAAACCCCTGATTCACACATGCACTTTACAAAATCCCTTAAAAAACCAGGGATTTTGTAAAATCCCTGAAATCTGAAGACGAAAATTTGACAGATTGCCTGAAATGAAAATGACGAACATAATCGAAGTTTATTATGCACACAAACCTTATTTTCAAAGGATCGATTAACATTTGTACATGGTATGTAAAAAAGATGCAAAAGATGCAGGTAGAGTTCACTTTCTGGCATTTCACTAAATTCCTGGCTTTACAACTTGCGAACTGAATTTTAAATAAAATACCATCTGGAAACGATAAACCTTTGAAAATAGGGCTTGTTTGCATAATAAACGTCGATTATGTTCGTCATTTTCATTTAAGGCAATCTGTCAAATTTTCATCGTCTGATTTCAGGGATTTTACAAAATCCCAGGGTTTTTCAGGGATTTTGTAAAGTGCTTAGGCCTACAAATTGCCTATAAAGTTCAGGCATTTTACAAAATCCCTGGTTTTACGAATTGCCTGTTACATATACATATTATGTAGAACCTATTTTAACGGCTTTGTAGGCCTATAGAAAATTATATCTCGCCTGAGTAAATGCATCCTGTCAACTCAGTTTTGAGAAAATGCTCTAAATCAGTGTGAGATATTGCATTATATGTTTAGTTCGCTTTGCATTTGTATTTTCTATATATATATATATATATATATATATATATATATATATATATATATATATATATATATATATATATATATATATTCAACATATATATATATGTATATATATATATTCAACATATATATAATATATATATATATATATATATATATATATATATATATATATATATATATATATATATATATATATATCGTCTGAATGTATTGTCTTAGCGTGGCGTGAGGCCTGTAATGCACAGCGGATAATTAGATTTCGCTCAGGCGTAGAAAGCACACGAGTTTTAAGCGGGCGAAGATTTGTGCTGACAAGTCGGTTTGAGTTTCTGTATAAACTATACAGTGTTGCTGAATTAGTATTTGAAGTGTGTATTTGAAGATTTTTGTGATTTCCTAAACAAAGATAGGCCTACTGAAAACGTTTCGGACAGTGTTTTGCGTTGATTTAAGGTTACTTTTTTTTACCGTATACAGATAGATACGTAGAACCGTTAGTTGAAACAGTGAACAATTAAGTAGGCGTAATTATGCCTAATAGAATTGAGATTAGTAGGACTGTGTCGACAGAAGAGGAAGTGTTGACACATTCATTTGAAATAATTTGGATTTTTCACTTTAAATGTCTTGCTATTAAATACAATGTTTTCAAGTGTTGTATAATTTTTAAACAAGGGGCCTTAAAGCTTTATAATAATGGCTTAGGGCCTCACCAAGTTTAAATCCAGCACTGATCGTCAGGCTCGTAAATACTGACAGGAATAGTTTCACAGAGTTGGTTTGACAATGAAAAACTACCATAATTTTAGTTGGTTCGAGAGATATCTGATTTTCCATTTTGAACACAGCCGTGAGAGTTGTGGGTCAAGTACGAAATTCGTACTTCTGCTACAATAGGCCTAACACAGTTTGATTGAATTGGTTCATTAACGTTTTTCTTGATTTTAAAATCTTGAAAGTAGGGGCCTACCGCAGTTGCAGAAATTACAGGTCATTTCCCGTTCGCTTTCACCCAATGCTGCACTTGCTCTTGTTGATGCGTTTGTCAGCAATAGGATTGACTACTGCAGTACCATTTATATTGGTCTCTCTTTGGGGGGCGTGGGAAGCCTGAACGCGTGCTGCGTGGTGTCTAGGCTTCTTGGTGACATTTCGAAATTTTATTATATCTCGCATTATATGTCCGACATAATATGTGACGTATTCCATTGACCTTCCACCATAACGCGTTCGGCGAATAAAGTTTCGAGCTATGTAAGCCTACTAAACTCCACTGTGGACTTGCGCGTAACTCCCTCTTGTGATAAAAAATGTGGCCTTTGACGTGCTCCACCTTTTCTTTCATTTCTCGTGTAGGCCGGCCTATTATTTTGCCAGTGTCACTCAACGTTTTGTAGATCTGGAATAGGGAGTTCCGCTATCGTCGTCCATCTAGAAGTATGCTGATAACGGTTTTTCTTTTGTGTTTCGTCCACTACATTGCCGTTTGGCCGAAATCAACGCCAAGTTTCACATCTGTATGTATACTGCAGCTCTGCAGCATGTAGCTAGGCCTATTTATTATTAATCTAGTATTTTATTTTTCATATTATTAGTGTACATGTTGTCCATTTTAATAGAATAATGTGGTTCCAAGATGTTCATTTCTGATATGTTATAATCCAAAGGTCTTTTTGTAGACGTCTTAATTCGCTTTATTATTTTAGTCGGTAGATGTCGTGCTTCATCTTTGTCGGATCAGTTATCCAGGTATCAACAATAGCAGATAATTTTTCAACTTCCTCCAGAGCAAATAATTATCAACAACATCCTTCTACCTCCTAACTTCTTTCTACAATCTTTCAATCCATTATGTCGAGTGTCAATTTGATGTGTCGATGTGCCAGATTCTATTCATCATTCACTTTACCCCAATCTTCAATATATTAGCAATAGTATTATGTACATATATACACGTATTTATATAGGGCCGGGGTGCATTATCCGTGAATAGCCGGAAACCACGTTGAACAAATTTACATTTTAACGGTTTCAACAATATCGTCAGCTCAATAGCAGAAGAGCCGAAGATTTGCGGAAGGCGCAGAGAAACGGTACAAGAAGCGATGCAGTTGGATTTTAAAGTAGCGGAATCACTTTGTGGGACAGGACAATTAATTAGTCAGCTCCTGATCGTATCGTCGTAACTCGATATTTTATCGGACTCTAGCGGATCAGTATATTATCAAGAATCGGAACGAAAGAAGAGTAGTGCGATCGTGTGTGCTTAAAGAACGAAGGGACGGTCGAAAAGAATCAGTACGTAACCGAGTTGCAAGCGCGAGCAAGGATTGACAGGGAAGCGATTGGGAAGTGGTGTGTGTCATGCGGGACCTTGTGATGCATAACAACTACAATTGAAAACACATGACCATTAATTGAATTAATACTTAGAAAAGTAACCATCAATGCTAGGGTATTCGTATTAGCCTACTACATGTAACAGTATAGGCTACTTATTAAAATAGTCCAGGCGCCTAAACAGCGAGCGCCAAAGTGTCCGTGCGCCCAAACGACGGTGCTCAAACGGAGACGCCCACGGCGCCTAAAAGTCACGTAGCCTACCGCCATAGATGTCTACGGCTAGCATGGGCGGTGATCCCGGGGGTCGAGGAGGACAAGACCCAACCTTTAACAGTGGGGGACACACTATACAGTTGCCACCCAAAAAATATTTATGAGGAAACATCAAAAAAGGTCAAAAAAATGTTCAACTTTTTTTACCAGATCAGCTCAAAAGTGTCCCGTGTCCCCCACCTGTCAAAAAAGATCGCCGCCAGTGACGGCTCTGCTGATCCAGTACTTAATGCATACACAACCGAGTAGACCTATACTAAATAATAGTAACCAAGAACTTGGGGAGGAAGGAGAGGAGCCAACACGTTGCATGGGTTTCCTTCATCCGGAATGACGTTCTTTCTCCGTTTCTTTCCTATGTTTAATTTCTCCATCAGTGGATTTCTTCATTCGCTCGTTCATTGTATCTTCTTTATTCAACAGTTTCAGTCTATTGATTTATGTTGTTGAATTAAACGACTGACTGACGCCCATATTAATTAGTTCGTTAGTTCATTTGATTGAGATTGATTGAGCTTTATTTAGGCCTAATCATTTATTTATTACCTCAGAGTGAATGACCGACCGAATGATTGAATGAATGAATGAATTAACGAATTACTGAATTATTGAATTACTGAATTACTGAATTAATTCATTGATGAATGAATGAATGAATTAATTAATTAATTAATGGATGACCTAAAGATTCATTGTGTTTGCGATTTATTGATCGATCGGTCGGTCGATCATACGTTCTTTCGTGCTTTCTTATGTCCTGTCCTTCCTTCCTTCGTTCATTCATTCATTACTCTGTTGATCCAGCTTTGGCCAAGCTTACTTGAGTAAGCGTGCCGTGTCCCACTTGGCTTTCAGCCCCACTGCGTCTCTCTTTTGTGTTCAGCTTCTCTTTCGGTTGTCCTATACGAACCAGTGGCGAAGGCCGTTACATGTCTGTGTATCATATCGATTGGATATACTTTGATTCAGTGAACAAACTGAGCCGGAGGCTGCAGTCGTTGCTTTGTCTGCAGACCGTCTCCGCCAGTCGCTTAGAAATCCGGTTTCGATTGTGGCTCGACTAATCGATAGACCGCATCATTGATCAGTGACCAAGTACAAGCGGATCCGGATAATAAGACGAATCTGAATAGGCAGCGCGGTGGAAGGGTATTTTGTAAGAGCGGACGAGCAGCAGAACGGTTGAAAACGGCGATAACCAGCTACGATTTTTTAAAGAATGCTCTATGCAACGAATTAGGGCCCAGCTGTAACCCAAGCTTGTCCTTCAGCTGGGCTCCTCCAACCGGCGACTTAAGCACCAGCTCCAGTCGCACGACGGAACAACACGCTGCCCCACCTCGTAGGCCTACTTCCAAAGGCTTTCCGGCCGATAATTAATCATGCGCGTGTAATTGAATGCGTGACAGTTGAGCTTCATGTGACCGTCCCACAAGTGGCTTTCTATTCTCGCAGGATTCTAATGTTGACTATCTAATGGAAAACGTTTCAGAGACAGCGTCACTCCTTAAGAGAAAGGCCAGCGAATGACGACGCCCTACTTACTTTGTATGGTTTCAGATGCTTTAACTCTACACATGTATCAGTGCGTAATATCACTTCAAATAATTACATCACTAGGAGGCCTATCGTTAGAATCGACGACTCATCCTACAAGAACCAATTTTCTATACAGTTTGCACACATAAGCATACATAAATTACGGGATGTATAATTATATATATATATATATATATATATATATATATATATATGCAAATTGACTAATATATTGCATATCCTGGGAAATTTTTCAGTGTTCATTTATATGACGACAGTAATATTTTGTAAAAGTTGCTATAATTGTTGCTTATTAAATCTGTAGCAGTTTAGGAAAGATTGATTTGTGTCTGCATGGCTACGACAGGACAACAGCAGCCGAGTCAACAGAGTTACGGGATGAGCGATACTAACAGCATTGTAATTTCTAGAGGAGAACAGTTTTTAAACAGCAGTCAATTGGAACATATCTAAAACCTGAGTAACAATGCCGAGAATCATCGTCTGATCATCTGCAGCATATAAGCCTAAAGCCTTAGACAGGTATTGTTCGATTGCTTAGGAATCCCTGCTGTCGTTAGCTGCTTGGACATCTCAGCGTAAGCGCGGATGCTCAATTTATAGGTCTTCACTGCGTTTATACAAGACGCTGTGGTTGGTCGATTCGTCGGTCGGTCGGTCGATCAGTCGGTCGGTCGGTCGGTCGATCGGTCGGTCGGTCGGTCGATTGGTCGATCAGTCGGTCGATCGGTCGATCAGTCGGTCGGTCGGTCGGTCGGTCGATCAGTCGGTCGGTCGGTCGGTCGGTCGATCAGTCGGTCGGTCGGTCGGTCGGTCGATCGGTCGATCAGTCGGTCGATCGGTCGATCAGTCGGTCGGTCGGTCGGTCGGTCGATCAGTCGGTCGGTCGGTCGGTCGGTCGATCAGTCGGTCGGTCGGTCGGTCGGTCGATCGGTCGATCGGTCGGTCAGTCGGTAGGTCAGTCGGTCGATCGGTCGATCAGTCAGTCGGTCGGTCGGTCGATCAGTCGGTCGGTCGGTCGATCAGTCGGTAGGTCAGTCGGTCGGTCGGTCGATCGGTGGGTCGGTAGGTCAGTCGGTCGGTCGATTGGTCGATCAGTCGGTCGATCGGTCGATCAGTCGGTCGGTCGGTCGGTCGGTCGGTCGGTCGGTCGGTCGGTCGATCGGTCGGTCGGTCGATCGGTCGGTCGGTCGGTCGATCGGTCGATCAGTCGGTCGGTCGGTCGATCAGTCGGTCGGTCGGTCGGTCGGTCGATCGGTCGGTCGGTCGGTCGATTGGTCGATCAGTCGGTCGATCGGTCGATCAGTCGGTCGGTCGGTCGGTCGGTCGATCGGTCGGTCGGTCGGTCGATCGGTCGATCGGTCGGTCGGTAAAAAAAAGTCGGTCGGTCGGTCGGTCGGTCGGTCGGTCGGTCGGTCGGTCGGTCGGTCGGTCGATCGGTCGGTCGGTCGGTCGGTCGATCGGTCGATCAGTCGGTCGGTCGATCGGTCGATCAGTCGGTCGGTCGGTCGATCAGTCGGTCGGTCGGTCGATCGGTCGATCGGTCGGTCGGTCGGTCGATTGGTCGATCAGTCGGTCGATCGGTCGATCAGTCGGTCGGTCGGTCGGTCGGTCGGTCGGTCGATCGGTCGGTCGGTCGGTCGGTCGATCGGTCGGTCGGTCGGTCGATCGGTCGATCAGTCGGTCGATCGGTCGATCAGTCGGTCGGTCGGTCGGTCGGTCGATCAGTCGGTCGGTCGGTCGGTCGATCAGTCGGTCGGTCGGTCGGTCAGTCGGTCGGTCGGTCGGTCAGTCGGTCGGTCGGTCGGTCGGTCGGTAGGTCAGTCGGTCGGTCGGTCGGTCGATCGGTCGATCGGTCGGTCAGTCGGTAGGTCAGTCGGTCGATCGGTCGATCAGTCGGTCGGTCGGTCGGTCGGTCGATCAGTCGGTCGGTCGGTCGATCAGTCGGTAGGTCAGTCGGTCGGTCGGTCGATCAGTCGGTAGGTCAGTCGGTCGGTCGGTCGATCGGTGGGTCGGTAGGTCAGTCGGTCGGTCGATTGGTCGATCAGTCGGTCGATCGGTCGATCAGTCGGTCGGTCGGTCGGTCGGTCGGTCGGTCGGTCGATCGGTCGGTCGGTCGGTCGATCGGTCGGTCGGTCGGTCGATCGGTCGATCAGTCGGCCGGTCGTCGGTCGGTCGATCGGTCGGTCGGTCGGTCGATTGGTCGATCAGTCGGTCGATCGGTCGATCAGTCGGTCGGTCGGTCGGTCGGTCGATCGGTCGGTCGGTCGGTCGATCGGTCGATCGGTCGGTCGGTAAAAAAAAGTCGGTCGGTCGGTCGGTCAATCGGTCGGTCGGTCGGTCGGTCGGTCGGTCGGTCGGTCGGTCGGTCGGTCGGTCGGTCGGTCGGTCGGTCGGTCGGTCGATCGGTCGATCAGTCGGTCGGTCGATCGGTCGATCAGTCGGTCGGTCGGTCGATCAGTCGGTCGGTCGGTCGGTCGGTCGATCGGTCGATCGGTCGGTCGGTAAAAAAAGTCGGTCGGTCGGTCGGTCAGTCGGTCGGTCGGTCGGTCAGTAGGTCGGTCGGTCGGTCGGTCGGTCGGTCGGTCGATCGGTCGGTCGGTCGGTCGGTCGGTCGATCGGTCGGTCGATCAGTCGGTCGGTCGATCGGTCGATCAGTCGGTCGGTCGGTCGATCAGTCGGTCGGTCGGTCGGTCGATCGGTCGGTCGGTCGGTCGATTGGTCGATCAGTCGGTCGATCGGTCGATCAGTCGGTCGGTCGGTCGGTCGGTCGATCAGTCGGTCGGTCGGTCGGTCGGTCGATCAGTCGGTCGGTCGGTCGGTCGGTCGATCGGTCGATCAGTCGGTCGATCGGTCGATCAGTCGGTCGGTCGGTCGGTCGATCAGTCGGTCGGTCGGTCGGTCGGTCGATCAGTCGGTCGGTCGGTCGGTCGGTCGATCGGTCGATCGGTCGGTCAGTCGGTAGGTCAGTCGGTCGATCGGTCGATCAGTCGGTCGGTCGGTCGGTCGATCAGTCGGTCGGTCGGTCGATCAGTCGGTAGGTCAGTCGGTCGGTCGGTCGATCGGTGGGTCGGTAGGTCAGTCGGTCGGTCGATTGGTCGATCAGTCGGTCGATCGGTCGATCAGTCGGTCGGTCGGTCGGTCGGTCGGTCGGTCGGTCGGTCGGTCGATCGGTCGGTCGGTCGGTCGATCGGTCGGTCGGTCGGTCGATCGGTCGGTCGGTCGGTCGATCGGTCGATCAGTCGGTCGGTCGGTCGATCAGTCGGTCGGTCGGTCGGTCGGTCGATCGGTCGGTCGGTCGGTCGATTGGTCGATCAGTCGGTCGATCGGTCGATCAGTCGGTCGGTCGGTCGGTCGGTCGATCGGTCGGTCGGTCGGTCGATCGGTCGATCGGTCGGTCGGTAAAAAAAAGTCGGTCGGTCGGTCGGTCGGTCGGTCGGTCGGTCGGTCGGTCGGTCGGTCGGTCGGTCGATCGGTCGGTCGGTCGGTCGGTCGATCGGTCGATCAGTCGGTCGGTCGATCGGTCGATCAGTCGGTCGGTCGGTCGATCAGTCGGTCGGTCGGTCGATCGGTCGATCGGTCGGTCGGTCGGTCGATTGGTCGATCAGTCGGTCGATCGGTCGATCAGTCGGTCGGTCGGTCGGTCGGTCGGTCGGTCGATCGGTCGGTCGGTCGGTCGATCGGTCGGTCGGTCGGTCGATCGGTCGATCAGTCGGTCGATCGGTCGATCAGTCGGTCGGTCGGTCGGTCGGTCGATCAGTCGGTCGGTCGGTCGGTCGATCAGTCGGTCGGTCGGTCGGTCAGTCGGTCGGTCGGTCGGTCAGTCGGTCGGTCGGTCGGTCGGTCGGTAGGTCAGTCGGTCGGTCGGTCGATCGGTCGATCGGTCGGTCAGTCGGTAGGTCAGTCGGTCGATCGGTCGATCAGTCGGTCGGTCGGTCGGTCGGTCGATCAGTCGGTCGGTCGGTCGATCAGTCGGTAGGTCAGTCGGTCGGTCGGTCGATCAGTCGGTAGGTCAGTCGGTCGGTCGGTCGATCGGTGGGTCGGTAGGTCAGTCGGTCGGTCGATTGGTCGATCAGTCGGTCGATCGGTCGATCAGTCGGTCGGTCGGTCGGTCGGTCGGTCGGTCGATCGGTCGGTCGGTCGGTCGATCGGTCGGTCGGTCGGTCGATCGGTCGATCAGTCGGTCGGTCGTCGGTCGGTCGATCGGTCGGTCGGTCGGTCGATTGGTCGATCAGTCGGTCGATCGGTCGATCAGTCGGTCGGTCGTCGGTCGGTCGATCGGTCGGTCGGTCGGTCGATTGGTCGATCAGTCGGTCGATCGGTCGATCAGTCGGTCGGTCGGTCGGTCGGTCGATCGGTCGGTCGGTCGGTCGATCGGTCGATCGGTCGGTCGGTAAAAAAAAGTCGGTCGGTCGGTCGGTCAATCGGTCGGTCGGTCGGTCAGTCGGTCGGTCGGTCGGTCGGTCGGTCGGTCGGTCGGTCGGTCGGTCGGTCGGTCGGTCGATTGGTCGGTCGGTCGGTCGGTCGGTCGGTCGATCGGTCGATCAGTCGGTCGGTCGATCGGTCGATCAGTCGGTCGGTCGGTCGATCAGTCGGTCGGTCGGTCGGTCGGTCGATCGGTCGATCGGTCGGTCGGTAAAAAAAGTCGGTCGGTCGGTCGGTCAGTCGGTCGGTCGGTCGGTCAGTCGGTCGGTCGGTCGGTCGGTCGGTCGGTCGATCGGTCGGTCGGTCGGTCGGTCGGTCGATCGGTCGGTCGATCAGTCGGTCGGTCGATCGGTCGATCAGTCGGTCGGTCGGTCGATCAGTCGGTAGGTCGCTCGGTCGATCAGTCGGTCGGTCGGTCGATCAGTCGGTCGGTCAGTCGGTCGGTCAGTCGGTCGGTCGGTCGGTCAGTCGGTCGGTCGGTCGGTCAGTCGGTCTGTCGATCGGTCGCTCGGTCGATCAGTCGGTCGGTCGGTAAAAAAAAGTCGGTCGGTCAGTCGGTCGGTCAGTCGGTCGGTCGGTCGGTCAGTCGGTCGGTCGGTCAGTCGGTCGGTCGGTCGGTCGGTCGGTCGGTCGGTCGATCGGTCGGTCGGTCGGTCGGTCGGTCGGTCGATCGGTCGGTCGATCAGTCGGTCGGTCGATCGGTCGATCAGTCGGTCGGTCGGTCGATCAGTCGGTAGGTCGCTCGGTCGATCAGTCGGTCGGTCGGTCGATCAGTCGGTCGGTCAGTCGGTCGGTCAGTCGGTCAGTCGGTCGGTCGGTCGGTCGGTCAGTCGGTCGGTCGGTCGGTCGGTCGGTCGGTCGGTCGGTCGATCGGTCGGTCGGTCGGTCGATCGGTCGATCAGTCGGTCGGTCGATCGGTCGATCAGTCGGTCGATCGGTCGATCAGTCGGTCGGTCGGTCGGTCGGTCGATCAGTCGGTCGGTCGGTCGGTCGGTCGATCAGTCGGTCGGTCGGTCGGTCAGTCGGTCGGTCGGTCGGTCAGTCGGTCGGTCGGTCGGTCGGTCAGTAGGTCAGTCGGTCGGTCGGTCGGTCGATCGGTCGATCGGTCGGTCAGTCGGTAGGTCAGTCGGTCGATCGGTCGATCAGTCGGTCGGTCGGTCGGTCGGTCGGTCGATCAGTCGGTCGGTCGGTCGATCAGTCGGTAGGTCAGTCGGTCGGTCGGTCGATCAGTCGGTAGGTCAGTCGGTCGGTCGGTCGATCGGTGGGTCGGTAGGTCAGTCGGTCGGTCGATTGGTCGATCAGTCGGTCGATCGGTCGATCAGTCGGTCGGTCGGTCGGTCGGTCGGTCGGTCGGTCGATCGGTCGGTCGGTCGGTCGATCGGTCGGTCGGTCGGTCGATCGGTCGATCAGTCGGTCGGTCGTCGGTCGGTCGATCGGTCGGTCGGTCGATTGGTCGATCAGTCGGTCGATCGGTCGATCAGTCGGTCGGTCGGTCGGTCGGTCGATCGGTCGGTCGGTCGGTCGATCGGTCGATCGGTCGGTCGGTAAAAAAAAGTCGGTCGGTCGGTCGGTCAATCGGTCGGTCGGTCGGTCGGTCGGTCGGTCGGTCGGTCGGTCGGTCGGTCGGTCGGTCGGTCGGTCGGTCGGTCGGTCGGTCGGTCGGTCGGTCGGTCGGTCGGTCGGTCGATCGGTCGATCAGTCGGTCGGTCGATCGGTCGATCAGTCGGTCGGTCGGTCGATCAGTCGGTCGGTCGGTCGGTCGGTCGATCGGTCGATCGGTCGGTCGGTAAAAAAAGTCGGTCGGTCGGTCGGTCAGTCGGTCGGTCGGTCGGTCAGTCGGTCGGTCGGTCGGTCGGTCGGTCGATCGGTCGGTCGGTCGGTCGGTCGGTCGATCGGTCGGTCGATCAGTCGGTCGGTCGATCGGTCGATCAGTCGGTCGGTCGGTCGATCAGTCGGTAGGTCGCTCGGTCGATCAGTCGGTCGGTCGGTCGATCAGTCGGTCGGTCAGTCGGTCGGTCAGTCGGTCGGTCGGTCGGTCAGTCGGTCGGTCGGTCGGTCAGTCGGTCTGTCGATCGGTCGATCGGTCGATCAGTCGATCAGTCGGTAGGTCAGTCGGTCGGTCAATCGGTCGGTCGGTCGGTCAGTCGGTCGGTCGGTCGGTCAGTCGGTCGGTCGGTAGGTCGATCGGTCGGTCGGTCGGTCGGTCGGTAGATTTCGATTGAACAAAATCAACGGACAGGCGACGTGCATGAAAGTAGAAAGTCGACGAGAACAACATTTTATTGGAACTTTTAAACAATGACGCTATCGCCCCGAGGTCGTTTGGATATTGAAGGCTGTTTTTCCTCCGTCTCCAGCAGGTGATACGTGCTTGGATGCTTCGAACTATGTGCGGAAGATGTTGCCGATATGTGAGAGACTAACGCTGGCCGTTCAACGTAGGGCAGAGCTGCTGAAGCTTTGTTGAGCTGGGAGGACGGAAAGGACTTTACTTGTGGATACCTGACCCGCCTGTCCACCGTTCTGAAAGTTTTGTCCAAAATTTACCCTTTGATCCATCTGACTCTCATCTGGTGTCGATTGTCAGTTGAGAAGGGAAAAAGAAAAAAGGGATAAGAGAAGCGAGAGAGAAGAAAAATAGAGAGCAGAGGGCGAAGAGACACGGTGGAGAATATAGAGAAGAGAAGAGAGAGAGAAAAACTGACGGAAGACAGAGCAGACAAAGAGAGCGACAGACGGACGTAGGATGCGAGATACAGAGAAACAAGACAGAGGTAGGCTTGTAGTCAGTTAGAAAGTGATGTCGAAGAGCAACAAAGTGAAAGATAGAAATAGGACGCCTGAGACATATATAAGCAGACAGACAAAGAAAGTAAAGGACAGAGAGTTAAAAGGTTCTTGCAAAGGAAGGTATTTGTTTGGACTAATGATGGAATCATATACGAAATGAACTCTTCACTCTGCAGTAGGGGAGATGTCTTGGTTGTCAGACGTTCTTTTCAATTCGCTACTTCCGTCAAAGAAACCGTCAGTTCCGCTTCCTTCTGCTCTTCCTTGTCTTGCTCCATCTTCATAGAAAATGACGCGACCTTTTCTGGTATTCGCCACCAAACGGCAACCGCAGTGCCAAGGAATTAATTTAGAGGACGACTGAAACGATTTATTGGCTCCGATTACAGAATTACCAAAGTGAATTGATCAGAGAGCGTCTGCTCTCCTTCAAATAATAGATGTCTTAGGTATGAAATACAATACTAGAAATAACTCACTTTAAATAGTAAATAAAATCTGTCGAAAATAATTCAAATGTTTTGGTAATGAACCAACTATCTCATGTTAATGCATCTATAGATATGATTCATCATGGTAGCTCTGTAATTGATTATAATATCATAGCTTTAAATATAACTTTGTATACGATAGATTTATATAATTAGATTTAAGTATTCTAGTTTGGTATAGATTTATATTTGGTGATACTTAAAGGTTAAAAGGTCAGAAGGCAAATACAACAAACTTGTTTTCACGACTCTAATCACTCTATCATATGCAAATTGGAAGCAGGTGATGAGGTAAACTTCTCTGACCTTTCAACTTGTGCTATGCTCCCGATGCGATACAATACGATGTGATTGTCTTTTATACGTAATATTTGCAAGAGTTGGTACATGGTATACTAGCTTTTGATATGATAGCCTTTACACATGATATGTTATATGTTGAACTTAGACATGATGTCGAAGGGCCGATTCAAAAGAGAGCTGAGAAAGATAACATCATACCCTCATAATGATTACAAATAGCTGCAGAAGAATTTTGGTCAACCTAAACTCGGGCAAATAAAGACAGTAACGAAACTTAGAACACCAGATGGCTGCAGGATCGACATCCGGTGTGGGGTCTGCTGAGCGTCTCGTAGCATCAACAGTGACACTCGCTCAAACCAATAATGGTACTTCCGGCTGCGCTGACGAAAACAAAAACGGATCTGCGTCGAGGACAGGAAGTACCATGACATTGTCCTCGCACGTAGAGTGGCAAGCGGCGTTGATAAGCACCATCTGTGGAGTAATCATCGTCGGAACAATACTTGGCAATCTGCTCATTTGTACTGCTGTCGGTATTGTGCGTAAGCTGCGCACTCCGTCGAACCTTCTGATCGTGTCCTTGGCGGTGTCTGACCTTCTTGTGGCAGTTCTTGACATGCCGTTTGCGACGGTGTATGAAGTGATGGGTCGTTGGGTATTCGGACAAGCCATCTGCGACACATGGACATCCCTCGATGTCCTGCTGTGCACAGCGTCCATACTCAACCTGTGCATGATCAGCATCGACCGATACTTCGTTATCACGATGCCATTTCAGTATGCCATGAAACGCACACCGGCAAGAATGGTCTTCATGATAGGTAAGTGTGCTAAAAATCTCAGCTAGCCTCATGTCATTCAACCCAACAAACATTACACTGAGGCATAGATATTTACAGTGATAATATTAGAATAAGCGAAACGTAGTCTACGGAATGCGTAACCCTTTCTAATTAATTCGTTTAACACGTGCGCTGCTTGACTTGAAATCTGAATATCTTGTGCAGATATCTTCTTTGTGATGAAGATATGAAAACAATCGCTTCCTGCTGATATGTAATAATAATAATAATAATAATAATAATAATAATAATAATAATAATAATAATAATAATAATAATAATAATAATAATAATAATAATAATAATAATGATAATGATAATAATAGCAATAGTTATAGTAATAATAATAATAATAATAATAATAATAATTATTATTATTATTATAATATTCGTTTATTACTTCAAACGGACAAGTACGCAGAAAGATTACGTGATATAGTAGTTACAGATGATAACAAGTTTAACAGGAGTCGATTTAACTATTGGCAGCCTGGAAGGCGCCCATCTGTTCTACTGCTCATTTACGTCGCCACCTAGGGAATGGAAGGGCTGAGTCAACCTTGTGGGGCTAGCGGGTATCGAAACCACGTCCTTCTGATCTTCGTGCCAGCGTGTTACCATTCAATCACCTATCCGACCCTACATTTACATTTGGTCCGGATTTGTTCTGGGTAGGATTCATCGCTTTCACTTAGTAAATATCGCTGCTGCTTATAGTCATTACAGTATCTCTACAAATGTTCTTAAATTTCATTGGCTTACACCGTTTATTCTCTCTGCCTTGCCTACTGACCGGATGCTTAAACCTATTTCATGCAAATATGTCTGGACTAATCTTACAGAACGGCCTCCTTAGAGCTGAGACATCCTCCAAGTGAAAGTGCAATCCATAGGCTAATTGTTCATACTGTAGACCCTATACAGACCGAGACGACATCCGATCATTTAGAACGACCAGATGCATGTTTAGATACAAGTGCGCAGACTCGGTTTTGAGAATGTGTGTGTGTTAACTGTTAAGGTTAGGTGGCAAAAAACGTTGAGTATGGGGTATGCCCTCATCGAAAGCGATTTGTATGCTTCTAGATATGAAACAATTCTGATGTCATGTAAGAAACTCCTAATAAACGGTGGCTTGTGTTTGATGCATTTTGAGATGACATCTTGGAAATGCATTTCGATAGAAAATTTACACTCAGTCTAAGAGCGACTTTAAACTTTTTAGGCAGAGCTTATAAAAATGTGACGTATTTAATATTTTATGCATCTTAACAGCAATTCTGAGCAAATAAGTAGAAATAAAAATAAATAAGTAGATATAAATAATTTGAATTCATTTGAGAAGCGTTACCTAGAAGCTAAGCGCAGGGCACCAGCTTATTCATGAGCGTTGCGTCATGTCAGATGGGTTGTTCAGAGATTTCAAGTGTAGATTAAAAGATAAATTGGGCGGCCGAAAAGATTTCACCAGCTCAAGTGACTATCAACCGAATGCAAGCAGTTCATCTGTTAAACTACATATAGGCCGAGCCACAGATCACGGTACTTTATTTTCATGTTTCTGACTATTCTTCGTATAATGAATTCAAATGGTTTTAGTAGTGGTGGTGGTGGTGGTGGTGGTGGTGGTGGTGGTGGTGGTGGTGGTGGTGGTGGTGGTGGTGGTGGTGGTGGTGGTGGTGGTGGTGGTGGTGGTGGTGGTGGTGGTGGTGGTGGTGGTGGTGGTGGTGGTAGTAGTAGTTGTAGTAGTAGTAGTAGTAGTAAAAAATAATAATAAACACATCCTGAAGGCGGCTGATCTTCATTAGGTAGCCTAATACGATCATTAAAATAATCGATTCCATTCTACTAGAACAGCGTTTCGCAAAGTGGGTTCCGCGGAACCCAAGGGTTCCGCGGGGTGATCACAAGGGTTCCGCGAAAAGTTGTAATTTAAAAGCATATTCATTGAGAAATTTAACTGGATAAAGCATTCCAAGCAGTTTTTAAAAATACACAAAGAGTTTTATAAAAGTTTAAAACTGCCGTTAGTCGTCTCTTTTCTATGTTGCCCCCATTGAGCGATAATGCGGACTTTCAATGTCCTTTTAGCTATCCAGTAATTATATAGAAATATATATTATAGGCTAGACGTTACTGCAGGGACCTATGTAGGTCAGAGCTGTAAGTCTGAATATAGCCATCGTTACCTCGACGAAACGAATCCGAAAATGATTTAACGTAAAAGTTTTTTAAAAAGTTTTTCTTAAAGTACAGCTGAGATTTGAAAAGTACACCTGAGATAATCGTACAACAGCATTAGCAATTATTTTTTTTTATTTGCTAGTATCAAAATCTGACCTAGAGCGTTGGCTCAAATAAGGAAATTTAAGGGTTCTGGGCTTATGTTTAAACTTGTAATGTGGACTGTTTTCCAACCTCATGCGACTTTTTTGTTGAAAAGGATTGTGTTCTCGACCAAAACATTCGTTCAAAAATTGCAGATCATATTCACGACCTGGAAGCGAACTTGGTTAAATACTTTCCTCCCATGAAGGGTAATATTGGATTCGGAACCCATTCAAAGTAGCCGAAAACCAGCAAACTTTTGTAAAAAAGATTATGAACTTCTTATTGAGATAACGTCGGACTCGCAAGTGAAGCAAACTGTCACTGAACTTTCATGAATCAACTTCAGTATTAGACCAATTAAGGAACACCCCACTGTCGCGAAATGTGCAGTTAGTGTACTTCTGCCATTTGCCACAACGCATTTGTGAGAAATTGGATTCTCATAATAGGCCATACTGCAAGGAAAACCAAATATAGAAATTGACTAAATGCTGGTGCACCTGACATGATAATCCAGCTTTCTAGCATTGGACCAAATATAAAAAATTGGCAGAGAAATAACAAAATCACTGTACACGCATTAAAACTTCATGTACTCCCAATATTGTGCACCATAAGACTTGGTCTTAAAAACTGTAGGCTTTAACATTTGATATACATGTAAGAGAAAATAAATTATTTTATAAACTCCTTATATGAGTGCGTGCTTAGCTAGGCCTAAATTAGTCTGCTTCTCAGGCGTTACGTATGTCTCAATACGTTTAGTTTAAGTTGGGGTTCCGCCATAAAATAAAAAGATGACAAGGGTTCCATGGCCAAAAAAGTTTGGGAAACGCTGTACTAGATCCCACAATCTAGAAACGACGTACTCTTGGTCTTAAGTGGCTTCATTTTGGTTCCCCCCAGATAGAGGAAACAAGCATTATACTACTTCTATCATCAAAAACCTATTGAAATTTCCATTTATGAAATGACCTCCAATGGCCAATTCTCGTAACTAATTAGATTTGTAAAGCGCACTGGCACTCCACACTACAGCCTATTCCCTCCGCCCTCGGGCTCATGCCCGTACCATCCCACCGGCAGATAACTTGATGCGCCAAACTTTTCATCACTAGAATGATATATAAGAACTAACTAAAACTGTCGTGTCTGGATTTATAACGACTATGTTGATAGTACACCAAACTGTGATTAGCAATGTGTTTATTAAAGAATATTCTTACTAACTTACTTACTTACTTACCTACTTACTTACTTACTTACTTACTTACTTACTTACTTACTTACTTACTTACTTAACACAATGGACGGTTACCTAGACCAGATGCCATTGATTGCATCAGCTGTGACTCAAAGCTGAAGAACGGTAATATCAGATCTAGGGTTAGAATTATTTGCTCATGCGATCATCCTATTCAGGCAAAATCCGGTTTCCTTTGCAGAATTTCAGGCTAAGCACTCTGCATTTCAAGAGGTCATAGATGAACCACCTCCTGGCCAAAATCATCTTGTCTTTCAAGCCACTGCGCTGCCGGTTCTTTCCAGCAGACTCCTCCGATGGCCCAGGTCGGCTACGACTACAACATAATTATCATGGACTGGAGTAATGGCAACGAGGTTGGTTCTGTAGTTCTTTCCTCAGTACTCCTGTTGGAAGGTTCTTGTCCAGGGGCTGTTGCTCATATGCTTTCCTATCCGGAGGCACATCACTGGTCTAAATGAAGAAGTGAGGTGTACTTCTAGTTATTTCTGGCGCTGCCTGGCTTCAAAATGTGCCAATGCTTTTGTACTGAACCAAGTATTTGACTACTTTTCACCACTGCAGCTTGGAGTCGGTACCCAAGGCTGATGCGAGGTTGCAACACATGCACAATCCGACGATTCACCACTAACCGGCGTTATGAGGTAGATACGGTTCTTTTTCAGTCCTTCTCGAGGTCTAACTTTAGGAACGCTTTCAATAGTCTCAGCCGCAAACAAATGTTGGAGGCGGTGGCGAATATGGTACCATATAAAGTATGGTGATTTCTCTATCTTATGTAAAACTCAGCAGAGTGATGAACTTGGCCTTTTTCGTTTCTGTTTACAGTGGCTGCTTTCTCGCTTATCCTCTGCTTTGGTTTAGAGAAATCTAGATGACATCGCCACTGGCGTAAACTTGTCCAAAATATTGGGCGGGGGGCATGGGGTCTGGACCAGAGGAGCAAAAAACAAGTTTTTTCAAGATGATAAGTTGCTTTTTTAAACAAGTTTTTCAAGATAAAAAGTTGTTTTTTTTTAATTTTTTTTATGGTTCTTGTTGTTTTGGTTGCTTGAAAGATTTTCGGATTTCGAATCATAAAAATCATGAAAAATGGCATGAACAAGAGCTCCAACTCAGCTTACTTCAATTGCGATTTCCGAAAAATAAAAATCATCAAATCAATGTCATTAAAATAACTTCTTCAAAAATGAGTTATTTAAAAAAAGCAAATTTTGTGGTTTTCTTTTTTTTAAACCAATATCCGAAAAAAAACTTTTTTCACCTCTGGTCTGGACAGTCAGCAGAGGTTTCCGGTGTTAAGTTAATGCGTATGAATTGGGGCGTTTTGCTTACATGCAAATTTGTTTCATATTGAAGATAAAAATAAATCTTTGTTTCATTATGAATTTCTGATAGTATTTCAGTTCTGTGTATCTGTTTTTCTGTTTCTGAAGAAATTTGTCTGTATTGAAACATAATATTTTAATATTTTAAGAAATTCTCCTCTCGATTTGGGGGGGGGGGCATTGCCCCGGCTCCTCAATTATTGGGGGGGCACGTGCCCCGGCTGACCCCCCAGAGTCTACGCCTATGGACATCGCATTGTTGAGGTCATTACGACAGAAGCTATAGTTCAATGGCCTTGGTATTGAACTTTGTAAAGTTTGAAGTCATTTCACAAGGTCCACGTATCACGCTGCCCGATCCTTTGAATTTCATTACAGTAACTGCACCTGACCAGATCTGCATCCTGGCCGTACCCCTTTCACCCTGGAATGCCCTTAAATCGGCAATTGCAGCCAGATGTTCCGAACTTGCTGTTGGAATATCACAGTTGGCATCTATAATAAGGCACGATGGACTCATCCTACTCCGTTGTTCCCTGCTTTTACATAATCTGTTCCACACTCTTAGATGTGCCACGTGCTTGGACCACCTCTGCCTGAAGAGCCTTGATCTGAACCTGAGCAAAGGTCATGCAGACACACTGAACTTGGCTCATTCAGACATGCAATGGCTTTAAACCTCACTTCCTGCTGGGTTGAGGTCTGGGCATCCTTGCTGCTGCCTTTTTTTTACTTCCGCCCCAGGTACCACGTCTCTCTAGGTTGTCATATTAGCCAATTCTGGAGTTGTCGAGGACGAAACTCTTCTTTCGGTCAAGGACCAGTGGAGTCTACTTTCGAAAGCAACAATTCCTAACGATGCTGCCCATAAGTAATCAATATGGGACCGTTCTCTACTCGCAAAGGAACATTACATTCATTTGGTACGAGTTAGGGTAGTAGCACAGGCGTAAAAAATTTGTGGAGGGTACGAGAGGTACCCGTATTCCCCACGTTTTGGACTGGGTACTGTACCCCCACTTTTTGAACGATGCCAATAAATATTTTATTATTGTGCCATCCCAGAGATCGCAGTCTCCGCCTTACTTCGTGTGTGTAAGAAATTGGTATCACCCACATTTTAGACTAAAATTACGCACCTGCAGGGGCGGTATTCATGAGACACGCGTAACTCTTACTCCCAGCTTAAATCTCGCCTACGCCGGAGTAGTGGGTTAAATCGGTATTCATGAGACAAGCGTACCGCCTTACTCTGGGTGTAACGCTACTCCGAATCGACCCTAGGTGTAAGGCCGCTATTCCCAGCGTAGCGGCTATAAACAAAGATGGCGGCCGTCATAATTCGTCGCATTCGATGAGGTTTTAGATGTCAAAAAGTCTTTCAGAGGTGCCGTAACTAGCTCGTATTGTTCGCCCACAACGTACTTTATATTGCTTTTCGTTCTAGCTGTCACAAACTGCTAAGATTTGATGAGATGTCGGACGATGTTGCATTCGAAGTGCCGCGCATGGGTTGCTTACTGTGCGGCCGTTACCATAGATTTTAACCAATCCTTGCAATTAGTTTATTTACACGTAATGTCAGTTCTAAACACTGATTGTTTCTTAAATGTTTGAAGAAAAATATGTTCAATAAGCAGTGCTTTTTTTCTAGATTAAAAGGTTCCGGAACGGAACAATAGGTTCCGACACTCAAAAACATGTAGGGCCTAGGCCTATTACTCTTATCGGAGAATATAAAAAATGCCGCTTTCAGAGCAACCTATTCAGAGGCGCTTCTAGAGTTACTTTAACCCACGCCTATTTTAATTTTACGTTTATGTTAAATATGATTCGTTTTGGTTTACGGGCCGTCTTTTAATCTTTGTTTACTTCAGCTATCGGTAATGACCGCATATAAATACCTTGTAAGCATGCTAAAATAATCCATAACCACTCAAATTATGACGAGTGTACTTTCGCGCGGGGAAAACCCAGCATTTACGCACGGAATAACTAATCCCTTGGATACTCCGGTCTCATGAATACGAACCACGACTAAGTGCTATTCGGGGAATAGTTACTCCCGGCGTAGGCGCTACGCTTAGACTAGCTTAATCTTGTCTCATGAATACGGCCCCAGGCAGTAGCTTCCCTCCATAAGGGTGTCTGGCTTCTTACTCTCCCCATTAGTGCCTGCGATTTAAGGTTTGACGATGAGGCAATACGCATAGCTGTGAGTTTGCGTCTAGTGATCGACGTTTGTGCTACCCATAGAAGCTGTTGCGGTTCAGTAGTTAAAATTGTTCAATGGGTCCCACGGTATAGCCTGCCATGCAGCTAGACCTACTGCACTAATTGAGCAAACGTGGCGAGCTCTTGTCAGATCTGGTTTCCCTTCTTTCAAGAAACCACTCGGACTTCTGAGCTCTGATGGCAAGCGCCCGGATGGCGCGACTCTGATACGCTAGCCAGCGGGCAGGACTTTCGTCTGGGATGCGACTGTTGTGCACACCCTGGCTGACTCATATCTACCTCATACCTCCGGTTCTGCAGGTGCAGCCACCGAGTTGGCTGCTCAACGAAAAGTTGTCCAGTATGAAAGCATATCAGCCTTTTATCAGTTCACCCCTCTTGCCTTTGAGACACTTGACCAGGTCAGCCACAAAGGACTGGATTTCATGGCCAACCTGGGTCACCATTTGACCAGGGTTTCTGGAGACCCAAGGAGGACTTTCTTTCCACTTCCAACATGTTGCGTCAACAATCGAGCGCTTAACGCTATCGACTTCCGAGGTACATTTGAGGACCCAGACATCTTTGAAGATTAGCCATCCCAGAAAAGCATTCTCCTTGTTTAAAGTAGCTTTTCGAGCCCTCTGGATTTCAACCTATGGGTTAAAAAAATAAAACAATAGCAACATATTGTGATATGCATTTAAATGCAACTAATTATTAGAGATAGTGCCTACTATTTGTCAACTTTAATTAGGGGCCTAATGGAAATGGTAGCTTTTCGTAGAATTTAACGGTTTTAGAACATTAAACACATAGATACAGTTTTACCCTAATTTGTACGAGGGGAGTTGAATAAGTTTTGAGCCTGGCTATCTTCCGCTATACTTTTGGGCGGACAAATGTTATAGGCCTTAGTTACGGAGTCTTGTTAGTGTTCTTTAAAACTTTTATGTCGTCTGCTTCTTTATTTTACGAGGTACAATTTATTGAACATAGGTGGTAGCCCAGTATGTCTGATTTTAAGAAAATTCGCTATGGCGCAGTGATAGAATTCTTGACACTGGAGAATGTTCAGCCGCAGCAGATACACAACCGAATGATCGTTGTATACGGTGAAGATAGGCCATCATTTGCCACGAGTGTCGTCGAGGCAGAACAAGCGTTGAAGATGAGCCCGGTCTGGACGCCCAACTGAAGCTGTCTGTGAAGAAACCTGTCGTGCTGTAGAAAATATTGTCTTGCAAAATCATCGAGTCGATGTGCAGCAGATAGCTGACACCATGAGCATTAGCATTGGTTCAGTTCAGACGATTTGCACGAACACTATTTGGTGACTAAAGTCTACTGTGCGCGATGGGTCCTCTGAATGCTTAACCAGAAAATGTGTATCAGATTATGCCAACATCTCACAGTGCAATGTTGATTTCTTCTTCTGGTTCTCTGCCTTCAGGCAGTTTATAACGCCGGACGTCGCCACTCTTCTCGATGTTGAGCCTCTTCTTTATAGTACTCTACTGTATTCCTACTCCATCATCCAATCCAGCATCATCTGTCTTGGTCTTTCCCTTGTCCTCCTCTCCTCCATTCTTCCCTCGATAGACATTTCTTAGGACGGATTCCCCTCTCAGCGTATTTCCTTTGTCTCTCTCTTATTGTATGTATTAAGGATCTTTCTTCTCCGATCCTTCCCATCACTTCTTCCTTTGTTACATGTTCGGTCCAGCTGATCTTCTCCATTCTTCTCCAATCCACATCTCGAACGCCTCCAGTTTCTTGATGTCCTCCGTTCTTCATGGTCTAGCCTATGTCTATGATCCGTACAACACCAAACTCCACACCCATGTCTTTACCATTCATTTCTTCAGATTCCTGTTCATTCACCCTCTCAGTAGCTCTTTCTGTTTTGCGAATGTGTCTTTACCCAGTGCTGTTCTTCTTTTCATTTCCTTGTGGCATCTGGCATCTGTCATGATCATGATCACCAGGCAGCAGAATTCTTTCACCCGTTCCATTTCCTCTCCACCGATTTTGGTATGCGGACGTTTGGTCAAAGGACGGTTGGTCAACGGACAGTTGATCACGGACGATTGGTCAATGGACGATTGGTCAAGCGGACTGTTCGTCAAGAGGACTGTTGATCAAGGGTCCTATCGTCAAGAGGACGGTTGATCAAAAAATCGTCCGTGACCAATCGTCTGTCTAGGGATAATTAGTGGTCGTCGATTTCAAAGGGTTATCGTATATATCTGTGCCAGTGCAGTTGTTTGTACTGATAAGAGAACTGACATTTTAAAAGCGTCTAAAATTCACGTATATCGTATCACTCCATATTTGTTTTATTCGTGTATGGGCTACGCTTTGCGAAATCTTCATTGCTGTGCATGTAAAGATGCCTGGTTTTGTAATGGCTTAATTGGTCGGTCGGTTCGTCTGTCTAGGGATAATTAGTGGTCGTCCATTTCTCTTATCAGTGGTTTGTACTGATAAGAGAACTGGCATATTTTAAATGCGTCTCTAATATCGAAAATTAAAATTTTTGATCAACCGTCCTCTTGACGAAAGGACCCTTGATCAACAGTCCCCTTGACGAACAGTCCGCTTGACCAATCGTCCGTTGACCAATCGTCCGTGACCAATCGTCCGTTGACCAATCGTCCGTTGATCAAACGTCCTAGAACCCCGATTTTTACTCTGACTATAGTTTCTTCTTCTGTACTTCTCCTCATTACCGCAATCTTTATAATGTTTATTTTCATTCCGTATTCGATTGATATGACGTTTAGTCGATGGATTAGGAGACGATCAATTCGGATTTAGAAAGGGCATGGGAACAATAGACGCGATCGAAACACTAAAAGAGTACTAGCAGAGAGGAGCTGTCAAAATGGACAAGAGGTGTATATATATGTTTTGTAGACTACGAAAAGCATTCGATAGAGTAGATTGGAGAAGGATAATACAAGCACTGAGGAGGGTGGAAGTAGACTGGAAAGATAGAAGACTGACAGGAAATCTGGATATCAGACAAAAGGTACAAATAAGAATAGATGGAGAGTATTCGAACCAGGGAAACTGGGCAAAGGAGTGAGGCAAGGATGCCCGTTATCACCTTTAATCTTTAATATTTATATAGAAGAGCGTATTAGAGAAGCACTGGAGGACATGGAGGAGATGATCAAGGTCGGAGGCAGACTGATTAGGGCGCTGAGGTTCGCAGATGACCAGGCGGTGATGGCGGGCAGTCACAGAGGTTTACAGATGATTATGATGGATCGCCTAAACGCCATATCATGCGAATACGGAATGAAAATGTTGCATTAGTACAGTAAAATAATTTTTTTAGCGAAATGAGAAAATGTTTTCTTCTTATATACTGTTCCTTGTCCTTCTATCTGTCTCTTTACATGTGTCCTGTTTTGTCTATCTGCAAGTTCCTCCGTCCTTCTATTCGTCTATCTGCCTTTTATTTGTCCATTAATTTTTCTATGTGGCTCTATCGTTCTGTTTCTCATATCTGTTTCTTCCTCTGTCCTTCGTGTGTCTGTCTTCCTATGTCTTTCTATTTCCTCCTTCCTTTCCTCTTCATCCGTTTAACATATCCTTCATACATGATTTCTATTTGTCTGGGTATTCCTCCTTCTATCTGCTACTTATTTATCTCCTTGTCTGTCTCCGCGTTCCAAAGGCGCTTTCTCTTCATCTCCACCAGTTCTTGTAAAGACCCGTTGGCTCATCAATACTGGAAGAATAAAGGAAACGCAAGAGGAAGAGAGGAAAGAGTAAGAAGGGAAAGAGGAGGAGAAACAAACCGAAGAGGAGAAAGACGAGAGGACGATAAAACGAGAAGGAGAAGCAAAGTAAAAGCAAGAGGAGGCTGAATAGAACGATGAAGCCGATGAATCGATTACAGCAAGCGATACACGTCAGCTGCTGCTGCTGTGCCAGTGTCTAACAAAGCAGCCTCAGCCAACTCGGCCAAAGCTTCAGAACGCTCAAGATCATTTGCACTCAGTGACCTCTCAACGCATGCACATACGCTTCAGAGCACTTACACGTATTTGTATTATACGTATATGTCTACACGTATTTGTATTATACGTATATGTCTACACCCTAGGCATCGTTTCCAGATTTTATAAAGAAAACTGTGGGGAGGCACAACATCATTACCTGGTGGCAATATCATATATATATATATATATATATATATATATATAAATTATATATATATATATCATATAAAGTGGTGTAAGGTAATGTAACATAGTATAATATAACAAAGTATTATATGATATATATATTTAATATAGGGTCTAATATAATATAATATAGGCCTAATATATAATATAATATAATATAATATAATATAATATAATATAATATAATATAATATAATATAATATAATATAATATAATATAATATAATATAATAATATAATGGGGCACAGTAGCCGATTGGCTTAGTGGTCGACTTTGTGACGCGAAGAGTACGGGTTCGAATCTGCCCAGCTGGCTACAGTATAGGGACTTTGAGCAAGTCCTTAATTAAATCACAATTGCTCAGCGGCTTCGATGTTCTATCACATAGTTGAGTATTACAATTCTGAACTTTGGAAATAAGAATATGCAGCTGTGTTGTTTTATGTTGTTTTATATCTTTAATATTATATAATACACTATACCCCAACAGCAATGTAATATGGAAACCATATGGGCTTCATATGGGATGCCATATGTCAGGGATCTCTAGATTCATCTGGTTTGCACCCGACAGCCCATATTGAATGCATATGTGCAAGCCATCTGGGCTTTAAATGGTATGCATATGGTATCTATATGGCACCACGTCATCTAAACCATATGTATGCCATATAGATACCAGATCTTTACCAATCTGCATTCTATATAGAATCTATATTGTTTCTATATGTAACCAGCTGATCTATGCCATATGTTTACCATATAGATACAAGATCCTTACCAATCTGCATTCTATATAGAATCCATATTGTTTCTACATGTAACTATCTGATCTACAAAGTATGTATGCCATATGCGATCCAATATGGCAGGGATCCCTAGATTCATCTGGTTTGCACCCGACAGCCCATATTGAATGCATATATGTCCAAGCCATCTGGCCTTCAAATGGTATCCATACGTCATACATATGGCACAAGATGATCTATGCCATATGTTTACCACATAGATACAAGATCCTTTGCAAATCTGCATTCTATATAGAATCCATATTGTTTCTATATGTAGCTAGCTGGTCTATGCCATATGTATACAATATAGATACCAGATCCTTTACCAATCTGCATACTATATATAATCTATATTGTTTCTATATGTAACTAGCTGATCTACAACGTATGTATGCCATATGCGATCCAATATGGCAGGGATCCCTAGATTTATCTGGTTTGCACCCGACAGCCCATATTGAATGCATATGTCCAAGCCATCTGGGCTTCAAATGGTATCCATATGTCATGCATATGGCACCAGGTGATCTATGCCATATGTTTACCATATAGATACCAGATCCTTCACCAATCAGCATACTATATAGAATCTATATTGTTTCTATATGTAACTAGCTGATCTATGCCATATGTATTCAATATAGATACCAGATCCTTTACCAATCTGCATACTATATAGAATCTATATCGTTTCTATATGTAACTAGCTGATCTATGCCATATGTATTCAATATAGATACCAGATCCTTTACCAATCTGCATACTATATAGAATCTATAAAGTTTCTATATGTAACTAGGTGGTTTACACCATATGTTTGCTATATAGATACCAGATGATGTACCAATCTGCATGCCATATGCAATATATATAGTTCCTATATATAACTAGCTTATCTACACCACATGTATACTATACAGATACCAAATGGTTTAGCAATCTGCATGCTAAACAGTAAACCATATGTGGTCTATATAGCATCCATATGCATGCATCTTCTGTAAGTAATCAGGACATCTACAACATATGCACAACATATAAAACACATGTAGTCTGCTTATGTAGTTTCCATTTTGAATAAACTTTATTTCACCACATATGAGCAACACAAAATAACACCCTCTATACAAAGGAGAAATAACAGAAAAAATATACACATCAGTGATAAAAAAATAAGCAGCTCAACTACCTGATAAGCAAATGCCTTTCATAAACATTTATCCTTAAGTCACCAATGTTAAAATTTTTCAATATATCATAGATTTCACAAAGTATCTTTTTGTTGCTGTACAAATAATGCTTGTAGTTCATTTAGTAGTTTTAGTACTGTAGATTAACGGTTCCACAACAAATGGTTCACGACAAATGGTTCATGGACAAATGGTTCATGGACAAATGGTTCACAATCTTCCAGCTTCTAGGTTGTGTTTTGTTTACATTGGACTACGAAAAAGCATTTGAGCTCTATTTTCATCAAACTAAAAGCTGGATGAGCGATGAAAATATAGCTCAAACTAGAAGCTGGATCAGCGATGATGAAAATATAGCTCAAACTAGAAGCTGGAAGATCGATGAAAATAGAGCTCAAACTAGAAGCCTGATTCTCGATGAAAATATAGCTCAAACTAGAGGCTGGATGATCGTGAACCATTTGTCTGGAACCATTTCTCATGACACCATTAACTTGGACAATACTGCCTAACATCAATGTCAGCCTGAAGCAGTAAACAACCAACATATATGAAAGCACCCATCAATCATTGTGTTATTTACTTTCAAAAACCTCCAAAATATTCTGTTCCATGCAGTTGTCAACCTTGCATACTTACTGATAGTAAATGAAATACATTCACATGTAAATACAAGTAGTGGCTCACAATGTGTTTTGAATAAATGCAACAGAACAATTTCATCCATGTGTCGTTTAAAAAGCTATTATTATCAGACTTGTAAAATTTTCAAATTATTTCACTTAGGCTCAGTTTAAACCACTGGCGTAAACTTGTCCAAAATATTGGGGGCATTTCGTTATTCATTCTACACTTTTTGCATTAAATGTACAGTCCATCTCAATTATTTGGGGCACGCGCCACGGCTGCCCTCCCAGAGTCTACGCCTATGGTTTAAACTGTCTCCTGCAGTCAAAATGACATTTGCACATCAACTGTCACAGTATAATTGCTAAGTATTTTGCTTTTCAACACATGGCAAACTCAAACACTAATGGCAAACGCATACACAAATATTTATGGGCACCAACTATCCTGAGCACCACAGATTTTGTTATACCGAACTTCATATCCATATAGGATACTCAAATTCACAAGTAACAATTATTTTCTACATAGAAGTCATTCTATCTATCAGATTAACAGTGTAATCCACAAAACAACAAATAGGATAGGGATAACACCCCTCCTTGTCTGACACTGCAAACTAATTTGAATATTCTAGAAAATACACAATTCCATCCTACAGCTGCAACCATCTACTAAACCAGTGTATCAAACTTATCAAAAATCTGTGTGGAATATTCTTCATCATTACTTTCAAACACAAACACTTTGATTTACTCAACAGTAGACCTCAAGTTCTGTATAAATTGCTCTATCGCAACCAGTTTTCTTCATGAATCCAGACTGAAGGCCAGAAGAACACAGATAACAGCTATACAGCTCAAAAAGACACACCTCAAACTTCGCAATATTTCCAGTAAGTGTTATATCACAGTAGCTGAGCTACAAGACAGATCACATCTTTAGTTTTCGCAGGAGGAATTATTACGCCTCAACCAAAATCATTGGTACATATCCATAATGCACTCTGCTGCAAATAGTAATGTTAGCAAAGACCTAACTGTATTGGGTGAGTACAGAACAGTTGTTCAGGTTCTATGGCATGCCATCAAACCTGCAGCTTCACCGCATTTCAGTTCACATAAACATTTGATAAGGTTAAGATCTATAGCTCTGATGTCTTCTTGATCAGCCTAATATTTCATAAATTTATATATTCAAGTATGCACCCCACAAATTCATCACTCAATTTCTTAATTGTAAAATATAAAAATTGAGGTTACAAGAACACAATATGCAGAGAAGTATTACACCCCTTAATGCAAACAAATTAAAATACCAAACAATAAAATAAGTAACCAAGACATTCCAATTAATGATCACCAACTTAACAGTGCCCATCGAATTGTTGATCGGTTAATATCATATCAATACAGTTTTACAGCTATCAAAAACATAAGTTGATGAAGAGGTCATTAACGTCAACCGAAAAGAAGTCCGACTAACCGCCTCGTGACAAGAAATGACACAGACAAGAAAAGAACACATGTTCCCTCAAGATTGAATGCAATCCTGTGTCCAACATAAGAGTTTATTCTGGGGCATGTTCCTCAGAGTTACAGTGATATCCTAGCTGCAATCGATCATGCTGTCGTCAGACTAGGTTGATTTCTCTTTCTCTGTCATCAGAGTTTGTAAAGACTGCAGCACATTTAAGTCAGACTTCATTGTCCGTTACTGGCAAACTTCATGTTTTACGGCTCCTACAATGCAACAAAAAGTTAACACAAAATTAAAAACCAGATGCTTCACCCCAAAAAAGAAGTTAATTATTGACAATGATTGAGCACAGAGCACTTTTCAGAAGAGTTGTAAGAATAATGTCAAGGAAACAGGTTTCATAGGTGAAGAAAAGATGAGTTCATTAAGAAATGAATACACAGCAGAGTATGAATTTAACTTTTTCTGATGTTTATTAATTAATTCAATTACATTACACACGTATAATTAAATAAGTATGTATCAGACATAACTAAATATATATATACATATAATTGTAATTAGAAACTTCTACTGTGCCGGTGTCTTAAGCACAAAGCATCAACCGATGGCACATCAAACCAAGCCTAATATTATCAGGTCAATATCCAGAAGATCAGTCCATAAGACAGAGATACAGCCTATGATGGATAAGCAATTTGAAAGAGGTAAGTTTTAAGTTGAGAACGAAATGACACAAGGGGCTGGCTGGACAGAGTAAAAAGACACAGGGGCAGAATTCTAAAAAATAGGTCCAGCAACCAAAAAACTCATTCACCAAAAACAGTTCTTCATTTTGGTATGACCCCACAAAGATAATGACCTCGCTGAATAATGAAAAGTCTGGAGAATAAGAACTGGTTCTAAGTATTGTTGCTGACCAGAATTTGTAAACCATGAGACCCAATTTGAAAATAATTCTTTGCTGAACAGGAAGCCAATGCAAAGATTTCAGCACATGGGTTATATGTTCAAATTTGGATGTATTAGTTATGGCTCTAGCCAAAGAGTTCTTAAATCTCAGCAGCTTAGGCATGTTTCACCTATTGATACTAGTAAGAAGAGAGCTACAGTAATCTAGGTAACTGGCAACCAGAGATATCCTTGCAGACATGTCACGAATGAACGTATATGACGACTTACAAATACTGTTTACACGACCAGTGAAAGACATGGTAGAAATGAAAACAATGCCTAAGTTACAAGAAGCGTCTGCCAGCTTAACAAATTGAGCCACCCAGTTTCAATGCTTAAGCTGATCATATTTTTAAAGCTGCTGTGGAGTGCCCAGTAACAGAAGTTCATTGTTTGATCAGTTAGTGTTTAGAGGCCACCACCCAAGACTTTAAGTTGCAAGACTTTAAGGACCATGACAGACTGTCAAATGAAGATGTAGATTTTAGTATCACCGGCATAGAAATGATAGCCCAGCGAATGATTTTCCAGCACTGTGCCAAGTGGTATGAAATGTAAACAAAAGAGGACCAAGCACAAAACCCGGTGGAACACCACATGCCAACAAAGTCCTAGATGAATAATTACCATTTAAATACACTGAGTCCATGGACTAAGGTAAGTAATAAACCAATTTAGTGCAGGACCAGATATCCCAAAGCAGTGCTTGAGACGATGAAGACGTAGCAAATGTAACAGACAAGTCATGTAGAACAAGTGCTGTTACCTTACCCCGTCCACTGAACATACGATGTCATTATGAAAAGTAAGCAGTGCAGATTCCGTTGACTGAAACGTAGGATATGCAGTCTGAAAACGGGAGATGAGTTTGATGATAGATGAGTTTGCATGCATTCAAGGATTTTAAATGTAAAATTCAAGGTTGAGATTGGCCTGTAATTTGAGAGGCAAGAGAAGGTTTCTTAAGCAGAAGATGAACTATGGCTGAGCAAATGCAGATGGAAGGCATCCCTCGTGCAAATTGATAATCAGTGTAATATATGTTACAGGACATATATTACAGACCCAGGACATCAGAGCACTCTTTAGAAACCAAGTAGGAATGGTGTCAAGACCGGTTTTGTTAGGCAGTTGGCAGAAAGTAGTCCATGATAGGAGGTGTAGAATTTGGATGGAAGAATTTGTCAATGAAAAGAAACTGACCATTTTGTCTGAAAACAGGTCAAGAATTTACATATTCCTATACATATATATTACATGTATTATAAAACCTTATACATGTTTATGCATTTAACTGTTATATATATATATATATATATATATATAATATGGATACATGTTTAGTTGTTTACACATACATATGTCAAGAAATTAAATCCACATGATTATTTTACCCATATAAGAAGAGCAGTCCTTTAAGCTAGCCCTGAGGCAACCATAGCTATGAGCTGTTGGCAACTTCATTTTTTTAGCCTCAACCAATCCTCTCCCTCACCGTCTCATTTTCCCACTGACCATGTGTGATCAGTGTTCTCATTATAGCCGAGTTGGCTAGGGGCACAGGTTGAACAGAAATCTGAACTAAATGTCTGCCCTGACGGGGATTTGAAACCTCAACCTCTCGATTGGCAGTCTAGGACGCTAATCACTACACTATTGAGCACACTATATATAAATATGTGTGTATATATATGCCAGTTTTTATGTGTATAAGTGTGTCAGCATTTGAATGAAAATCCATCATAAGATCCTTACAATAGCATGAATGCAGAATATCAGAAATGAGGAATTATACAGAAAAATCAGTCTGACCTAAAATCTCAAGCAAAGAGTTTTTTGGATAAAGCTCATGCTGTTTGGACATATCTGCAGAATGAAGGGGCAGAAAAATTAAAACTTTGGTTTATGGAATAATGGAACGCACAAACACAAGAGGAAGACCTAACAGAGAATGGACAGATGACATTGAGGAATGGTGTGGAGCAAGTCTCCATGAGCTGGGTCACTTGGCACTGGACAGAAGGAGTGGAGAGATATCGTCAGAAGGGCATCAGACACCTATGGGCGCTGAGCCCATGGTTATTGATGATGATGATACGTATATAATTGTATATGCATACACAAATAAAAATAAATGTATATATATATATACATAATAAATACATACATATCAACATCTATTTCTGACATCAGAATTTAAAAAATCCACCAACATTTATTATTTTAACAAAGCAGAAACATAAAAAAATTATATACACATAGATAAGCAGAAATATGTAGTTATTCACCCAAGTCACAGAAAAATGTCATCAGGTTTAATACTATGGCAGCCTACAGACTTCTGAAACAGTTGGGAAATTTTCTGTATTTAATTTAATAAATCCTGTACTTGAAACTTTCAAATATTAAAAGTCCAACATAGTTTGAAGAGGCAGTCAATACCATCAATTACTGTTGGCCAGGCTTGATCAGTTCAGTCCATGAAGTACTTGTTCTCAAAACTTTATATGAAAAAAGTTTTTTTAAATGCAAACATACAGCATATGAACTGACAGGATTTTAAGGATACTCAGATAGGTTACCAGTCAGCTTTTAGTCATTAGCTCATATGGTTTGGACATTTTGGCATTTCTCCTGTGGTGACCAGAATTAGATGGATAATTGTTAAAATTGAGCCAACAATATTCAAAACTTTACTGCTAAGCATAAGTTTTGTCAAAAAACTGCACGGTGACTTTGGTGAAAGTGATTGTTTCTTCTGCTAAATAGCAGCAACGCTTTTCTCGAGAAAGCTATGTGAGCCAGTGTTTAGCGCATTGATTGCGCCTGCATCTAACACACCTGTTGAATACGTTTTTAGTTATAGATCAAATATGAGTGACAAGAAGCCAAGAAGCCACATCGTCAATATTTCTGTAGAGCAATTCTAAATAAGTGCATGTGACTTACGACATTGAAGATTTAGCCTCAGTTGTTAAATAATAAACATCTGCTTGCCTCGTGAGATGGTTACTGTGTTGGGACCTTCAGCAAGACCTTCGACCACAATTAGATATTAGATATGGCACTTAGTAAATGCATAATAATAATAATAATAATAATAATAATAATAATAATAATAATAATAATTGCCCAATAGTAGCTATACTCTGTCACAACCATGTGTGTATTATATATTTGCAGTGCCTGTGAAAGTTGTGGGAAAATAGAAGCCATTTTGTTAGAGCGCTTGCCAAGCAACACGAAGAGTATGCGTCCAAGGCTACAGAGATGGTGACTGTGTATGGTCCTTCAATCACATTGCTCAGCGCCATCGACTGGTGCTTGATCACTAGATACGGCACTTAATAAATGGATAGTAATAATAATAATAATTCCTGAATATGAGCTATGCTCTATATTCTGAAACAGCCTCGTGTGTGTAGTTTAACCATGTTGTGTCTTAGCATTACCTTTATCCTTGGTCCAGGACTGGGAAAACCAAAAACACTGCAGCAGTTAACAAACATGGGCCCATGTCAGTTGCCAAACATGGCACATTGCAGGCCAATTCAGCACCCAACTGTCTTCTGCATTGTCTTCATATATACCTGCCATGCTACCATACATTTTTAAACAAAGAAATTTTACTCTAGATAGTAATGTGATCCCACATAAAAGATAATAAAAACCTATTAAGATAAAAATTTCATTCATACACATATTTACATGGAAACAATATACATTGAAATAAATATACATTAAAACAACACAACATACATACATACATACATAAAGACACACAGACATAGTTACATTCAAACGTGCATACATGCACACATACATACAATACAGCTATAATTTGATAATGCTCTCCTTACGAAATTCTGAAGTGCACATTGAAGCCGGGTGACCATTAAAACACCGGAAGGGCCAAGTTTTCAGTTTAGAGTGAAAGACAGTCTCGCTACGAAAATTGCGAGCATGAATAGGTAGAGAGTTCTCGATGGAGGGAATGGCAACTGAGAATGAATGTGCCGGGCAAAGACAAGACATGTACGAGGAATAACAGGCTTTCCAGCAGATGCTGATCGAAAAAAGGATCGACCTTAAACAGAGTTGCTTGCAAGATGTGACCATGAAAGATAAGTAAGGTGACAGATGATCTGCATGTGCTCTGTACATGAGGGATGCCAAAGGACTGTTGCAAGACTTCAAGTAGTATACAGTTATCCACACAGTCAAAAACAGCAGAGGAATGTTGAAAGTTGAAGTCGGTACACACACATACACATATACATACATACATGGGTAATCAGGCATACTGAGTGCCTGTGTATATAAACAATATGGTTACCACTAACTGCTCCAACAGAGCGCTGCTACCTACCTGCCACATCTCATAATGTAAGTAAGTAATGAACACAAACTTTAATTGACTTCTTAAGAAACAGAACCAAATAAAGTAACGAGTGCCTGAAAATGGTTACTGAGTGTTTCTTGGGAAGAGGAAGTGTAATTTGGCACTTGTGGTTGTTTTTACGCAACATGTCCCACCGTTTCATGTCGCTAAACAGTCAATCATGTAATAAAAGTTTGTGTTCGTTACTTAACAAGTTGCATTATGGGATGTGGCAGGTAGATAGCAGTGCTCTATTGGAACGAAATCTGTGGCAACCAAATTGTTTATATAAACACGCTCTCAGTCTGCATGATTACCCACACAGGACACTAAAAAAACACATGGAAACCTTACATTTAACTGATATGTATGTATGTATATTCGTTTATTGAGTAAACTGGTTGTCATACCACAACCAGGAACAAAAAAGTTAAGAAAAGAAAGGGAAATGAACATTCAATCGGATCAACAAAGGGCAATGCTCAGGACTATTGTCTATAAAATATCTCGTAGTCAAGGACTTTTAGAGGGGCGTTTCTGCATGAACCCAGGTTAAGAAACGTTTTGTTCGGTCAGCAGTACAGCATGCTAACCACTATATTATCAAGAGCCCCCTGGCAAACTTGCGATATCGGGGTCCCTATCAAAAGTTATTGACTAACCAATTTCAATGGGACTATGTATTACAAGAGGTCACACCTTGACACTAATAATCCTACTTAAATGAAAGAAGGGTTTGCTCGTGCATCAGTGAAACTAATAACACTAATCTAACGAAACTAACTAGTTAGCGCCAAAGACACTAATAAGGCTAGTTTTTGCCACAACGGTTCCAACTATTAAAACAGCTGTGTAAACTCTAAACATGCGACCCCAAACGTGACCGATTATACACTTGTATATATGCTCTGTCTGACGTCAATCATCTTTGATATGACGGCGTCGTTAAATAAACCTTACAAACCATCTAAACATGCACAGTTTTAAAACAGTCAAGTTTTAAAATAGTCCAGCTCTTTGTTTTACACCTTACTATAACATGAAACTGTTGGAGTTTAACAAGATTTGCAAGGATGAGTTGAGTGTTTTGCAATATTTGAAATACAAAAAATTCAGCATAGTGAGATTTGAATATTCAACTTGAACATTTCAGCTTTAAAGTTACCTTAAAATTTTTAACGAGTGTTATTAGCGTCATTGATGCAGGAAACATTTGTGTATAGAATTTGTTGTTAACTTGTTTAATTAAACTACGCCTGTTAGTGTAACGGTGAGTCCTCCTGGTATACATGTAGTCACCTTTCCAGGTTGCACAACTAGGGCCCCTATAGCACAAGTTTACCGAACCACCAATAGTAGTAGTAGTAATAATAATAATAATAATAATAATAATAATAATAATAATAATAATTGTATGTATGTATGTATGTATCAAAACACTTAATATAGCAACCTTTAAGTACCTCACAAAAGCAATATGGTAATAATAATATTCAATTTATAAACAAATATTAAGTGAAATTTGACATAGCAACAGACTGGAAATTCTACTTACAACTGAAAAACGTTGAAGGTATTCACAGTGTTTCACGGATATGCCACACTAAGCTCAAACAGAAAATCAATTCCAGTCACATGGCTACCGACTTTGATAGCTACATGGCTATGTAGACGTTGATTGCAGATTCTGCAAATGCAATACAGAAAGTCACTGAGAGCACATTAAAAAGCACATAAATTTTAATGACTGCTCGACTTCTACCAGAAAACCCAAGTATATTCGCCAAGTAAAGTCTGAGGTGCGACCACTGGTTGATAATTCGAATAACTACCACGAGCAAGTCTGTTAAGCGCTATATGCTTATATTAATGGCAATATCTCGGTCAAAGCTGTGTTTTCATTACACAAATATGGTATTAAGTTATACGAATTTAGGATTTAAGATTACTTACTTGAATCATCAGAAGTTCGCGACATTTGTAATAGATCTAAACGTCCGCCATTTTTTCTAAAGGAGCCATAATGTCACTTAAGTCAAGTAAGTAAGCACGCAAATCTACGCACGAACCAAGGGGCGTAAGTTAGGAATCATACGCCACGCGGGAAAGTGTTGAAAATAATAGAGTCCCTGGCATTGCACAACTGATAAGGTGAAAGAATAAACTTTTGTAACAATTGGCCTTCACTTATTTACACTGATAACATTGCACAACAAATTTACTTAGTAACCTATAACTAATTTCCATTTTAAAGAATTTTCAGGCGTAGCCAGTTGTGACAGAATTATGCCTAAACAAACATCACAGAAATAATTGGTTATAATAGTTGATCCCCAATTAATGGCAACGGGTTATGTTTCAAGACATATTTACTTTATTTTAAAATAAATTAATTTTAACTTTGCGAATTTTATAATGGGCAGCAAATGACTTAGGTCAGTGGTGGAACTATTTTTTAGATAAGTAAGTAAGCACGCAAATCTGTAACACTTCATGTCAAAGTCTAAATATCTAAATACCCTGTTACAATATCCAGTTTATTTCTTAACCCAGCTGCTCTCGGCAATGGCCAAGCATTATTAGACTACGGCAACTCGCCCTTTCTAAACAAAGACATACCCAAATAAACCGTCCCAAGCTATTCAGCCCCGTGCTGTCAGTAAAACCCCGAAACATAACCAAATCACTTCTGTCCTGAAATCTCTCTAATTGCTTAAAATACCCGAACGAATAGAGTATAAACTGATATCACTCACCTACAATACCCCTCTGGTTTGGTACAAAGCAGCAATTATTGAAACTTGACTTCTCACTTCTCTCAGCTCACTTTCCGAACTTCTCAAACCCTACGAATGTCCGCGACCTCGGAATCAACTTAGACTGTTCTTTTGCTTAGACTGGCCTTTGCTTCTCATATCTCTCCTTACTTTCTCGCACTAATGATGTCAGGATGTGTTTAAATGTTATTTATGATATTTCACTTAGCCTGCGTTATAAATTTATAGTGGTGTTGAACAAATATAGTACGGGTAATATGTTTTAAGCCACAGCATTGTGTTAGTTTGGAAAAAAATACCCAGAAATTTGAAAGTAGGGACATTTGGCTGTCCCGACTAGGTCAAGTCGGGACGCGGTACATTTACCTCGAAATCGGGACGGTCCCGACAAAATCGGGACGGGTGGAAACCCTACCTATCCTAGCTGTTTGTCTCTTTGCCTGACCCCTTTGGATCTTGACGTGGAAGCGATTTCAACCCCATCCTGCATATCCAATCGGAGTGTCTCTATT
>OY744605.1:24205472-24540472 GCA_963556255.1 Allolobophora icterica | reverse complement strand
AAAACGTAAGTCATTGATTCTAATTCAAATTGCCATATGCCTTTGGTTTGATTGCCTTCTAAGTTCCAGGTAAATTAAGATATTTAGCTAATTAAAGATTTTACCAGTTTGGCTTTTGTTCTGGTGACTTGGTTTTGGAAAGGATTGTACGTGTATTCCTTAGATTTTGGTCCAAGTCATTCCACTTCAGGAAAGTCATCAGACTCTTCCCTATCTGTACCTGGAATTGGACTTTCTGATGCTCGGAAGTCACTTTCTGCCCTGCCGGAAGAGGAGATACAACAACTTAATAAGTCATTAGATTTGAAAGACGAAGAAGCCTGGGTAAGTAACTGGTCCCTGACATGGGTCAATGTTATGCTCAAGCAGTGACCGATGATTTTCTTTTAATAATAATTTAATTGATTAGACTTGGGGTAAATAATAATTTTCCTTTGATTATTTTACTGATTAGATTTAGGAATGATGAATAATTTTCTTTTAATTAGAATAGTAGGAAATGTTTATGTATTTGGTTGGCTACACTTGTCAGTAGGTCATTTCACTTCCTTGGGTACTTTGTTAGTGTAACTGTGGATGTAAAGAACTGTGATTTTGTTATAAGAATGTTTAGGAGGGCCTTAGCAAGCTAAATTGTAGACTTTTGATTTGCTGATATGATACTGGAAGGTGCGATGAAGTTTACAGAAAAGTGAGCCAGGTTACTACCTGGATGAGTTACTGTCCATGGAATACCACAAAACTTGTATCCTGTGTTGGTCAACAAGTAAGTACCAATGCAAATGGGAGATTTTAAAGGATACCCTCTTGGATTACTGTGATTCTGATTGTGCTGCAGCCAACTGACCTTTCAACCTTGAGATAATGGCCTTATGTGAATGTGAATCATTTGAACTAGTGTCTTTCATTTCCATTTGTAACTGTTGGACAGATAACATTAAAATGACTCTAAAATGCAACTGGATTAAATATCCTTACTTCATTTTCAGTCTGGCTATTCTTTGGAAGAGCTTCCACTGAGATTTAAGCAATACAGGACATTGGTAAGAACAGCCGTGAAATTTGGTAACTCTAGAAATGAAACACAGAAAAAGTTTAGCAAGAAGCAAGTCTCACAGCTCTAAGAGAAATTGCTTGGCTTAATGTTGAAATATTGTTTAGGGGTAAATGTATGTCCACGATGTTTACTTGACATCATAGGGCAATAAGAGGGGGCTTTTTAAAGTTATGAACTGGTTTTACTGTTAAAATACTGTTTACTGTTAAAATGTTTTACTTCAAATCAAATCAAATCAAATCAATCTTTATTTCGAAATAGTACAATCATACTAACAAATCAGTGTACAATCGGTGTGTAAAACAGTGGAAAAAATAAACTAAATTTAGCGTCCATGTGCAACGCTAGGTTGTATTTAGTTTTATCAGCAGAAACAATATCAAGACTTTATTCGAAATGCGAGGAGATGAAGCTGGAGCAGCTTATCGAGTCATCCCTGCTAATTAACACTTTAATCAAATTTTACAACGAGATAAATAGTAGGCATAAGAGTTCAATAGGACATATAGATTGAAACAATCCTAACATTCACAGGTTAGCAGTAATGGGCAATCAGGGATGATTTAAGTGCAGATTTAAAGATAACATAATTTCGTAAGTTACGAATATCAGCGCCAATAGCATTCCAAAGTTTGGGGCCAGCTATTCTAACGGTGAATTGTCGAATTTTGGTCCTGCATGTTCCAGACCGATAGTTGTGTCTAAACCTTGTATAATGATCGTGAACTGAGGCATTCTCAATAAAGTAACCAGCAAATAGTGTTGGAAGGGTCCCGGCATGATGCCTAAACATGATGCCTAAACTTCTAAATATAGCAAGAACGTATTAACTTAGAAATTGATTTAATCAAAAAGAAGTTGTTAACAGAATTCAGTAATGCATATTTTTTATCTGCTATTCAGAAATTCTTTATGGCATCATCTGCTTCAATTACTTATTCAAATATCTTATAACTGTTCTTAGAATATTTCAGTTAGCTTATTTCTTTGAACATGTTAATGTCACCCAATTTTGTGTTTAATTTTATTTTAGGCACTGAATCGAATATCTGAATTGGAAGATCAGTTGGAAGTTACTATTCGCAAGACATGCAATAAAGTTGATTCTCTGAAGCAACAATTTGAAGATCAGCGCCAGAAATGGGAAGCAGTAAGTAGAAACTGATTGGATGATTTCTGTAGTATTAGGATCAATCATTGGCAGGTGAATGTCAAATTTGTAACAGATCAAAATCATCAGCTAAGACTTTAGACCAGAGCTTAGACATGAAGATCTTAATCCTACTCACTCATTTCCCCTTTTCAGTCTGCATATTGTATGTTTTATTAAACAGAATCTGCACTTCTTCCTTTCTTAGTGACATCATGTGCTGTATGGATCAGGGTAAGGTGGCAGGGATTGTTCTTCTGGACATGTTCTTAATGACATTATGTGCTGTATGGATAAGGGTGAGGTGACACGGCTTGTTCTTCTCAACATGTCTGTGGCTTTGATACTCTGGACCATTTTCTTCTATATTGGCTTGAGCACTGGTTTGGGATCTCTAGTCCTGCACTGAATTGGTTTAGTACTTATCTTAGTCCATGTACTCAATCAGTGCATTTAAATGGTAGTGCAGTTAGTGCATTGTTGGCATGAGGTATTCCGCAGGATTAAAAGCTTGGTCCTCTTTTGTTTACTTAATATGGCACACCACTAAGAGGACTGCTTGACAATCATTCACTAGGATATCATTTCTAAGCTGATGATACTCAAATCTACATTTAATTTGACAGTCTGTCATGTGACTCATCTGTGCAGCTGTTTTCTGCTTTCTTTGATGTGGTACAGCCTTGGATAGTTGCCAATAGACTTCTCCTTAACCCATCGAAGACTGAATTTCTGCTACTGGGCACTCCGCAGCAACTAAAAATAATTTGACTGGTTTATTTTCTTTGAAATTGGGTGACTCAATTGTTAAGCTGGCTGAAACTGCTTGTAACTTAGGCATTGTTTTAAATTCTACCATGGCTCTCACTAACCATGCAAATGGTATTTGTTGGTTGTCATGTACGTATATCTGTGAGATACACAGACTAAAACGTTATGTGTCCATGTCTTCAAGGATATCTCAGGGAAATGCATCGGTTTCCAGCCGCCTCGATTACTGTATTTCACTTCTTACTGGACTTACCAAGCTGCAGAGAACTCAGATCTGTTTGGCTAGAGCCATAACTAATACATGTATCTCAAAATATGACCTTACAACCCTTTCGCTTAAATCTGTGCATTTCCTGTTCAGTAAAGCATTGGTTTCAAATTGGGGCTCAGAGTTTATAAAACTTTGAACTCTGGCCAGCCACAATACTTAAACTCAGTCCTTACTCCCCAGACTTGCCATTATTATAATCTAACAAAATTTTATTGTACTATCTTCATCAGCATGATGTCATAGCAGTCCAATGGATAATTTAATTGATGTCAGATGTCCAATTGGCATCATCTGGAGGTCAAAATTACAAATGTCCTAATCATGACATTTATTATTTCATGGCATAGTCTTGCATTTCATATGTTGCATAATATGAGTATCATAATTATACACTGAGAACTTTGTATGTGTGTTTGTCTCTGTTCAAATGCATAGCTAAACAGTTTTGAAATAGATTTAGCCTAACATGGTTTAAAAGTAACGTTTAAGACATCGTTGTTAAACTGGTGCAATGTGCTGCAGACTGCACATAGAATCATTAAATATTGTTTATGAGGTTAAATGTGTTTGCATTTAATCGCATAAGCAAAACGTTTGGGGAATGACTGTTCCCATGATTCAGATTTAATTTGAGGTAGAGATAATTAACACAAGAGGAAGAAGACTGAATGAATTGACTAGACTAAATATTGCATACTCCACATACTTAAACTTGAACGAAATACTGAAAAATGTTAGTTATAGTCATTCCAAATATCATTAATAGTCTCTAGACAACATTTCTCTCACCTCAAAATATGCTGAAAAAATAAAGTATGAATTATTCTGTTTTATATCCAAATATTACTCAGCTGTTTATTAAACTTGATTAAGTGAATATTCTGTGTTAATTTAGAAGCAAAAGACTTTAGTCGATGGCTTGAAACAGATGCATACACTTCAGTCTGAGGCTGATCAGGACATTGGCCTCGCTCTGATTCATCTGGAGGGTACGGTCAACATACACGACGATCAGGTGAAAGACAATGTAAGCACATTTCCTGTCTACCTGTAGTTTTCCTAATCTCAAAAGGTATAGTTCTGAATGTAACCATTAATGGTAGCCCCATTTGCTTTCTATCGAAAGTCTCAGGAAGAATTAAAGACTTACATTTTTATGTCACCTGAACAGACCGAGCCACTGTTGTCTCATTTGCATTGTATTTAATAGTCATATTAACTGGTTTAAAAATCTTCTTGTAATTTAGCAGTAGCAATAACAGCAACAACAATAATAGAACTTAATAATGATAATAATAATAATAATAATAATGACAATAATAAAAATAATAATAATAATAATATGCAGCATAAATCACAAAGATCTGTCAAATTCTCAGCAATTCTGTTCAACACCAGGTATGCCTAAATGTAAAATTTCAGTTAAGTTATGACAGTAATTAGATAAACTTTTAATTTTATTTTTTTATTTTTCAGTTAAGCCAGCTGCTTCTTGTTGCACTATATTGTGTTTTATTTAATTATTGCAAATTAACTGCAAACAGAGCATTTGAATTGGAATGAGATACATTCAATTTCATAACTGGTTTCTGATTTGAAACCTTTTACAGGATCTGACAGAAATAAATGTATTTAGAGTGCTATTAAGTGCTATTAAGTGCTATTAAGTGCTGGTCATTCAGCTGAGTGTTCAAGAAAGTTGGTATACATTGACTTAACTTGTTACTTTAGGAGTTGTGTGTTTTCTGTCCTTTTTGTTCTTAAGAATTCAGTGAAGAGAGATGACCTTTGGCCTCTAGCGGAAGACATGTCGCAGTCTCAATTAGCTCAAGATGGTGGTGATAGTGAGATCAATCTCAAGGAAGAGACTGGCTTCGTGGAACCAGATCGACTGGAAAAGATGACAGATGATGCCAAGGTAATCATGCACTTTAAGAAAAGATTTAAATTTTTGTCAATATAATAAAAAAGTTTGCATGATAAAAACGGTTATTATTTTTTTAATCAGAGATACCTATGATCTCTCAAGATTATAAAAGTTATGGAGGAATGGTTATTCTTCACGTTTCACTGGGGTTTTCTTGATGAAAAATTGCTGTAAAAGGCAACTGCATTGAAATGCTGGATGGTTTTATATAAGCACTGGTGGATGAAAGTGGTTTCACTTTTATCTCCTGGTAATTGAGCAAGGCTGTAGTTGAGGCTTTTGATGAATGTTGATGTATTGGACCCAAAGTTTCAATAGCCAAGTGCACAAAGCAGTATGATGACAGAATTGCAGTGCCTTTGCAGATTTCTTTTCAGTTGCTATCTTGACAGCTCACAGCTTTTTCTTCTCATTCCAGCATTGACCTTGCTGGCACTGTCAAAACACTTGGGTTACTCTGGCCAGTTACCTCACATTTTGATCCCACAAAAGAAACCTTTACAAATCTTGTTTTATCAAAACCTTTACTCCTACCTACCTTCAACCACTACTCTTTCCTTATGTTCCACCACATTGTCTGTGATATTTGGGTAAGATCTTTTGATTGAGCGTCGATGTTGCACTGTCTTGGTATCTTGTGGATTCCGTGTTGTTGCTTCCTAGGAATGGAACTGACTACCAGTGTTTGTCCGATGCTCAAACTCTTTTTCTTTTTTAAGGAATGCCTCAAAACTTGCTTTTTCTCATTGGTTTTCAAATAGCTGGATTTCTAACAATAAATAATTATACTGCTTTTCACCTGGCGACTGACTCAAGTTGTATCTGTGTGACTGTGCACGTAAAAAGATTCGTAATAATAATAATTATAATATTGAACAAATGTACACATTTTCGGTTTGATAGAATGTATAGCCTCACCACCACTGAGTGTCGTACTGTTGTAGATCTATGTGTAAAGACCGAAATGCAAATCTTGTAAATATATTATAATCCATATGTCACAGTACCAAAGTCAGGCACGCCATTATGATGATGATTTTGATCATGATAATGGTGCAGATTGCAATGAATTTAGCATGTATAACTTGTATGTCATTATAGCATAGAAGCCCAAAAGTTATGTTTTATGCTGTGTTACAATTTCGTCATTGTTGATGTAGGTGCAAATGTCACGAGAGTCTACAAAGATATCCTATGAAGCAACAAAGGACCCATTGTTATCAGAACTAAGCATTACAGATGAGCAGCAAACCACTGAGGTTGTGTTTCCTGATCATAACTTTCTGTTTTTAATATAGAATTGATGTTGGTAGTCAGTTACTTTCAAGTGATTTCCAAATAACACTCTCTGATTATATTCATTCCAATTATTTATTCGACAAATATTTGTCTTTGATGCCAACAAATTTATTTCTGATACAGAAGACCATAGTGAAATAGAGTATATGATTTAGTAAGTCTTAGTAACTGTAATTAGTAACTTCTCTCATGCCAGTGTCTAATGGCTAAAGCTCAAAGCACAGGCTGTCTGATGCAAAGGCACTTGCACTGTAGCCTGCTATCAGAACAGTATTCCAACTTTCTTGAATACTGAGCTAAATGACCAGCACTTAATAGTTTGCCGAACGACTTTGAAAGGCCACATTGCTGTCCGGTTATGGGCAAAGGTGATTGTGATTTAATACCAGACAACTTACGTTTCTGGCCACATTACTATCTGCTGTGTCCAGACATTATTTGAAAGCATGAAAGTGCCTGGATTGAACTCCCAAGTAATTGGGTACATACCTGTTGTCACCCCTTGGCTGAGAGAGTAGCTAAGTTCCTGCAAGTGTTAAGTCACAGGCAGGAGCACAAGTACAATGCTGTATCTTAGTTACAGCTGCTACTACGTGTTGTGAGTGGAGATATGTGGAGCTATGTATTAAGTTCATCTGCTTTGAAATTGTACTGCCCTCTGCAGGGTCTAAGGCCAGCTGCAACTAGTGATTGATGCCCATTGATCAATTAGCTGTGCACAGCTGCTGATACAGGCGGTTACATAGCCAGTTTCTGTATTGTGTGTTATAATGTCTCCCTGTGAAATACGGTAGGTATTTCTGAAAGCTGTCTCTCTTCCAAGTGTGATTTGCAGCTGCTTGGATCCTGACTTATCCAAGGTCAAGGATTTAAATTCTTGCCAATATGGAAAGATATTTAAAGAATTATGTTCTACTGGACCCTTAACAAACTGGTGTTAATACACACTCATGGGAAGATCAACTGAGAGAGGACTGGGTGTCTGCCAGCTGCTGTCAAGGCTAAGAAATGGAAACTGCTTACATTCATGTCCATTAGGGTTGGCTCTTCTCTTTCTTTATTTCAAAGACTAGAAACCATCTTCAGTCATGATGGCTTAATGGCTTCAACAGTTTCTAAATAGCAGCACGCTCTATATCACGGTATGCAAATAAATACATTACAGCATTTTAAATTAACTTGTCATTTGTTGTATAGGATGAACAGATCTTGTACGATGTGAAGCCATCAGCGACCATTTTGTCCGAAATGGTGGATGAGAGCACCAGTCCACTGAATCTCACCTGGAGCAGTGTGGATATGGATGAACGTCGTGAGACTCTTCTAGCAATTCGTCAGCGGATGGAAGAAAGATTGGTGAAAACCAATTTATTTGTTGTCAGTTCCGACTTTGCTAGGGGTTCTCCGCATGATGAACTGGATGTCGACAATGAAGGCCAGGTTCTTGACGGTGACAGGGAAGGTAATTGAGATCTTATGAAATCCATTAGCACAGTGATCATAGCATGCAAAGGAGTCCAGTTGATAGTTCTTAATAAATAGAGTCCCCATATTTATGTATCTGGACTTTGATAAAGCACATTTTAGGAACCCTTCAACTAGAGCTGTACCGATAAGGCTTTTTGCCGATTATTCCGATACCGCGTATAGCCGATTATTGCAATAGCCAATACCGTGTATGAAGCCGATTATTTTTTTATTCTTTAGTGAAAATGTTTGGTTCCCAAACATAGACATACTAGTACTGTAGAGATTTTAAAGTAAAAACATTAAACATACGACCGTTACTGCGACGTCTTTGAATCTCGCTGGTGACGTAGTGCCATACCAGTGCAAGGATTATATATTGGAGCAGAGGTGGGCAAATGTTGTGCACAGTGGGTGATTTAGGCCACATTAAACGCAAAAAAATTAAGAGGGCCGAGGAAAACTTTTACTAACGACCAACATAAAAAGTTTACTCATTTAAAATTCAATAATGTCGCGAAGTGCCCACCTTGGGTGCACGTGCGCTGTGTTGGGTCCTGGTACTGGACAGTGTCAAGTGACTTGAAGGACTTCCTATGTTGAGGATACCACTCCTCTTGTCCGTAATGCACGGCTGGTTTTCCTTTCAGCCGCTCACTACGCCTAGGCTTGCCTAAGGACAAGTTCCCCTCCCTTGACTCACCAACTTCTACTGCCCTTTCAGCATCTACCAGGACGGCTGAACGGCTGTCCGCGGTTTCCGGTCTGGAAACGAGGCCTCCCGTGAAGGTTTCCTCAGGATTCGAACTGGACCCATACACAGTTTTATTGTTCATGTCAAGGGGGACTCCTTCCTCACCTAGGCTCATCCTATCCAGGTCATCGTAAGTGACTTGGGATCGAACCTCCCACTGGGTTGAGTTCTCTACTTCTAAGGAAGCTGGCGCCTTAGAAGTCTCTCTCATCTGAGCTAATACTCGTTGAGTGACCTCTGCTATTACCTTAGGATCATTCAACATCAATTCAACCAGTTCAGATGAATTTAAACTCATAATTTTAATATTGCCAAACTGATTAAAACTTAACTTTACAATTACATAAAGTGTCTTGTACTTAGTTCTTTCCAATGTTTCTATTGATAATAATTAACATTAAACCTTAAACTAGCAGTAAAGATTTCACATCTTAGCATCTACACAAAATTACATTTACAATTGACCTTCCACTAGAGATTAGTCCTTATAAGTGATGCGCTTGCGCGTCAGGGCCTCACCTTACTTACGAGGGTGACTACTACACAGTGATGCGACGCCTGAGCATAGAAAGGAAAATGCGGACAATCCCCAATTTCTTACTCGCTCATCGCAAGAAACTCCGATAATTTAACTGGCGAAAACTATTCCGGGCCAGAAAACATTACTTCTAGGTCAAAAATAAGAATAATACAACAGGTTGCCTGCTTGGGTAAGGACTTCCTGACAAGCTGTCCGTCAAGCGACGACGTGTCTTCTCCCAATTCGTCCGTTAGCAAATTTAGGTGAAGATCGGCCCAAATTTCGATCCTCCGCTACGAAAATGTCGAACGATTCACTGTTCGAGTTCCCTTTTTCCAAAGTTCACGAAGGAATTCCGAAATGTCGATTAATTTCGCTTATTTCTTCGAAACTTTCTCGGAAAGCTTTCTTGCTTCGACCCTTCTCGGTGGCCTGCCTCGTCAACACTGACACTGCTCGGGCTAAACTCAACGCTTAGCCTAGCCTAGCCTAGCGCGCATGCGCTGTCACCTGGGGCGACCTTAGGTCACGCATTTCTTTAGCGCTAGAGGCGATGCACTTCGCCACACTCGCCCCACCCCAGAAAGAAATTTATCCCATCAGGAGAAATTTCTGAGAGTATCCTCTCCTGCGGGCTGAGTCTCCGTGACCCCCCAAGGGAAACGTCAGGCATCACAATGCACTGCAGCAGTATACATTACAGTTCAACGGGAGCACAACTGCTTCAAACCGTCCTACTGCTTGCCACTATGTTCCCTTAGTACAGATCATCGATCACTTGACCGTCCATGAAATAATCGATCTCTACGATACAATGTTCATTGGTGGCCTCAGTTAACACCACTAAATGTCTCTCAGCAAATTGACAAGTTCAGCCTAGTTTGCTAAATCTACTTGTACAGGATATCTAAATTCACAACTGGACTTATCTCTACATCAGTACCATCTGACTGATGCAAAAGTTTAAAAAAAAACATTCAAGTCAAAATACAAAACTCTAAGACAAGCATTACATTTACTTAAGAGGCGCTATAATAATGTTCTGTTACATTATTACATTACATTAAGACATGAGGCCAAGCCCATCCGAATGTCTACAGAACTTAAGTATCCCTCTAGAACACCATCACCTCTAAACATCCAACATTTATAGAGCGCTTATATACAGTTCAATGGCCCTCTACAAAGCTTCCACCAATCATTTCACACAAATCTAAAATGTGTGAGGACCAATAAATCACCTCGGACTAACACATTTAGTCACAGCAATCACCTATGCAATCATTCAGATCTGACATGTAGATATTACACCACATCACGAAACATAAAATGGCTACAGTTCTCTGCACCTTCATCAAAATACAACTAAAACGGAGGCCAACTGCCAAAGCACATAATTATCGCCATTACGCGATGAAATACAGCCAAAAATTGCCGCCATTACGCGACGATAGTCAGTCACGTGGTGATTTCAATTACATTACAACAACCACTGACCATCTTCCATCGGCTGCTACATTCTACATTGAGGACACACAGTCTAATGCGGCTGGCCCAAAATGCCGTACTTAAGTCAGGCCTCCTTTTAAAGGTCAATCCCTTACATCTAAGGCCTACCTTACATTCCCATTATCAGTCATCCCTAAACCTGGCAGGACGCGTTATGACCCTTTGTGGCCGCGATGGAAGAAGTGGAGATTCTTCTTCCTGTTCCACTGTGTCCTCAGGCCTAGTGTCCTCAGCCTCATCAATATTCTCTTTCTCCCAATTTCTAGGTGGGTCTCCGTGAAACGGTTTAAGCTTATCCACGTAAACCAATTTCGGTTGGGATCTCCTCGACTTTTGTATTTTGAACAAAACCGGACCGACCTGTGCCATTATTCGGAACGGACCAATATACAATCGAGACCACTTGCCTTTTATCCCAACTCGTTTCCTAGGGTATAGTTGCCAAACCCAGTCCTCGGGCTGGAACATGACGGGCCTAACCCTCAAATTGTAACGAGACGCTCGAGAAGTCACAAGGCGCTGTGTAAATTTTCGGACAACATCATATGCAGTTCTCAGCTGCCTCTCTTTATCACACACAAAATCAACCATATTAGGCACATCATGCACAATAGATTGACAATCCCCCAAGACTAGATCAATTGGCAGAAAATTTTCCCGTCCCAAAAACAATCGGCATGGCGTGAATCCTGTGCTTTCATGCTCTGTTGAACGGTAGGCCGACATCACAAACGGCAGATGCAGGTCCCAATCCCGTTGATTTTGAGACACGACCTTGGCCAGCATTGAATTTAGCGTCCTGTGGAACCTTTCCACTAGGCCGTTCGTACTTGGCTTGTAGGCCGTCGTCCTAATCTTGTCCACGCCCAGCAGTCGACACAGGTCTTGAAATAAAGCCGCCTCGAAACACGGGCCCTGATCTGTGAGTATTTGTCGAGGACAACCAAATCGAGTAAAGATCTGGTTGACCAGAACCTTGGCGACCGTGGTTGCGTCTTGCGATCGGATCGGGAACGCTTCCGCCCACCTGGTGAAGTAGTCGATGAAGGTCATGATATAGCGATTGCCCTTACTGGATGTCGGATGTGGTCCAGTAATATCTAGGCCGGCTCGCTCCATTGGTTCACCCACGGACATTGGTTGCAATTGGCCTTGACGTGGTGGCTTTCCGCGATAGTACTGCGCACATGATCGGCATCGTCGAAGGTACAGACGGACATCTTCATGCCAGCCTGGCCAGTAAGCCCTGGTCTGCAACTGAGCAAGTGTCCTCCGTATCCCTAGGTGTCCTCCTGACATTCCTTCATGCGTTAATTGGATCAGGGTGGATCGACGGGAAGGAGGCGGAATCAGTTGATACCATCGCGTCTGGCTTCCATCTGCGTCCAACCAGTCTCGCATCAGCAGTCCTTGTTGAATGGTTAATTGAGGCCATTGCGAGACCAGCAACTTCACCACTCCACTCAGCGGACGAATCTCTTCTGGTGTCGGTTCCGCTGTAGACTGCAGTTTCTTTCGTATTACCCAGCCGATGTCTGGATCCTCTTTTTGTTCTTCACCAATTGCTTCTCGACTCCAAGCCACTGGCAAATCAGGACCATTTCCTGAAGCGAGTCTGGTAACATCGACTTGATGAGGACGCCGAGACATTGCGTCCGCATTAAGATGCGCACTTCCTGCTCGATGCTGGATTTCAAAGTCGAATTCCTCAATCACGGTCAGCCATCTAGCCTGCTGACCAATGGGCCGTGACGTCTTCCGCAGCCATTGAAGAGCGGAATGGTCCGTCCTTAGCAAGAACCGATTCCCAAGTAAGTATTGTCGAAACGCCTTCAGGAAGTAAACAATTGCCAGTAACTCGCGCCTTGTAACATCGTAATTCTGCTCCGCTGGCGAGCAGATCCTACTGCCATAACAGATCACGCGCTCTTGACCATCATGGATCTGAGACAGGACGGCACCAATGGATTCGCCCGAAGCGTCCGTATCCAAAATGTATGTACCATGATCTGACGGCAAGGCCAAAATCGGAGCTTCGGTAAGGCAACGCTTCAATCGCTGAAACGCGTCCTCGCACTCATCAGTCCAGCTGAAACGTAGGCCTTTCTTTGTCATTGCGTGTAACGGTCTGGCTATGCGAGCGAACGCTGGAACAAACTTCCGGTAGTAAGAGCAGAGTCCAACGAAGGCTCTCACGTCACGGAGTTTCTTAGGCGTTGGCCACGTTTGGACTGCATTGACTTTGTCCGGATCGGTTGCCACTCCGTGTTCACTGACGATGTGACCAAGAAAGAGCACTTGCTTCCGTAACAAATGGCATTTGGACGGTTTAAGCTTGAGTCCAACAGACACCAATCGCTCTAACACTTGTGACAGCCTGGCAAGGTGTGTCTCGAGATCAGAAGCGAATACAATAATGTCGTCTAAGTAAATTAGACAAATTGCGAAGTTTAAGCCGGCCATGACCAGATTCATCATGCGGGAGAAGGACGCCGGACTGTTACAGAGACCGAAAGGGAGCACACGAAATTGAAAACTCCCCCGGCGAGTAACAAAGGCCGTCTTGTGTCGGTCCTTAGAATGCACCGCCAGCTGATGATAGCCCGCCCGCAAATCGAACGTGCTAAACCAGCGAGCACCGGCCAAGGTGTCCAGACTCTCGCTAATCAACGGCAGAGGGTAGGCGTCCTTTCGAGTCTTTCCGTTCACCGCTCTGTAGTCAACGCAAAATCTCGGTGTCCCGTCCTTTTTGGTCACCATGACAACGTTGCTAGCCCATGCGGATGCAGAGGGCTCAATCAAGTTCTGCTGAAGCATTTGCTCTACTTGTTCGTCAATGACAGAGAGTAGCGACAGAGGTTGACGACGCAGCGGTTGACGTACTGGTCGCTCGTCTCCCGTATCAATTTCATGTTGGATCACATCGGTGAAGCCCAAGTCTCGTTCATTTATAGAGAACGCTTTCCGATTGGTCTTGATGAGCAGACGTAATTGTTCTTTCATCTCCGTCGGAACGTCCTCAGCCACGTTCTCCCACAATGGCGCGAGCACTTTCTCCACCTCGGCCTCTTCAGGTTCTGGCTGAAGTTCAGTCACAGCCGAACAACCACTTACATTGACCGTATTGTTGGCACAGGCTTCAGTGTCCATCACTTCGTCGACCAAGCACTGTAGACCTCTCTTGATACGGATCTCTCGACTGGTTGGATTCATCACTCGGACGGCAAGATCGACAGCACGTTCCGGCAGCAACGTCCCAGCGACAAGCAGGCCAGAGTCCAATACCTTCGGTCGAGTGGCCCACAAGGTCCGGTCGTTCTGCAGATTCGGCAAGATGGCGTACGCTTCCACATCCATCTCAGACAGTGCTGGCACTCGGACGTCACAAGCGGTTGCGATCCTTCGACACTTCCCGGTAGCAGGCAGACTATACAACGGAAAGACGTAGTCCTGGATCCTTATCCATCGATCAGCGAAATTCCATTGGGCTTTATGTTGCTCCAACCACGCCAGGCCCAAAATTAATTCAGAGAGCTGTTCCGTAACCAGACACGGCACCTGAAACACCCAATCTGCGACTTGACAGCGTAGGGAAGTCTCACCCAGCACGTGGATCTCCGTACCATTCGCAGCTCGAAGACGTTGTTGAGATTTGATGACGTCCGCAGAGCGCACCAGTGAGGACGGTACCAAGGACATCTCACTTCCAGTGTCTATTAACGCATTTACAGTCTTGCCATGAATTCTCAGTGGCAGGTATGCGCTCGTACTTCCCTTCACATACCGTACATTGGAGGTTTCCGCTTCCGGTTGTGCATTATCAGCGTTCATCTCGGCTGAGGGTCCTTGTCTGAACGGACAGTTACGTGCATAATGTCCTCGGCCATTGCAGTCATAGCAGCGGTCAGAACGTTGACCACCACGCTGATCCTGTCGTTGCCCTCTACGTCCTCGAAACACACGTTCGTCCTTCATCCAGGACGGCGGTGTCCTTTCTTGTCCTGGCATTTGATTCGAAGGCCACGGCGTTCTGTAATTTTGGAGTGTCGCCATGGCTTGTTCGAGCTGTTCTAGCCGACGCCATTTGGAGTCCAACTCTTCTTTCAGGATACGCCGGATCATTTCAGCAGTCCCATCCGTTTCCTTAGCGGCTTTAATTTGTCCGTGGCGACGCTCTGTTTGTTCATTTTGGTTTTCCTCGGCTTTACTGTAGCCCTCAAGACGAAGAGCCAGCTTGAACGCACCGTCCAGCGTCGTTGGTTCCCGTTCACGGACTTTCAAGGCCAACGTCTTGTCCTTCAAGGCGTCGAGGAACGCTCGGATCGCAATCGTCTCACTGTGAGCAGATCCTGGTCCTGGATAGGCCAACGTGAGAAGACGTCGGATATCTTGGACCAGTGTGCTCAGGTTTTCATTGTCCTTCTGCTTTCTCACGGACAACTGCGTCTGGTAGAGCGCAGTCTGATCCGCGTTTCCATACCGAGTGCGTAGATGTTGTGCTAGGTCCTGCCAAGTAGCAACGTCTTCAGCACCACATTCCCAAAGAATCTGGTTCGCCGGTTCTCCAAGAGAACACATCAATTGGTTCAAACGTTCTTCGTCAGTCCAACCGTTGTTCTTGGCACAAATCTCAAACTTGCGTAAGAACGGCTGAATAGCTGTTCGTCCTGTATACGTTCCCAGCTTAATCCATTGACGGGCTTTTTCCGGTGTGGTGCTTGTGGATTGATTCTTACCAGTCGCTACTGACACACTGGCGACGGCATCAGACGGAGCAGGAGGCGGTGTCGGTTCATTTGAATCACCAGCCGCGGTTGACGTAGCAGAGGACGTCACCGGTTCTTTAGGAACGCCCACCACGGGTTTAACTTCCGTGGTAGTAGACAACCCGGCAGTAGCGGAAGCGGATGTCACCACCAACGTCATTGCAGGTGGCTTGGCAACGTTCTTTGTTGACAACTCACCGAGCTCCTCTCTCATAAGACGACGTAACATGGCCCGCAAGTCACCATCCATTGACTGTTCTACGGGTTCAGGACGATTTCCTCTCATTCGACACGTCTCAGATTCAGTTACGGCAGCGTTGGACGCTGTGGTTAGCATCGTCCGTTCTTTAGAATCAACAGTGACAGAGTCAGCAACGGTTACGGGCGTTGCAGCCGCAGCATCAACTTGTGTCCTCGTTGACGTCATCGTCACAGATGGCGGAGCTGAGTTTCGACTGGACAATTCTCGTAATTCTTCTTGAACTACCTGTCGGAACATGGCCCGAAGTTCTTTGTTCATTGGCAGTTCTGTCGCTTCTGAACTGGCTCCCCTGTTTCGGTAGGTTTCAAGTTCAATTCCACGACGTTGTGGTTCTCTCATCGTCCCTTCGGTCATTGGACGACCACACAGCGGCTTTGACGGAGTATTCTCAACATCACAGACGTCATTCACATAGGACGTCCATGTTGGTACCGTAGACTTGCCAGCAACTGTCCGTAGGTCTGCACCATAAACGGTAGTTACCTCTGTTTCATTTGATGCACGGTAGTCACGTTCTACTAATGGCCAGCGTTGATCCTCCAGGACGTGTGTCGGTAACACCGGATAACGTTGAACGGCGTTGACAGCGTAGATCGGCAGTGACGACGTACATGTTTCACCTGACCGGAACTGGCCGACACCACTCGTCGCTGTTGCTGCATAACGACCAGGGCGGACTTGTCCCCAAGTCGGATTCGGATTTCCTGACCTGACTGAGTAGTACATACCCAGGTCAGGACGGCTCACAGGTATTGACGGCGATAACGTAGTACCTTGACGCGGAAACGTTGTCGTGACGTCAAGACCAGCCATTCTGTACATGGATTCAGCTCGAAGAACAGGCATGCACACAGGAGCGCGTCGAGGCGGAAGCGTGGACGTAACGTCGACACCAGCGGTGACGCTTTCAGGCTCAGGCAGACGTGAAGGCATTGGCCACGACGACAAAGCACGTTGCGGCGGACGCATTGACGTGACGTAGGCACTTGTTACGACGCTTGCGGACTCAGGACGACGTAGAGCTACTGGCCACGACGACGGGGCAAGGTGAGGCGGAGGCGTTGGCATGACGTAGGCACCAGCGACGACGTACGCCGGCTCTTTGGAGAAGGACATGACGCACGACGAAGGCTGTTCTCTTTGACCAACGGCGAAGCTTGCGTCGTTGCCTATCGGGCGAAGACTGGCCGACGGCAAGGTCGTGTCTCGTTGACCTCCTGAACCAACAAGGACGGGCCCTGCATCTGAGTCGACGGCAGCATAGGACATATGACGTTTGCTTGACTTTTCCTTTGCTGCAGTCCGGCCTTCCATTTCACGTTCGTCCAACATCAGCCTGTGTGTTTCCTTATCTGAAACTAGACACTCAGAGTTAATACCAAATTTCTTTACAGTTTGACTTACATTCTCTCTGTCAACTGAACTAAACTGGTCCTCTTCAATGTCCTCAAAATCAAAACTAGTAGCTCCTAACAAAACATGACTTCCAAGCATATCTCTAGATCTATATTGTTCCAATTCAATATGGTCATGCATTTCATCCTCATAGTCATCACCATCATCATTCAACGCATGTGACACAGCATCACCCATTTCCAAGACTTCATCAGTCCTTAAATTCAAATCTTCAAAATCACTCAACATCCCAGCACCAATTGTCGCGAAGTTCACACCTACACTTCTGATACCAGTTGTCGCGAGGTGCCCACCTTGGGTGCACGTGCGCTGTGTTGGGTCCTGGTACTGGACAGTGTCAAGTGACTTGAAGGACTTCCTATGTTGAGGATACCACTCCTCTTGTCCGTAATGCACGGCTGGTTTTCCTTTCAGCCGCTCACTACGCCTAGGCTTGCCTAAGGACAAGTTCCCCTCCCTTGACTCACCAACTTCTACTGCCCTTTCAGCATCTACCAGGACGGCTGAACGGCTGTCCGCGGTTTCCGGTCTGGAAACGAGGCCTCCCGTGAAGGTTTCCTCAGGATTCGAACTGGACCCATACACAGTTTTATTGTTCATGTCAAGGGGGACTCCTTCCTCACCTAGGCTCATCCTATCCAGGTCATCGTAAGTGACTTGGGATCGAACCTCCCACTGGGTTGAGTTCTCTACTTCTAAGGAAGCTGGCGCCTTAGAAGTCTCTCTCATCTGAGCTAATACTCGTTGAGTGACCTCTGCTATTACCTTAGGATCATTCAACATCAATTCAACCAGTTCAGATGAATTTAAACTCATAATTTTAATATTGCCAAACTGATTAAAACTTAACTTTACAATTACATAAAGTGTCTTGTACTTAGTTCTTTCCAATGTTTCTATTGATAATAATTAACATTAAACCTTAAACTAGCAGTAAAGATTTCACATCTTAGCATCTACACAAAATTACATTTACAATTGACCTTCCACTAGAGATTAGTCCTTATAAGTGATGCGCTTGCGCGTCAGGGCCTCACCTTACTTACGAGGGTGACTACTACACAGTGATGCGACGCCTGAGCATAGAAAGGAAAATGCGGACAATCCCCAATTTCTTACTCGCTCATCGCAAGAAACTCCGATAATTTAACTGGCGAAAACTATTCCGGGCCAGAAAACATTACTTCTAGGTCAAAAATAAGAATAATACAACAGGTTGCCTGCTTGGGTAAGGACTTCCTGACAAGCTGTCCGTCAAGCGACGACGTGTCTTCTCCCAATTCGTCCGTTAGCAAATTTAGGTGAAGATCGGCCCAAATTTCGATCCTCCGCTACGAAAATGTCGAACGATTCACTGTTCGAGTTCCCTTTTTCCAAAGTTCACGAAGGAATTCCGAAATGTCGATTAATTTCGCTTATTTCTTCGAAACTTTCTCGGAAAGCTTTCTTGCTTCGACCCTTCTCGGTGGCCTGCCTTGTCAACACTGACACTGCTCGGGCTAAACTCAACGCTTTGCCTAGCCTAGCCTAGCGCGCATGCGCTGTCACCTGGGGCGACCTTAGGTCACGCATTTCTTTAGCGCTAGAGGCGATGCACTTCGCCACAATAATATACTCTGGCTGTCATTAATGAGATGCAACTGTCAAACAGTGTGAACATTCTTTAACAAGTTTCCCATAATCCGTAGCCTAGAGTTATTTATGAAGACGAGACCGGAATAGTAAGTATGAAAGCAGCGCCACATCTGTAAAATGAGCAAAAGTTCTCGTGATTTGAATTTTGTAATTTTTTAGAATTTTACGAAGAATTGTGTGGGCTTGATAAAGTGCTGGGGGCAGAACAAAAAGTGTTGGCGGTCCGAATCTGGCCCACGGGTTGTAGTTTTCCCACCCCTGTGTAAACTGTGTAATACGTCCTTGGTTTCTACGGTGCCTACTAAGTAGTGCAATGCTAGATATAAATCAATAGTAAGAAACAAAACATAAGATATTTATGCTCATTTTTATTTTTTAATGATTATTGTGAAAACAAAATTGTAAAATAATTTGCATCGGCGCCGATACATTTTTGCCGATACCGATTATGCCGATTCCTATGATAATCGGCCCGATTATGAATGCTCCTGATGCATCGGTACAGCTCTACCTTCAACATCAAAATCCCATTGTAGTCTATTGACCATACTTGGCAGGTACCAGCTGATCTAAGAATGTGCTTCTTCTTCTTTCAGTTTCTTATCAATACTTGCAAGCTTTAATCTGCTTTTGCCTTCTTCTTTGTTAAATAGTCTTACATTTTAAACAATAAGAAATATTCAAGTTATGATAACTTACAATTTTATTTTCATCTATGCTTCTGATTTAAAGTATGTGCTTCTTTACAAATCATTTGTATGTTTTGTTGCTTTTTATTGGGAAAAGGTCAACGAAAAATAATGCGTAGTCAGGGAACTTCTCCTGCAGAGTTCATTAATGAATTGTCAACTGATACTTTACAGCCCTTGTAAGTACTGCTCTAAGCTACAAACCATTTCTTAACTTTTACGTGATAGAGTGAAGGGTAGCCGTCTATCATGTTTTAACGTTTTTGTCTTGTAACACAGAGAAAACATACACAATTATTCAAAAGATTTATGTTATACTATCATTCACATAGGATCACCACAACCTTTTCTGCCAAAGTCCTAGAAACAAGGTTGATACCCCTTTTGAGATCCTTTATATTTTAATGGGCATCCTTTGTTAGATCCAATTACACCAACTTATTAGTGGCATGGTAACTGATTTGTATGCAATGGTAGAGCTGAATGATTCGAGCACTGATCTTGTAATGCATTCAGTGCTCCTCTGATCGACCTTGAGCAAGTCCTTCAAGCACAGTTGTTCAGTACCATTGATTGATATATGTAATGGCACTTAATAAGTACAGAAGTAATACCAATAAATAATAATGGTTATAATGTAACTCTACTGTTGAATAATTCTTGGATTTGGTCTCTTAGTTCCTTGCTGCACCTTTCAGATTAAACTACATGATTGCAACAAAGATTGTTTGGCACTATGACTTGTTTAGTTGAATGACTTCATGGCAAACTGGAATTTAAGTCTTGAATGCAGAGAGGAAAGCTCGCATCATGTCCTCGAAGATTAACTCTTCTCGAAAGTACAAATAAGATTTAATGGGAAGAGACTTAATGCTTGGTAGATATGCTTCTGAGCTTTTTCTCATAATAAGTGCTTATGATAGGGTGATAATGATCTGTATGAAGATCATGCGATGAACGTGTGATGATGTCATGACAGTCTGGTGGTTATATTTCTGATTGAAGTGGTTATAATGTTGATTTGGTAGGCAGATTTCTCCTGCCACTGTTCTTGAAGATTATCTGAAGACGTATGATGATATCTTCGCTTTTCAACAGAATCTGGCAAATTATTTGCCAATAAGTGAGTGGCTACAAGTATTTCTTGGTTTGATTTTCAAAATGGTTGTTGCTGATGATAATGATGATCCTGATCATAACTGCACAGACAACAACCTCAGTGTCAATTTCTAAAGTCCTTTCCATTTGAGCTTTATTCACCTATCCAACACTGTCCAGTTTCTGTAATATGCCTTACTTTTCTCACATCTCTCACCTCATCTCCTCGTACCTCACCTCCCCACACCTTTCCTACTTTGCTTCATTTTGCCCGACATCCTTCACCTTCATGGCTAGTATTTATGATGTCAAGAAGATGCCACGGAAAGCTCTTGAGTTTCATCACACAAATTTTAACATTCATTCTAGATCTAAAATTACTGTAGGTTTACCCTTAATGTTGGAATGTGATTCTTTCAGACTGATGTTAGTAGTGCAATTGTAAATAATGAGAAAAATATACCATTTATATGTATTACTTTCGGCTGTCTCAGATACTTCATCAGTTGATCGAGTAATTTTCAACAAATCTGGTCCTCTAAAGTCTCAGATTGCACTTCTGTCACAGAGCATCAACAAAAGTACGTCATTTCAGCCTTCACTTTTGAATCTCAGTATATGACAACCATTTAGTGCAATTTGGATTGTTTGGTTGTGATTTACACTTTTACGTCCAGTTTCCAACTAGGTAAGTGCATTCTGCTGAGAAATAGACTACCTGTATTGTGATATTCAATAAATTCAGGTTTAAATATGTCTGCACAAATCGGTTTAAAAAGATGCCAAACATAATGAAACTGTAGTGGATAAAATATAAGAGATGAACCATATTTAGCTTAATGACCTTATTGCAGATCTGTAGTTGAACTAAATCAAATTATTTTTTAGATGAAATGACATTTTAAGACAACTTTTTCAATTGCTTATTAATCTTCTATAACCATAACTAACTGTAGAAGTCACTGACATATCCTTGTTTCAAAATCTGGGCATGTCATGGAAGCATGGCAAAGTGTTCAGGTTAATCACTGATCATAACCTGGTTTACTGTGTTTGTCCTACATAGTCTGATGAGTGACTTTTGTGTCCAGAGGCTGAGGAGCATTGGATGTTGGTGTTTGTTGAAATAGGCTAATGAATAAGTTCCAAGACTTACCCCTAAATCATTCAGTGATTGTACATGCATTAATTGTTTGTGTTGCATGATTTATAAAAAGGCCTAAATTTATTAGAAAAGTACTGCCTCAGTTGCTGCAGTTACATAGTACAAAGCCCGTAAGACTAAAGTTCTGTTTAGAAAGTAATTATAAGGTTTGTTTTTAGCTATACATCTTTAGTCAAGTAAAGAGCTGAGTTATTGGTCTAACTATTCTAGTGCCAGGTTGATGAAACATTATTGTCATTGTTATTAATTTCATTTTTACAAATATTTTTAACGTGCATAGAGTCACACAGAAATGCGAATCTGAGGTACAGTCAGTTGCCAGTTGGAAAGCAGTTAGTTATCCAAATGTTTGAAAGACTATGAGAAATAGTGGGTTTTGAGGCATTTGTTGAAGGAAGGGAAAGAGTTCGAGCATTGGAGAAATATTGGTAGTCAGTTTCGTTCCTTGGGGCAGCCATTTGGAATGCATAAGTACCCACTAAGTTCTAGTTCAGTTAAAAGGCCCGTACCCAAAGATCACAGACTGCAGAGAGGAATGTAAGGAGGTACTAGATACTACTTAATGTTCAAGATTTCCGTTATAACTTTTGTGTGTTCTTGAGAAGACCGTAGATGTACATTTACATTGGTTTTGAATTTCCTTGTAGATATACCTTGCAGTTTTCTTTCTCACTTATTTTATTTCTGAAGCATTTTTTACATAATTTTTAATTGAGATCTTGTAAAAATTCTTAATTATTATCATTATTAAGTTAATGAAAATGGATGAAGTTGTGTTTCATATGTATTGTGAAAATAATTTGGTGTTTTTTTACAGTTCTCAGTGAAATAATGAACTGTGTTGCTAGTTTGGCAAATTCTATCAAAGTGAGTTCTTTTCCTGCTGATTTCACGTCTTTTCTAAATGTTATGGGAAGCATAAATATTCCTCTTTTGCTAGATGTAAAAGAAAGCAGGTCAGGGAGGATGATCAGCGTGTTGCCAAGTGACGAGTAGTCAAATAGAAAGAACAGAGTTATGACTGAGAATGAAAAGAAACAAAGAGAGATTGGCAACAATTCTTTAGATCGCATATCTTAATAATGAAGATGACGGAAAACTTAAATGAAATATTAGTCATTTTAATACATTATACAAACTTTTAGTTTCTTATGTTAACTGGATGGCCGTGGCACAAATCTGAATTAAGCTGACGTAAGTGTGGTTTCCACTGCTAGAGGAGGAGTATTGTGTTGACTATAATTAAGACTGTCAGTGGAACCTCAGTTTTTCAGTATGTCTGATTACATGTATCGTGTTTGTTATTGACTGCCAGTCTTTTGAAATATTGTAATCAGAAACTTTGAATTTCTGCAGTGCCCGCAAAAGCTAAGTCACAGGAACCAGCTTATTCACAATCACTCGCCAAATGGAAATCAGGGAAGGTCAATTTCAGTCTGTGTTGAGATCCAAAGGTCAGGCAGGAGGTTGGAGTTGGAGTGGCATGAAAGATAAGGAGAAGAAGAGTTATCAGGATATGATCTTTGGAAAAGCCATTTCTTCAGTCTACAGTGAAGGGCATGTGCAGAAATTGCTAGAGGTGAAGAGTTGATGAGCAGCTAGGTTGGTTTGGAAAGCTGTTGTAAGACAGTTATTGAGGACTAGAGCCACCAGTTCAGTTTGGCTCCATATTACCTAAAGCAGTTGTGCAGCTTTGTCTATGGCATCTGATTAGCTACAGATTCCTATGTGCCCAGCTGCAGTGCCCTACATTTTCTGTCTGGCTACATCTAGCCTTTAACTTGTGGTACTCTCTGTTTGGATCTGTCTTACTCTTTGCTTTCTGATTCTGTCTTCTGTGTTTTCCATCAAATTGCAAAATGTTCTATTTCCCAAGGTTGGGCTTTGTAGGGCATCTCAAAACAGATGTCTGGAATTTGATTTTTTCACACTAAATAGCAACTATAAACTCTTTGCCTTCAGCATTATTTATGTCATTGTGTGTTGGATTGGCTGAGAAACAAAGAGGTGCAATGAAGGTAACAAATACTGAGCACAGTTAATGCTGAGACAGGTGACTCTCTATGGAACACATTGCCACCTTGCGCCCACGTGACCCTCTATCTTTTAAATATTGGTGATTATTGCCAATCCTCTGTCATCAGATTGCTCTGGTCGTGTTTGTCTCTCAGCCGAAAGATGCTTCTGCTTTGGGACCATTCCTCTGAGTACCTAGTGTCAGTTTAACGACACTGTGTGATAAAAAAAATCATTAGCATCGCCCTCCTCCTTCATCTAGGCTTGGGACTGGCACTAGGGTACGGACATGCAGTGGTGTCATTTTTCTCTTAGTTGTGTCTTTAGAGCACTTAAACAGCTGTGTTGCCTTTACCTCTTAACCTTTACTTCGGCTGTTTGACCTCAGATAAGTTGAACTGATTGTATTAATTAATTTCAGCAGAATACCTCATCCAATGTAATTGATCAGAAGAACAGCCAACATTCCATCCATAATAAAAGTCTAGAAGTAGATGGACATTTGGAAGTGGAAAGGGTTGTTTCTCCTGCTGAAAACATGGAAGACACTGAGTTACGAACAGAATACATTAGACTGTGAGTTTAATCGCTTTTTCTGAAGAATTCTGTCCATTTATTGCATTGTGTTGTATTGTATTTTAGTAGGAAGTGTATGTCCAGTTGATGCAGTTTGATTTCTTTGAAGAAATCTGAGGCATAGAGAGCAGAACAAGAAACACACAGTGTTGCATCAACGCAATAAATTGCCAAAAAGTTCTCTTTTGCATGAGTTAACTTTGGTCACACAACATGTGATCATGTAATGTTTGAACATGTACTGTTTTTCACTGGCATTTAGTATTTTTATGATGTTTATTGAGTTTGTTGCATGTTTGTGATAAGTTATGAGAAGCATAAAGGAACAACAGCTTGTCAGGAACTGATATAGTGAAACGATTAGGCCTAGTTTATTTATGATTGTATTTTATGATGTGAGTTGAGTTGTTACTGGAGTGAAGAAATGTTGTTTTACCTCTTTGTTTGTGTTGCAAGCAATGGCTCAGAACTGTTTCATCCCACAGGCAGTTCTTCCTTAGTGAATGAAATCTCTCCTAGCTTGTTTGAAAATTGACTTACGTGCAATTTCCTGCCTATTACTGGAATTCCTCTGTGAAAAGCTTCAATGTAGAAATATAGCATTGAAACTATGGTTCACACTACGATAATGCTTTTATTTGTAACATGTTTCTTCCATATACTGTTTAATTGTTATAAATGCCATTTGTGCATTGCTTTCCACCTTCATTTCCTTTGTGAATTTCCTAACAGATCCAGTGTAAATAGCCAGCTATATAGGCAGGGCCGGCGCCAGAGTATTTGGCGCCCTAGGCGAACCTGTCGCTCCGCGCCTCTGGCAAGTGCGATAACTATATATATATATATATATATATATATATATATATATATATATATAGGCCTAATTAATATTAAATTAATCAAGTTAATATAACCCTCACACAGGAATGCAGCCGAATGCTGCATCTTTAATTTAGTACCATCGATTCGTCGTTCATTGTAATCATATAAGAATCATTATTGCTTCTAAATTTAAAAAAATATGGCATTTGATAAATTTTAAATTTTTAAGTTAGCCATAATTAAAGTAATATAGGCCTAGTCTGGAACTGCATTAGCTATGCAGCCTATGTTGTATGGTCTAACACGTTTAATGGTAATTTTAAATGTAAATATTAATTAATGATACAGTGCACAGTTTCATTTGAACACTTAGTAACTCCTGTGGCTACGTTTACGAAGTCCTAGTCCTACCTACGTGCGAAGTCTATACAAATATAGGCCTAATGTAAATTCAAAATTTGATTTTTCGCGCTTTCTCTTCAGCAAATGTAGAAACGAGAAGCAGATATCGTCTGTACTACTTAAAAAATTAAAGCAACAAGAACTACTACGGTACCGGTACTCTAAACTTAGAAGTTCCTTACCATCAGTTGAGTCTTAGTTTCTTTTTTCAAGAGAGCTTTGGATAATGCAATAAGACAATGTAGAATGTACAGGCCACAAGCCTTGTAGAGAGACATTGAGAGAGACAGACTGCGACAGAGACAGAGCGAGAGAAAACGAGATAAAACGATATAGAGACAGAGAGACAGACAGACAGAGAGAGAGAGCGAGTGAGTGAGAGAGAGAGAGAGAGAGAGAGAGAGAGAGAGAGAGAGAGAGACGAACAAGGCATACTATTTCAGGCATATCTTAGCGCTGTAGGAGCTGTGAGATTATACGGTTAAAGTGCGCCGTGGTTGTACACCTAAATGAGCTCATGTGCAGTCGAAGCGAACACCCAGTTCGCTTCGACTTGGGGGTCGAACAAGGTCAATTACTCCGATACATCAGGGTAACCTAGTACATGTATAGACAAATACCACACATACAATATACAATACACATACATAATCTGATCTGGACCTCTACTTACGACACTCATCTCAACGCACTAAAGATACTACAAAAAAAGTTATTAGAACCATCACTAAATCTTATGGTCTCTGTCACACAGGTCCTTTATTTGTTGAACATAAACTCCTGAGCATTAAGCAAATCAGATTTGTACAGACTGGGGTACTTATGTATCAGTATACTAATAACCTTCTCCCTCCCTCCTTCTCTTCCTACTTTACTCGCATTTCGCACCCTAGAAGTAGAAGTAACAGAGACTATAGACCCATCTATGCAAGAACAAATACTCGTAAATTCTCACTCAAATTTCAGGGCCCATTCACGTGGAATAACCTTCCTTTGAACATACGTACTGCCACCAGCCTCGCTCTCTTTAGACAACTGGTGCGCGCGCGCGCACTGAAACATGTTACTTAATTAAGTTTGTTGTTTTCTTGCTTTTGGTAGTTAAGCTTATCTAATTCCCTCCTCTTCTTTGATAGCGAATTGGCCTTCATCCTGACTCACCCTGCATGAAGCAATTAGGCCCCTGCTTAGCGGGATCACTCCCTTTAGGTGTGCCTATTGCTCCCATTATTTGCTCTGCTCCTAACATTGATGATTTAATACTCTATGGTAATTTGTATTATACGCATAACTGTTGCTGTACACAATTTACTGAGAAGAATAAATGTCTTGTCTGTCTTGTCTCTACAATATGGCATGTATCAGATATCATGAGGCATCCCGGCCGCATCAGTCATCATACAGGCTAGTTCAGACTGCAGAGAGGCTGAGACATACACGCAGTACACGGGCTCTTTGAACACCCTAGGCAGCAGCTAAATATGTCATCAGATGGAACAATTAACCAAATTTAAAATTTGTGCGCTTGGAGGGAAATGAAAGAATCGGGCCCTAAAGCAGAGGGTGCGTACGCACCTTAAGCGCCTTGTATGGCTAGGCCTACGCCTCTGGACTGGCAAAACGGCGGCAATGGTTTAAAAAATATTTCTTTGTGTAGCTTTTCTGCCGCCCCCAGAAATGTGCCGCCCTAGGCGGCCGCCTAGTTCGCCTAGTGGTTAAACCGGCCCTGTATATAGGTACATGCACATACCTGTGTACATTGCAGGTGTGCTGAATGTTTCATCTGTTGATCATTTCCTTATAAGTTGTCATGTCTCAGCACATCTTCAAACTAAGTGCAGACACAGTAGATTTTGATGTTGTCTTTAACTGCAGACTGTCTCTAAAACTCGCTTTCCAAAACTTTGTCTTTGATTGCTATCAAGTCACGAGTTTGGGACAGTCATCCTTTTCCCTCTGATACTTATTAGGAGGCATTGGTGTGGTTGAATTATTAACTACTTTGTCTAATTACATGTGGAATATATCTGTTTTATTTTGTGAATTAGTGCCAAGGCTCTGGAACAGGAGAAGAAACTGCACAGGGATCAGTTCCAGTTGAGTGAACTTTAATTTATGCTAATTTTTCTCACTGTGCAATGACTTTATGACTTTTAACTGCTTTTTGGATTTGAGACATTTTGTATAAAAGCAGTCATTAGGCCAGTCTTGTTGTCAAGACCTTAAACCTCAAGACCAAGACCAAGACCAAGACCTTGAACCTCAAGACCAAGACCAAGACCTTGAACCTCGAGACCAAGACCAAGACCAAGACCAAGACTTTGAACCTCGAGACCAAGACCAAGACCTTGAACCTCAAGACCAAGACCAAGACCAAGACCCAAAAAATCGAAATCAGGTCAAGACTTCTAAAAATTGTAAATTCGGAAGATTCCCTATTTTAATGAAAACATATTTTATGAGTCTTTTATTTTATTCAAGCAAATTAACTTTAAATGCTAATTGCAGAGAAATCCGAATTTGTATTCAAAAGTCCTTCATGCAAACTCTTATACCAAATGCCTTTTGTATTTTATAAAAAAAAACAATTCGCTCAGAATTTTCTGACCAAGACGTCAGTGGTAGGCCTCATAAAAATTCCGCCATGTGAAAAAATACATTCTACAGGTGCTGAAGTCTCTGACACACACAGAGTAGCTTTTCAAGCACTGGATGTAAAGGTACAGATAGTGAGTCCTTTTGGAATCTTCCCATGGTTTATCATGCCGTTTGATACAGAATATGCTGCTGCTGCTGCCAATGGGTTTTCCTGACCAACAAGACTTGTATCCATCCATAGATATTGGTCGTATGATGCAAGCAGGCTTGATACAGAATTCTTGAGTTCTGTAAATGACTGTTCATATTAACAGCCGGTCTTGGTCTTGGTCTTGGGAGACCAAGACCAAAACTTTGAACCTCAACACCAAGACCAAGACCAAGACCTTGAACCTCAAGACCAAGACCAAGACCAAGACCTTGAACCTCAAGACCAAGACCAAGACCAAGACTTTTAAAAACGAACTCGAGTGCACTCGAGACCAAGACCTTGGTCTCGAGGACAACAAGACTGCATTAGACGTGATCTAATTAGTTAGTATATCAGTTTCAACCAATTTATGAACATGACTAGAATGTATGTAATAAGTAGGAATGATTTTAAACAATACTTAATGTGTTGAGTATTTGGTGATTTGATCTATGACATGTTCTTGACATGTGTTGTAAAGAAGAAGAATGTGAAGAAGGAGGATTAGGAGAGGAGGAGGAGAAGGAGGAGCAGACAAGGAAGAGGAGGAGGAGAAGGAGGAGAGAGGAGGAGGAGAAGGAAGAGGAGTAGGGAGAGGAAGAGGAAGAGGAGGAGGAGAGGACGAGCAAGGAGAGGAGGAGCAGAGGAGGAGGAGGAGCAGAGGAGGAGGGTTACACAGCTGTATATCTTAATGGATGTCAAGAGGTCTAATAAATAATTCATTATACAAATGAGGTCAAATGATGTTAAAAATTGGCTTCTGATTACGAGGATGCTAGTATAGTCTTAAGGTGAAAAGATGGGAAACCGAGCTAGAGAAACAGCTAGAGAAACAGAATGACTGCTGGAATTCATAGAAACTATGGTTATGTTTGCTTTGCAGTCATAACTCGGCTCTGGTGTCTGAAATGCAAGACACAATTGGCAACCTGAAGAGAGAACTGTCTACTCTTCGAGTGAAAGCCAATGGAATTACTCAGCATCATCTGGTTATCTTTCTACTTTGTTATCTTGAAGAATGAGAGATGATAATTATCTTGAAAGAGTTTACTGAATGATGGGTGGCACAGTGGCTCAATGAACCAATTCTGTCAGAATTTCAATTCTCTATACTTAAGTGAAATGGATGATTTGTTGTTGAAGGGTTATCTGCTGGATTGTTCTTTTGTAGAGTCTATATTTGAGCCATTGTTGATTAAGAACTGTCACAAAGATGCCATTACCCTAACTTACCATACCTTAGCCTTACCTTACCTAATGTTACTTTGACTTAGCTGTCTTTCATTACGACCTAACCAGCAGTGATATTTTACTTCTAAAAATAATTCCTAATTCAGTTCTAATTCAGTTCTGAGCTCTTGAATTTTACTTCTAATTCTAATTTTACTTCACAAATAATTTTGCTTCTAATTTCTATTTTAGTTCTCAAATAATTTTACTTCTTATTTTAGTTTTCCAAATAATTATTAATTTCCGTGCTGTAAAAGTACATAGGCCTATGCAACGCTTGCAGAGAGAAGCACAACAAATCTGTCTCGAGAAAGAAAAAACTGTTTGAAGTAAAACAAGGGGTGAAGCTTTAGTCTAACAAAGCTGGTAATTTAAATTTTGAGTCGTGTGGTTATCATTAATACGAAACGAAGAATTATCTAGTATCAGCGAAACCGGGTAGGCCCTACTGTGTGGACAACCATATCCAAAACTCTGTGCCAGGCCCGCCGAGAGGGAGGGGCAGGGGGCAAATGCCCAGGGGCCCGGCGATTTTCTAACGATTTTTAGGGGCCCAGGCCGGGCCCGCAATCAACTTTTTTCATAAAGCGTAAAGAGAGTTTAAGGGCCCGTGACTGCTCTGCCTAGGGGCCAGGAATTTCTGTCGGTGGCCCTGCTCTGTGCAGTCGCTGATGGAATTCATTCGAGTCAGTCGGCAAGATCTAATGCTCTTAGGCTATGCCAGCGTGTTACCATTCATCTATCCCCCTTCCAAGACTTATATTGCTTGTATTTCTCCAGCTAGTGCTGTTCCAAAAATTCCATCATTTTCCCCGCATAGTAGGCCTACTTGGCATGTAGATCTGCCTGCACATGTAGTTTCGTCGAAATGATAAACCCAAAATTGGGCTATCTCGCTTCCTTCTGGTCAACATTCTCGATAAACTCGTAATTTTACAATTTAACGATCAAACCCGGAATAAAATGGCGTATGAAACTGAGGTCGTTGGTACTCAATTAAGTGGGGACAATAATTATTAGACAACGAAGAGTCGAAGACCAAAGATAATAGAAATGGTATGCGCAGCGTCTTCATCTCAACCGAAGTTTTCCAATGGATTTTGTTTGGAACGCGTGCAATTTTACCGGTACGCGCCTTCGTCTCAACTTAAGCGCCACAAGAAGTAAAATGATTTTACTTCTGAAAATAATTCATAATTTCGTTCTTAATTTTAGTTCGGCAAATAATTTCTAATTCAATTCCTAATTTCGTTCTTTCTGCTGAAATAATTCCTACTTTTACTTCTAGTTTTCGTTAACGAAATCATTTATTTTTACTTCTAATTTTAGTTTTCGTTAACGAAAATATCACTGCTAACCAGTTGCTGCTGTCACGTTTGTCACCTTAATTTCCATGTGCAGTAATTGAATTACTCAGCATTTTCTCTGCCTGGTCTTATGCTTGAGTCTTATATTACATTTTAGCAACCTCCACCATCTCCATCAGATCGTGGTGATCCAATCATTTTCACGCGACTTGACTCAGAGCGAAATGTAAAAATCATGCGAAAGGCAATAGTAGAACAGAGAATCAGTGTTGATCGGTGTAAGGTATGTTCAGAGCATACTGTTCTAATGTAATTTGAGAACATCTATAGCATCTATGTACAATGAAATACAGATGTAATGTGATAATGCCCTGCTTACAAAATTCAGAAATACACATTGAAACCATTGAGAGTCATAAATAGCCTGAAAGAGATCAGTTTTCATATTAGAGCAAAAGACAGTCTTGGTAGTGCAAACATGAGAAGGCAGAGATTTCCATATAGAGGGACTGGTAACTGTGAATGAATACCGGACAGAGACAAAGCATGTACCAGGAACAACATATTTTCCAGCCGATGCTGATGGAAAAGAGAATCAGCCTGTAACAGAGCTGCAGGGTGTGAGCATGGAAGGATGGGTAGATTATTTGCACGTACTTTGTACATGAGGTCTGCCAGCTTGAAGTGGATATGCTCACAGACAGGAAACCAGTATAGAAAATGAAGAGCAGGTGTTGCATTGCTATAAAGTCAGTAATCATGCTGCTAACACATCAACTGATGTCAATGATAAAGTGAAACCACTGTTAGCCACATTGGAAGCCAGAAAGGCTATTCGAAAAGACACAGTAATTTCCAACAAAATTTTCCATTTATTTGTGGATGAATTCAGGAAAGGAAGACCATACAAAATGAACAATGTGCTGAAAAGAGTTTCAGCATGTGGGGCAAATAGTGCTTAGGTTTATTAATAGCATACACATATCCAGATGGGACCAGGGCTGTAGTCGAGCGTATACGCGGGTATACAGCGTATACTCACCTCTATGGAAATTTAAGAGTGTATACTCACCGCTCTAGACGAGGGTATACGCGGGTATACAGCGTATACTTACCTCTGTAGAGACCTGAGTAATGAAATTTGGAGGAAAAAGAGAGGTTTTTTGACAGGTTTTTTGAGGTTTTTAGGGCGAATGACTAAAAAAAAAAAAAAGGTCATCAACTTTTTCAGAGACGCAATTGTAAAAAGTCTGAAAATTTGGAGGGAATTTGTGAAAAGTCTGAAATTTTTCCTAAAAAAAGGTCTTCTAATTTTTTTTACGCCGCTGGTCACCGGTAGCGTATACTCACCTCAAATTTTACCACTACAGCCCTGGATGGGACATATATCAACCAAAGGCAAGCTGTCGTAAGCCTTGGCAAAAAGCCATATTTAAATTTATTACAGACATATGTGACCTAAACACTGTATGGTATTGAAAAGGTAAGATAACGCAATCAATTAATTCATTGCACATCTTTGCAATTCATCATTAGAGGCATGGTCTGAGATGCTGTTTTGACCCTCACACAAAGGTGACCATACGATGTGCTGTCAACTTCATGTGATGTGCTGAAGTTTGAATGTCAGATATAGCAGTGACAGACTGAAGCTACCATAAAACACTTCAGGAACATATACAGAAATAAGTTATTATTGATGTCGAATGCAATTGATTTCAATATGAAACAATAATAGAAAACTGTCAACTACTAGTAAATAATTTTATTACAAGAAAAACTACTGGTCTTATTCTTATCATTCTAGTCCAGATCTCTGTATTTGTAGGCAGTTCTTCATAGAATGAAGCGCTATGTAGATTTACCAGGTCAAAGGCTACAGCATCTTGCACGTACATATGTGCAGCACAAGAATCTGTTGGAAATTCAAGGTAAATTGCTCAAACTCTATTCACTAGATGGAGCTTTTCTTACATCTGAATTGACTCTGAGAATTCTGATCTTTGCTAAATGATTTAGTTCCATAGTTCCCACAAATAGGCAGAGGCTGACATCAAAGAACCCACATAGTCAGTGCATTGTCCTACAGCCTGCCAATGTGCCACACTACAGCACACAGTCAGAAGTAAGGCCAAATCTGAAAATCCCACAAATCAGAATAGTATACAAATTAATGCTCCCATGTCCAAATAAGTGGAACTTAGGGAAGTGCAAATAGTTTTGCTGACTTAGGCATAACTTTTAGGGAATAAACAATGAACATTAAGTTTAGTTTAAGCCTGGAATTCTCCAATGATTTTTCACGCAATTACATAACATGACTAACACAACAAGAGTTTTCAGCAGTTTAGACATTTAGTTTGTAGTAGAACCGCTGCAAATGACCCAGAATGCTCGGTAGCTAATCCTTCTCAGTTTCCACTGATGGATGGGAGGTTGGATAATTTCAACTGAGTTTATCCTCCCTGAAAAACTTATGCAGGATATTGATAAACATAACTCTTCTTGATCTCTACTCTAACAGCATTCTTCATTTAAACGTTTAGGTAAACATCTGTACAGTGCAAAACACTTCAGATGAAAATGGATAGGACAAAATATCGCTTAGCATGAAATGGAAGCTTTTCCATTCCCATGTCAGTGCATTTTAACATTAAATCATTCGCTTAAGATGGAACTGATAAAACGAAAACATCTGACAGTGCAAAAATGAATTTCGTTCCCGTGCTTATAACTCAGTGCAAAGTACTACAGATAAGACAAAATGTTGACTAACATAACATAACATAAATGAAAATTTTTAAAGCACAACTTCAAGGAAAACTCTTCAGTAGCACTCCGGACCCAACAAGGAGAATTCTTGTTCAAAAAGAATAGATTTTAAGTGCTTGTGGAATAGAGAAGGAGATAGGCTGACTAGCTCAGCTCTAGTTTTATGAGGAAGGTTGTTCCAGGCCACAGAACCGATGAAAAGCTTCTGTGCTGAGTTGTACAGGAACAAGCCCGGGGGACAAGAAGATCAGCAGAATAAAGGGACCTATTGCCAGGAACAGATGGGGCCGAGATAGACAATGAACCAAGATAAGATGGGGCAGTACCACCAACCAGAGAGTTAAAATCTTAAATTTGATGTGTTGAGGCAACCAAGTGCAAGGTATCACACATGCAGTGGCGTAGCCAGGTTTTAACACCAGGGGGAGCGAACACATTGAAAAGGCCCCAATTGCCAAAATAAATAATTTCAATTAATTACATTCATTATGATTATATGTATTTATTTTAATATTTTAAATAGAATCACTTAAACTGCCAAAAGGTGGTAAAAGCAAAATGTATAGTGTAGTAAATGAGTAATAGCATACCAGTATACTATAACATAACAGTACAAACAGAAACCAATTACAACAGCCTTTTTCGTCTAGGTTTCATTTTAGCAAAGTTATCGATTACTTCGTTAAAATTCAGTTCACTAGCGAAATGTCTTTCGATCGTAATCAAGGCTATGCCAAACAATCTGTCCTCGCCCAATGTTAAACTCTATGTTGCTTAGTCATTCAAAAAGAAAGAAATTCCACGAGGAAATGTCAGTGGATGATGAAAAATCCGAATCCAGACAAATTCGTTGTTGAAACCTATATAGTGTCAGTAGATTGTGTCATAAATAGCACAACTAAAAGATTTGAGCATTTTACAAGTGTGGCTTCCAAATTTAGCTGTTTAGATTCAAAGCATTTTAGCCATGTTAATGTAGATAATATGATCAACTTAGAATCTTTGGCAGAAATGTACTCGGATGTAATCGAAAGTCTATGGCAATAGTAATAGGCCCTATCACATTTTTGAGCCAGCTCAGTTGCTTCATTCTCAATTCGTTCAAAATCAGATTCAAATTCATTTCCATGTTTTTCACGTTTTCAATAGCTGAATCATATAAGAAGCTGTTACCAAATCAACGATCTCTGTAAATCTGTGGATAAACTGGAAGCCTTCTCCAGCACTTTTTCCAGAATATTAGAACTAAGAATTCGAACGTATCAAGTGTTACAAGAATACCCTTTGCCTCTGCAGCCAACCGTCTTATAGTGCAGTTTTTAATCTCAGCATCCACGATTCTTTGCAGGGCAACTAGTATGCAGAATTTACCAGCACGTACTAGTGCTGGTAAATTCTGCAAGAGTGCATGCATCTACTGCTGATTTCCTGGATGCCCATCTGGCATCGCAGTCTTTTTAAATGTCAACTTGAAAAGATTCTATAGGCCTATACGATTGCATTGTTCCTCTTTTTATGTTGAAAGACGATGTTTACCGTTTAATGACAAGGTGACATATTTCTTAAGTCGTTCGAATAATTTAAATAAATAAATTTCGAACGATTGGAAGAAATATATTGTGAAAGGCCCCACATTCTGGAAACTGGTCTCAGGGGGAGCGGTCGCTCCCCCTGCTCCCCCCTAGCTACGCCTCTGCACACATGTAGGTAAATATGTGGCCAAATTTCGGGATGCCACCAATCAGGCAAGCAGAAAAATTAAGAACAAACATTAAGTGTAGATTGTCAACACAGCAGAGATGTTGTTCTTGATACTTGAGTACAGTTTTAAGTACTTGTATTTGTGCTTGTACTTTAGACCTAAGTGCTTGTCCTTGAGACTTTACATTTGACAAAAGTTTTTTTAAAATAGAAACATAGGCCTACAGCATATGAACAACTGATAGGCTTTTGCCTTTTGTAGTTAGCTTTTAGTCATTAATTCTTGCAGTTTAGACATTTTGGCAGTTTTGTGTGGAGGCTGTTTAGTTGGGATAGTTTACTGGCACTTTTTAGAGAATCTACGTTCAGATGATGGAATCGACTCAGACTTACTTGGACTGTTGGCAAAAATGGAATCATACCAGAAAAAGGTAACAGCAATTATGAGTGATGGTACCTTTGGTTGGTGTGACGATTGCCAGAATCGTTATAAGTGATTAATGGGGTGATCACAATATAATAATCATTATGATCAAGAAAAGTTACCAACGTATTGATGGCAGTAACTACAATAGGGCATCAAAGATGATGACAATGTTGATGGAAACACTGTCACTGATGGTGGTGTTGGTGTTAGTGTTGGTGGTGTGGGTGGTGGCAGCAGTGTTGGTGATGTTGGGCATTGGTGATGGTAGTGATAGTGATACAGGTATCATATCAGCTCTCTAGTGGATTTGTCCTTTTCATTTCAGCACATAAATCAACCTTGAGTGTCAACTGTCTAACTTTTCTCAGTTTTACACTTTTTCAGATATGTCACTTCTCTCCCTCCTGTGATTTACATTTTTCTTGTGTCAAGACACTAAATACAGAACTTTTTAAGTACCTCATTAAGGTACTAAATGCATGATTGTCTAACAGATTTAAACAAGTGCATTTAAAGAAATTTTAAAGTGATTGATGATAGACATAATTATGTATGTGCAGCAAAAGACTGTTCTAAGAGACACGAAAAGGCACCATGGGTTCGAGTTGAGGTGTAGAATAGATGTACATTGTACAGCTCTTGCATTTCTCCACAAGCAGCAGATACATTGATCATAACAATTCATGACCATTGTTCATCTGCAACCAATGTTAAGCAGACTAAAATTTATCATGGTCGTAACTGTGGCTGACTTGCTACTGGGTCAGTTTTCCTATTTTATGATTGTTTAACTTAGTCATAGTTTTTCTAATTGTCTAGCGACTGGAAAAATGTGATGAAAAGTCTCAGGCTCTAACCCAAGAAAGAGCTCGCCTAGCAAAGGAACTGGTAGAAATCTTGTCGAACATTGAACTGGAATCAGGCATTTTTCTCATTAAACCTGTCTATTCCTACAAAGGAAGGTACTTGACAGTTCACATGTTGAAGATATTCTACCATTTTTTGCTTTATTTCTTCCAGAGTTAACATTGATTTGATTGATTGATTTGTTTATTTATTTATTTGATTTTTTGATTTCATGATTTATTGAATGCAAGATTGTGATTGTAATGTAATCACCAATTTATATAGCGCCTCTTCAAAAGAGACTCAGAGGTGCTATATTGATTGCTTTTATTTGTTGTTTTTGTCAGTTGTTTGTATGTATTTTTTAATGCCCCAAGGTACATTAGATCCATCAGGAATATTAATTAAGAAGAATGGAAAACATCTGGAATGGCCCCTTTGTCCCAATGATAACATAAAAAGCCAGGCCTTTGGCATTCACCAGGCCCAAGGCTTTGAAAGCCAAGGGACAAAGTAGTGGATGCCACAGTGGCAGGTTGGCTGTATTTGGTGTTTTTTTTATAGCCGCTGCCATCTTGGCTGCAGCCCAGCCGTTCAAGAAATGCTCGGTAGATATGAAGTATCGAGGGTGTCTGTAGTCATTGTATCCCATATGAGGCTCTGCCCAGCTTGCCATGGGATTAGGGTGAGGCCATCCAGTCTCTTGCCATCGGTTCTCAGAAAGCCTATGAGTTCTTATGTGGAGGAATAGCCGACTCGGGCCAAGCTTCGAAAAATCAAATCATGCTTCAGAGGAGCATGGCAGCATGAGCAGCTACAAGATTGCCCATGAAAGCCCTCTTTGGAAATGAGAGAGCCACAGTGGCACGTATGCAGCTCACAAAGGAGTGCACTAAGGCAGAGGTCCACCGTATCTCTGACATCGAGTCTGAATCCACAGGAGGTAATTATGAGTGTGAATTGCCTGTGTGTGGGGCCAAAGCTGCCTTAAAGCTTGCTTGGTAGTAAGGGTCCAGGAGCGTTTATATCAGTGGTGACTTTTTGGATGAGGGGTTTATCTTAAGATAAGTTTGTTTGTGGGTTTGGTTGCCATCCAGCCTGATCCAGGAGTTGAATATCTTCATATTTATTTAGTTATTGACTGACTGATTGTCTTGAAAGCTGGCTTTGCTTTATATCAAGATTTGCTAGTTGTAGTTGTCTTCTGCTAGCAACATACTCTTTAGCATCTAAGAATAACCGACTCCTTTACTAAATAACCTCTGAACGTGCTTCTTGTAAATTTTCTGCCATTAATTGCACAGTTTAACATTCTTGATGCCTCACTAATTGATACCATATCTTCTTCATGACTTATCATGAGGTAGTTCTGTATCACCTGTATGCTTTGAAATTATTTTTATGTGATCCTATCGTCTTTGTTACCTGTAAGAAGATGTCAGAAAGTGCCTTTGATGTGTTGCATGTGATATATTCTGCTGTGTGTTAAATAGTAACGATCCAGAGCAGAGTTCCCAACGGAAACGAACTCGATTGAATCAGCCAAATCAATCTGTAAAAAGACAACTTCAACCGCACACGCCTCCCATTTCCATGACAACTGATGGACCTGTTAAACAACCCTTGGTAACCATTCTCTGTCTTCTCTAATTCGCTTATCATTCTAGCCACATCTCTTATTATCACGATAGACATTATGAGTTAAAGTAGTTGACAAGTTGTAAGGAAAGTTTTGGAATGTTATTAGCATAATTATCATATTTTGACACATGCATGTAAACTGTGGGTTATATCAGATTGTACAAACCCCGAATTCCTCTGTCACTCCTCTGTCACTCATCTGTCACTCATCTGTCACTCATCTGACACTCCTCTGTCACTCCTCTGCCACTCATCTGACACTCCTCTGTCACTCATCTGACACTCCTCTGTCACTCCTCTGTCACTCATCTGACACTCCTCTGTCACTCATCTGTCACTCCTCTGTCAGTTATCATTGTGCGCAGATTATTTCAGTTTGTGCAGGTGGTTGCAGATTTAGACATAATAGTAGTCAAATGTGTCAACAGATTACAGTCAGTGTACACAAGAATATGTAAATTTAAGATAATGTCTTTCTGTTGTATGGTTGTATTTGTGCTGAAAGACATCGTTACACCCAGAACCCGTACAGCAGAATAGGATCCTTTGTCAATAGTTGCCCATTTTCTTTCGGTTTCAGAGCATTTTTGATAAATAAATGTAAATTAGGTATTTATGGAACTTCATTAGCAGATTTTGTTAAAACAGAACCATCTGTAATTATAAGCGTAATTGGAAATTTGTATAGCACCACTTCAAGGGAAAGAATCAAAGGTGCTCTGGACCCAATAAAACTATGAATAATTGAATAATATTAGAAAATAGAATGCTTTTCAAGAGCTTACAGAAATAAAGAAAAGAAAGGCCAAGTAGCTCAAGTTGCAGATTGCAAAGGTAGCAGTATTACTCCTGTGTGCAGTACAAATTTATTCAGCACCAACACAAATTATAACCAAAACATAAGATGATCTTAAACACGAATTATAACCAAAACATAAGATGACCTCCGACACGAATTATAACCAAAACATAAGATGACCTCCAACACGAATTATAACCAAAACATAAGATGACCTCAAACATGAATTATAACCAAAACATAAGACGACCTCAAACTCGAATTATAGCCAAACCATAAGATGACCTCCAACACGAATTATAGCCAAAACATAAGATGACCTCCAACACGAATTATAACCAAAACATAAGATGACCTCAAACACGAATTATGACCAGAACATAAGACGACCTCAAACACGAATTATAACCAAAACATGAGATGACCTCCGACACGAATTATAACCAAAACATAGGATGACCTCCAACACGAATTATAACCAAAACATAAGATGACCTCCAACACGAATTATAACCAAAACATAAGATGACCTCCAACACGAATTATAACCAAAACATAAGATGACCTCCAACACGAATTATAACCAAAACATAAGATGACCTCCAACACGAATTATAACCAAAACATAAGCTGACCTCAAACACGAATTATAACCAAAACATAAGACGACCTCAAACACGAATTATAACCAAAACATAAGATGGCCTCAAACAACATTTTCAGCTTTCAAAAAAGCTTTTTGTGTGCACACATAATATTATCCTATAGTTTCTGTACTGTGGATGTTGTTATTGAGGGAACATCCAGGTCACCCTGTGCAGCAGAGCGAAAAAATCTGCGGCCGGGAATGGATGAGACCGAGACACAGAACTTCCTAAGATAAGATGGAACACAGCCCATGAGGCAATTACACATAAGCATTAGGATCTTATACTCATACAACCTCACTTTCAAAGACATTTGTCACCTGAAGCTAAACAACACTCCAGTGCATTTAAAAATTGCTGTGTTGCCAAATATTAAGGTTGAAATATATATTTTCCATTCATTGTAATGAGAATGTAGTAAAAAGAAATCATGCTACAAATTCATGGGTGTCTGGGTTATATTTGTGGAAATATAAGTATTTATGTATTTCTATTTCTAATCCACCTTCATTGAAGGCAAGTACGTGGCTACTTGTTCTCCCATTTAATTACCAACACTTAAGGAATATCATGGCCAGTATCTCGAACATCTCAATGTTTTCTCTCTGAAAACTTCCAGACTTTGGTTGAAGTTAGGTAACGAATGCTGCCAGCTTATTTATTTTTTTGCTATGCTTTCATCAATGTGATCTCACAAAGATGTGTTGTAGTCTGTAAGTTTTAGGACTTTTAGCTACAGCATGTACTTTCTAACATGTCAACCTGTTCCAGATTGCGATCCTCTAAGGACACAAGATGTTCATGAGGACTGAAATTCATGGCTTAGACCAGCCTTTCCCGAAGTATGTTTTGCGGATCCCTAGAGTTCCATGAGGAGAAAACAAGGGGTTTTGTGAGGAAATTGGATAAAAGTGTTGTTTGACTGTGTTATTACATTATAAGTCAGACTTTGAGGCGAAGGCAAGAGTTCTGTGGGAAAATTTCATTTGAAATAAATTCTAATCCATTAAGAGAATGCAGTTATTCACAACTGTTTTATTAGCTTTACCTACATTGGGCTGCTCCGCATGTGCTTCTTATACCAAAATATGTTTTGTGTAAGTCAGGGTTTGATAAAAAAAATTTCAGATCAGAAGGGTTCAATAGCCAACAAAGATTGGGAAGCACTGGTTTAGACCTTTACTTACGTATATAGTTTGTATAAAAAGTCCAGTACATGTATACCATATCTGTTAAGGGAGTGCTTCTGCTGCTACAAAAGTCACCAGGTGAGATTGCATGGTTTAGTAGAAAGTGATTACTGCCAGAACTGTAACTTAATTATAACTAAAAGTTAATTATGGATTTTTAGAGCATCAACTGTCCAGCCATGTCAGTTAAATCAACTGATCAACTGGAGAATGGTGTGCAAGGAACAGCAAAGCAGCTGATTGGAGAACCCACAAGACCTGTATGGAAGGCATGTTGTCACAATTTCTATTCGTTTTGTAATACACGATGTTGTCATGCAACATGAATGCTCGGCTACACTAGTTCAGATAACTGTTAAATTATTGAGCTGCTTAAATGTACTGGCCTCAGCCAGCAGAATTTCATCTGCTGATGATGTTTGCATGGTGACCTTCATTTTACTATTACATTCATAAAATGGCTTAGTACACATAAGTGTAGCATTTATACAGTAGTAATAGTTATAATTAAGTTAAATGTACAATTACACTGAATATACAGATTCGTAGATGTTTGAAACAATCGCCAAAATTAAAGTTTCTTTGGCTTTGTAGCAGTCTGAATCCACAGCCGATCAAATGATTGACTCTCGATCACAGCCAAGTATTCCGCATTTGCTTGAGCTTGATGTCAATCGAGTTTTGATTGGCAACAACAACATCAGGTGAGTCGAACAGGTCAACTTATTTTCATCTATTCTTCCCTCCGTCTTGCCATCATTGAGCTTCTGGATCAGTCAGTGAACACATCGACAATCAGTTAAATGGTGAAGACTTTCTCAGACTGTCAACATTCCGAGTTCTCCTGAGTAGATAACCTTGAAGGGGTGCTTTATAAAACCTCTGTACTAATAAGCTGAAGCTGGGACTGTGCATCACAAGATGACCAGACCTCAAATCACACAACTTTTTAAAAGTTTAGTTGTTCCTCTGTCTGCGTTTGTTGTGTTTTGCTTCAATAAGTTGTTGTGCTTTCTCTTACGAAGTGTGAAACTGCATCCGAACTCTTCATCTGCACTTAGCACTTCATCTGCCACCAGGTCCTATGTTGCAGCCAGTCGACCAAATGGATCAGCCATTCCTCACCGAGCGGCTTCTATTGCAGGTAGTCTCATCTAATCTAACACCTTATCATTGCAGAGAAAGGTGTCACATGCATTCAAGCAGTTGGACTCTGTGAGTTCATTAAGCACTCTTGTCCTTGTAGAATTCGTAGTAGAATTAAACTGATTTCCATTCCTGAGCAAAGAATGTGCTAAAAAAGATTGCAGATATGTCAAGATTCACAACATAATCTCATAATTTGCTAGATCTGTGTGTCGTTCACGAACACTGCAGGAATGTCTGGAATGTGACTGATGCTCCAACCACCTCCATAGGGCCGGCATATCAAAGTTCGCATACCCAACGCTGGACGGCCGGACGTACGGGCGCACACATGCGCACATGGATGGACGATCTGACGGACGTATTGACACATGGACGGGCGAGTGAAGTTCGCACACCCGACGCCGAGCGGCACCGGGCGGCTGGACATGCGGGCGCACACACGCACGCACGCACGGTGTGACAGACGTATTGACACATGGACAAAGACTGCATACAGATTTTACTCTTTGTGTCCACAAGGCAGTATATAGCACAGTTGCAAACAATGATGAACTGCTAATATCTGTACATAGAATGATTCAGAGAACTATCATGATAGGGTGCTAACGGTTTTATAACTTTTTAAAAGGTAGTGATTTTACTAATGATGTTATAGGTGTTTGTCAGTGACGGCAGCGGTGGTGGTCATCGTCATGTTCAGAGTGGTGATAACTGTTGCTGTTTCTAGGTTTAAATTCTGTTCCACCATCAACTCCTGCGCTGTATGGATCGAAGACTGAATCAGAAGGAGGAAAGTTATTTAATTCGTCATCACGGATGAGCCCAACTCCTGGAGGTCCTTCCCTCATCACCACTCCACCTCTTCCACCCATTCCATCTTCTAAAGCTGATGACTGCGGCAGTATGTTGTTCTGTAATTACTCTGTTTACCAGGGCTGTAGTGGTAAAATTTGAGGTGAGTATACGCTACCGGTGACCAGCGGCGTAAAAAAAAATTTGAAGACCTTTTTTTAGGAAAAATTTCTGACTTTTCACCAATTCTCAGAAAATTTTCAGACTTTTTACGATTTCGTCTCTGAAAAAGTTGATGACCTTTTTTTTTTTTTTTTTTTTTTTTTTAGTCATTCGCCCTAAAAACCGTTGAAAACCTCTCTTTTTCGGAAAATTTTATCTACAGAGGTAAGTATACGCTGTATACCCGCGTATACCCTCATGGGTATACGCTCTCAAATTTCTCTAGAGGTAAGTATACGCTGTATACCCGCGTATACGCTCGACTACAGCCCTGCTGTTTACTGAACTTAGATGTGCCTGATACAGTGAGTGTCCAGGAGACCCTCACAGTAGTTTGGTTATAATAGGGTCTGAGGCTAATTGGTTTCACTCTTGGAAGACAAGTCTGGTTCCTCTTAAGTTTGTATAGTTTGTGAGTTTTTCATCTAATTGTGTATCCTCTCTATGCTTCTCTCTACCTGTCTATCTTTCTCTTTATCTGTGTTTGTCTCCCGCTTACTCTCCATCTACCTCTTTCTCCCTTTCCAAAGCTCTTCCCTTCCTTTTGCTCTCCATCCCTTTCTTTCTTTCTCCATCACATAATGACATTTTATGTGTTTATTACGTATTCAGTTCTACAGTGCCTTTTAACAGCTTGACAACTTCATTTTGGTTCCACACGGTCTGACTGGTCATTGGTCTCGCCTGGTCTTCCACAGGGTTTCGTCTTTGGACCCATACCCTATGTCCTCTACACCACTGATTTGAACCTAGTCCCTTCTTCTTGTGGAACCCTGGGGAAGCACTGTCATCCTTGTAGCAGAAGTGTATGTCCATGATCCAGCTGTAGAGGCCATCTCCCTAGTGGAGCAAATGTTTCAGACATTGGACTTATTTTTTCTGCTGACTCTGACTGAACTCTGGAAACTCGGTTCATTTGACTTGGCAGCCATTGGCAGATTTCCAAACTTGACTTGCCTAATCTTCTTTGATGTCCCTTTCTCCACTACTGTGCATGATCTGAGTGTGACCTTGGATCAGGGATTGACCAGTCACAGCATGTAAGAATTTGCTGTTACAATCTGCACCAGATTTACACAATGTGCCATTTGCTTACTGCTCAAGCCACCAAAACCCTAATGCGTGAATTCATATGCATTATGGTTGACTATGGCATTATCATTTATGCAGGCCTAACTTCTTTCTGCGTTAATCAACTCCAGTAAATTATTTTGAATGTTGTGGCTTGGCTGATCGAGAGTATGCCTAGGTTTGGTCATATATCCACTTCCATGTAGGAGAAAATGCACTGGTTACCTGTGCAAGTGCACATTCAGTTTAAGGGAGATTGGTTTAGCTTGGTTTTTATATATAATTGTTGCGCTTACCTGAATGTTACCTGAAGGAGCTTTGAATTCCACTCTCTTCATCATTGGCCACAAATTTTTTCGCATTATGGCATCAAATGACCTGATTGTCCTGCTGACCCTAACTTCAATGATCCAGCATAGAAGTTTCACTGAAGATCATTATTTCAAGTTGTTAAGTCGGGAGCACCTCTGATCAGTTTTTTCTGTATCTCTTTGCAATTATAATTAAGATTACGATTACAACCCTTGTATTGTCATGATTTTGCCATTACCACTTCTTGTGTTGTGCTGCATTGTTCTTATTTTATTTGTTGTCTTGAGAGAATATCGAAGGGAAAGTCTGCATAAATTGCATCCTATTAGTTGCCAGTGTTTGAAATTAAAAGCCATTTTATACTGCTATCTATATAGTAAAATGATTTAATTTTGTTTGTAGCAAATGTGTCACCAGCTGGCGCCAGTATCACACGACGTGCTGATGAAGAAGACCCCCCTGCAGATTCAACGGATTAAGTTGTCATGAAACTACGAGATCTCTTTCACTTACTATTTTCTTTCTTTCTCTCTCTTGCTTTTGCACCATACACAGCATAAGAACTGATCTCTTGAAATTTTACTGACTGACAGACTCTGAGTAGTTGAGTATTTTGCATTTATTTATTTTTTGATTAATTGATTTGTATATCAGTAGATAAGCAAACTAATTTCAGAAACTTCGGAGTTGTACCTGGAAGCTGGATCACTAGTGCTTCTTTGTAGAAACATAGTTGTAGAATTCTTATCATATGAAAAATAAACATCTGAAAAGGACCCAGTTGAGTGTCTAAACATAATATACATGTATCGGCTGTTGATGTTTAATAGCAAAGTCAGAGTGTTTAAGATGAATCATTTTCGGTTATATTAATGAGGCCATTATCGATGCTGATTTCTTTCATTAGAGCTTATCTTTGCCGTCCAGAGCTTCAATACAGTTGCATTTGCAGCATCTTTTCCACTGATAAACCATGAGCGAAGACCAGCCAGTCCAGAACTATACAAATATTTTTGTAATCCTGATGGATCGTAAGTACCTCGGGTACAAGGAAAACCTGACCCGTCCTAGGAATAGCATCGGCACGCTATGAGATAAATTCTCTCCATATTTGTCTCTCTCCCTTCCTTGCTCCCTCTATCTCCCTCTCCTATCCTCCCATCTCTTTCTCCCTCCCTTCCTTTCTTCCCTCCCTTCCACTTTCCATTTTCTCTGTTCGTCAATCTTCAAATTTCTTGCACATTCCCTCTATTCTCCTGTCTGTCTGTCAAGTCGCCTAATTTTTGATCCAAATTTCCGATATTGTTCCTACAGTGCACGATTGCTCCTACAGTCTGTCTGTCTGTCTGTCTGTCTGTCTGTCTGTCTGTCTGTCTGTCTGTCTGTCTGTCTGTCTGTCTGTCTGTCTGTCTGTCTGTCTGTCTGTCAGATGCAACGTTTTTGTTCTCAAATTATTTACAATCCAATCGTTTAAATTATATTATTTAACCGTCGACAACATGCCGCACATTTAGGCATGCACACACCGAAGGCTGTTATTAGGCCTACTGTAACAGAGAGATAGGCCTTAGTTATAACAGAAACACAGCTTGGAACTCTTATAATGCTACAAGTTCATTGAAAATCGGAACTGTACAGATTTGCTCCTAAAATGAAACCAAGTCGCCTAATAGCCCTAATTAATCAGAGTTTCCGAGAGTGCTCCTACAGTGCACTAAAACGCATTTTACTGTTGTACTTTCTTCAAACTTGAATACAAAAATCTACCTATAATTTTTCTCGGATTTGCACCTACAATTAAACCAACTCCTTAACTCTAAACTTGTCAGATTAGTTATGACATCATTATTATTAGTCATGACATCACTAAAGTCACGAGTTCTAAACTGACCAGATCTATGCTTTAGAAATACATCACAATGTTTGTTTATCGCATAGCCTACGGTGCCTACCTCTACCATGGAAGAATTCAGAAAGTAGCTTTGTGATATTACCAATACATTGATTTTAGCTAACGGCAACACCAGCGTTTATCTTCGGATCCATACTCCCACGCTTGCGAATGAGCTAGTGCCGTGTGCTTAGCTTTAGATAGCGCTTTAGAAATTTGGAGTTTTCCATATTCCCATATGGGTCCCATATGGGTCCCATATGGAAATATGGGCAAGCCAATAGGATTTCTGCTTTCTTCCAAAAGATTTTTGTACCACGTGGTTCTGCCCCTCCCTACAAAACTGTGGGCGCCCATGTGCTGATGCTCTAACTATTCTAACTTGTCGATGATTATTACGGCACCACAGTGGTCATGGATACTGAAGTAGGCCTGAAAGCGGATAATAGGCCTAGCAGTCATTCCGCTTTCATAAGTCTACTTCAGCAAGACATTAACACGGTAGGCCCTATATAGATTGCATTTAAAATATCACCTAGAAGTGTGTACGACTTGTGACGCCTCTCGGGCTCATGATTTTTACAGGCTGTAACAGTTGGCGCATTTGAAGTTGCTCTAACTTTAAATCTGCAGGGCGCCGTCAATGCCTTGGCCCTGCAGGCGTTCTCTCAAGTTTTCAAGACCAATTTCATGCCTCCTGTTGATTAATTACCATATACTTCTACAGTTAAGTTTTACAACACCAATTATGAACTATATACATGACCTATAACTGGTCATTAATAAAAGTCAGACGACATCTGTCTTTCCATCTGACTGTTTGGCTGTCGTCATGGACGTCTTTTCCTCCGATGGAAGGATCTTCTGCATTCCACCAACAATGCTGTATCCGCGTCTTTTGCGTCTTTCCAGCTTTTCCTCTAGGCTGAATCCCATCAGGTCCTTCCGCGTTATGATGCCCACGACGCGGTTGACCATGTCGACGACCGTCAGATGGCGCAGACCGAGCGTCCGGAAGATGATGTAGGTTCGATGGAGGGAGAACTCTTCCTCTATTCGAGGTGCTGACCGATTCACGTAAGGGTCCTAGATTACAACATTAATCGACAACAAATTAAGCAATTAAGGTTAAATTAATTAGTGATAGGCCCTATATATCAACAAGCAGCATATAACATATCAATTAATCCTACACCAATATCGCCCCTCACCCACCGCCATCTACCTCGGGCTTCTCTATCTTTCACCCTTTCAGCTATAGGGCTTCTACTCAAAACTAAAGTCTCACCTCTTTAAGAATTCCTACCCAGATCCATCCTGTCCACGGACCACCGTCTTCCAGTATCTCTCGTCTCAGACGGAATCCGCCTTGGCAGCTCCTCTCTCTCCTTTTTGTAATTGTACCGTAACTGAACGCTTAGCCTACTTGGCGCCACTAGTAGAGCAAACTCATCAGAGGCGCTCTCTGCGCTGGCCTGAATAATGTTAAATGTCAACAAAAACTAGAATGAGGCCCCTAGCAAAAACATCAATTAGCAGAACAACCTACTGAAGAGACGTCATCAGAACGTGGCGAACCCACGCACTGTCCAAACAACGGATTCCCGTCAACAGTTCACAGATGAAATGGATGTTCAGGTTTAACAGGAATACTCACTCTCTCGAGAGGGTCTTGGCCCACTAATACACCGACGACAGTCACGACACCCTATAGCCTTTAATCGTGGCCCAGCCAACGCAACTGCTCTGCTGTTCGCGAGGTCACCACGGCGCTGGACCTTTGGATGTCTTCCATCCGTCTCCGCCTTAATTCCGAGCCCAACTCGACAAGATTGACATGGAATTTCTTGGCGTTAGTTTTCCTGACGTCCACTACTCTTCCTCAGTACGCGATCTGGGCGTTGTATTTATTATTAGGCTATGTCAATCGTATCTCTAGAACACGCTTTATCGCTTACGTCAAATCCGCACCATCTCTCTGTCGCTCTTCCCTCATGCGGTCACCACTCTCGTCCATGCACTGATCTGTACAAGGGTCGACTTTGCCAACACCATCTACGCTGATCTCTCCTCGCTAAACCTTTAGAAGCTCCAATCAGTACTTAACGCTGCTGTTCGCCAATTATTGGCGGTCTCCTAGAAGTTTGTCCACATATCTGGCTTCATTCGGGACTCTCTACACTGGCTTCCTGTGACCCAGCGCTATCCACTTCAAAAGTTTATCTCTTATGCGCAACTGTCTTGTCGGGATAGCTCCTTCATACCTTAGGACCTTCTGTACCTAGGTGTCTTCACTCCCTAGTCGATTCACTTTCCGCTCGGCCGCGAAGACATCTAGAAAATGAGTGCACTGGCTGCACACTGTGGGAAGACTACAAGAAAGGTATAGCTGACCAACCAATCTCATTCAGATTGTAAATGAATATAATTATGATTACTGCAATTCACATCAATGGCTGTCTCTAGCGGTTAAAGTAAGAAACGGTCGTTAATTATGCCACTCGAGTCGTGGCCAATAAGTCGAAGTATTTGTTCATATGAAACATATATGCGAGAAATTCTACAGAGGCTGAATTTCTGTTGTGGGGTGAATACAATTAAAGATCATTCTGCAGACACGTGCTTCGCTTTGCTCCGGAATACGTCAGAGAGCTCTGTGTTCCACTATCGGAACAGCTCGGTTGACAGCTCCACATGTTGAAGAGAGCGTCAGGCCTACGCTCTCTTCAACATGTGGAGATATGCAGGTACCGCGCTTATGCATTTTCACACGAACCCGTCGTACCTTCTCGTGTTTTTAATCGTCTCCCTTGAACAGTCTCCCATTGTATCCCGAATAGTTGACTCTGTTCACCAAATATTTTCAAACTGCCTTAATTAAAAATGCATTTATTTGGATCAGTTAGATCGTCAAGTGTGGTGCAACGCTTTCGTTGTGTACTTACGATGCGCTATAGCGGCCATACAACTTACATCAATTAATGATTATTACTTTGGTGGTCGCAGTATTTTTTGAAAGACGGCCGCTGTAGTCTTTCTTCAGCGCAACTGTTAGACTAAACAGGCGAACGACTTCGAAGTGACCAATAGATATAAGGCCTATCCAGCTGTCGGTCACATACAGCTAGGGTTCCGTCATTGCTGAGGGGTTATTGCCCAGAGAGTTGTTGGTCTGAAAGGCTTTAACGAGTAGGCCACATAAATTGTCTACAATCTACACTATTAAACATCAGGCGTTCAACGCCACTGCTGTCATGGTCTGCATTTGAACAGTGTCTTATGAAAGCCTATCTTCACCAACCATGTGATGTTGGTTAAGATAGAACGGAAAGTGCATCCGCCCCACTAGAAGGAACTTCTCCATCAGACGAATTTACTTAAACATGAACCACTGGATATGATTTCGTCAAGTCCCCGCACATCACACTAGTATATAATTCTGAAGTACGGAAATAATTAAGACACAGCTAGCTATAGCTAGTAAGCCTAGATCTTTACATCTGTTCGATTTTATTGCTTAATTAGTTGTCACAATTAATTTATTATTGTCACAATGGGATCAATCTCATATGCTCAGACGACTCAGATGGCCCGATCGATGATCACGTGATCAAACAGCTGCCATTCTTCAATCAGACGCGCCTCCGGTGATCGACGTCACGAATGCGGGAACGATAAACGCGCTCCTCCAGTACATTCCAGGTTTGGATTTCGCGTCTGATTGAAGAGTGGCAGCTGTTTGACCACGTGATCATCGATCGGGCCATCAAACAGTGGCGTCCACGTCTACGGTCGTGTGTCCGTGAACAAAAAGGACATTTTGAACACCAGCTGTATCTGAACTTCACTTCCTTATGGCTCTTGTATGTTGGAAACTTCCCATTTTCAGGGCTGCATCTCAAACGTTCACAAACTTGACAAACTCGGCAACATTTCCAAACGGCGTTAGGATTTGGTGGAAATATGGCTACTCTTGTTGTTTTTAAAATTTCAGGCAAATGCTAACAGTTTTGACCGAGTTATGACACTCTTTCTTGGGGTCCACTTTTCATCGGGACACAGTGTATATATATAATCGTAATCGTAAACTGGAAATTTCTAAATCGCTACTCTAAAGCAGCTAAGCGCAGAGCACTGCAACTTATTCACTGCCGCGCTCCCTTGCTGTCTATTATATGAAAATCACGGATTTGCTTGATTTGTTCAATGGCGAATTGTGGTCTTTGGAGTGGCATTGGTCGTCTGCGACAGATCGCGAGGTATTTGTCGGTCGGCGACCGTCCGACTGGCAACCGACGACGAATGTTCTCGTCTGGACGATGTGTCTCTGGCCGACGCAAAGACAGACATTCGAACACGTTCGGTCATCAATGGACGATATGCGCCAGCTGACATGCTTAGCTTATAGGGCCTAAGTAGGCCTACTTCAGGAAGCGAACGCGTACCTAATTCCACAGTCGTTGCTTAAGTATATATAATATGAATGTAATGCTACTACTACTCCCACCACCACCACCACCACCACCACCACCACCACCACCACCACCACCACCACCACCACCACCACCACCACCACCACCACCACCACCACCACCACCACCACCACCACCACCACCACCACCACCACCACCACCACCACCACCACCACTACAGTACTACTACTACTACTACTACTACTACTACTACTACTACTACTACTACTACTACTAGTACTACTACTACTACTACTACTACTACTACTACTACTACTACTACTACTACTACTACTACTACTACTACTACTACTACTACTACAACTACTAGGCCTACTACTTCCATTACTATAGTACTACAACAATTACTCCAACTATTACTACTACTAGAAGTAATAGTTGGAGTCCAACACCACTACTACTAACAATAATAATAATACACATGCATGTTGCATAAGGAAGTATATATAATACCAGGTCGACGTATATTTCGTTATAGACCGGTTTACTGAGGTACTTTTCTAACAGAGAAACGATTGAGCCATTACGATCCGCACCTTCAGTATCCTAAAAACAGTGGACATCAGATTAATAAATGTTATTATGATGATGACGACTAAAAACATGCAATAGCCTATCATCTAAACTGTCGCAATATGTTAGTCGCAGAAACTCGGACTGTATTAATTAATTAATTAATTAATTAATTAATTAATTAATTAATGACGTAAGTTGGGCTTTTGACACTCGCGGCGTTCTCTTCGAAAGCCTTTCAATCATGGGCGGCGATCCCGGGGGTCGAGGGGGACAAGACCCCCCACCCCACCTTTAACAGTGGGGGGAGACGCCATACATCGGACCCCCCCCCAAATTTTGAAGAAACACCCAAAAAGGTCATCAAATTTTGTCGTACTCAGGTTATAAAATTTTTCGCGCGCAGCGCAAAAATTTGTTTAGACCTCTTTTTTGACCAGATCAGTTCAAAACTCTTTTTGACCACATCAGTTCCCAAATGTCCCCCCTCCACCTCTCAAACAAGATCGCCGCCACTCCTTTCAATGATGAGCTAGGGAAAACTATTTTTGTGGTGTCTCTCTAGGTTCCGTCCTAGGTCCACTTCTCTTAATTTTATTACGAATATTCCGCTTAGCTTCTCATAGTATCATCTTCAGACAATCACCATCTTTATGCAGATGATACTCGACCCTTTTCATCTTTCTCACCTAGCGCTCTCTCCTCATCAATCACAATGGATGTTCTCCAACGTCCTTTGCCTCAACCAAAATGAAGGTCCAAGGTCTATCAGAACAGATTAAGAAAACTCCCAACGACTTTTCTCACTCTCACCTCCAACTCACATGTAGGCAATCTTGGCGTCACTTTCTACCCACATCTCTCGTCTTAAACTCAGATCCACCTGTTTCATTCATATTCGTGATCTTCACCGCATTCGATCCCTGTCCCGATATCAAAATCGCTACCTACAATTTCGACCCCAAGCTTGACTGCTGCGATTCCCTTTTCTTGAACCTTGAATCCAGTCAAATCAAGTGTCTTCAGCTCCATATAAATTCACTAGCTGACAAAAAAGCATTATCATTTCACTCCAACCTAAGTCACTTCACTGGCCGAAAATCCCGAACGTATTCACTAACCTAAAATGCTGCAATACTCCGACCCAATTACCTTTCAAAATTCTTCACCATCCATGCAATCAATTCGCTCTACCCCGTCTCTTTCAACGCACTTACCACCCGGAGTCCTGATCAATGAAATATCAACTCGGCCATTCCAATGGATTCCAATGATTGTTGATTACGATTTCACCCGTGGAACCATCGACTGATGCGCTGGACATCATCATAACAAAGTAATTATATTAAATTAGATCTTCCTGATCTTTCTCTCAGCTCAGTCCTGTTTAACTCTATGTAGTTTAACTCAGAGTAAGTTCTCTAACTTCTGTATTATCATCATCATCAGCATCATCATCATCATCATCATCATCATCATCATCATCATCATCATCATCATCATCATCACCATCACCATCATCATCATCATCATCATCATCATCATCATCATCATCATCATCATCATCATCATCACAAACATTTTCAACGCGCGCAAGGTTACACAGAAATGCGAATCCAAATCCTACATTGCATGTCGACTCTTGAACCATCTCCTACCTGAATATCTCATCAAATTATTCGTTGATCCACCCGTTCTGTCGTTGAAGCATCATCATCTAGGCCTATCTCAGGCTCATCGATCTATCTATCACCCTTTTTGTTTCCTTGCGAAACCGAAGTCTCTTCTCTGCAAGAAATCTTACCCTGATTCATCGAATCAGACGCCCTAATAGACTTAATAGACTTAACAATGGCACTGATTGCACGCTGGTGCCAAAGGCTGCATGGACATAGATTCAGTCTTGTTGTCCTCGAGACCAAGGTCTTGGTCTCGAGTGCACTCGAGTTCGTTTTTAAAAGTCTTGGTCTTGGTCTTGGTCTTGAGGTTCAAGGTCTTGGTCTTGGTCTTGGTCTTGAGGTTCAAGGTCTTGGTCTTGGTCTTGGTCTTGAGGTTTGAGGTCTTGGTCTTGGTCTCGCAAGACCAAGACCAAGACCGGCTGTTAATAATAAAAGTCATTTAACAGAACTCAAGAATTCTGTATCAAGCCTGCTTGCATCATACGATCAATATATAGATCTATGGATGGATACAAGTCATGTTGATCAGGAAAACCTATTTGCAGCAGCAACAGTTATTCTGTATCAGACGGTATGATAAACCATGGGAAGATTTCAAAAGGACTCACTATCTGTACATTTACATCCAGTGCTTGAAAAGCTACTCTGTGTGCATGGGCGGAGTTTATCAGGGGCTAGGGGGGGGGGGGCTAAGCCCCCCATGAACCCACCGACTTGACCGTGCGTCATTAAGGTATTGTGGGTCAGGTATTTTTAAGCAGTAAACTCCTTCCAAATCTTCTCACCAGAAGGCCGAAATTAGTACCAAGTATGCCTAAAATGCATATGGCGGCTGGGCCAGACCCCGGTTGGGGGCTCAAATCGCCCCCAAACCCCTCTGTTTTAAACGGGCCGCCGCTTTGCGGCGGGGAGGGGAGGTGAAGATATGCTTTAGCCCCCATGATCTAAAACCAAACTCCGCCCATGTCTGTGTGTGTCAGCGACTTCAGCACCTGTAGAACGTATTTTTTCACATGGCGGAATTTTTATGAGGCCCACCAGGCACGTCTTGGTCAGAAAATTCTGAGCGAATTGGTTTTTATAAAATACAAAAGGCATTTGGTGTAAGAGTTTGCATGAAGGACTTTTGAATACAAATTCGGATTTCTCTGCAGTTTGCATTTAAAGTTAATTTGCTTGTATAAAATAAAATACTCATTTTTTCATTAAAATAGCGAATATTCCGACTTGACAATTTTTAGAAGTCTTGACCTGATTTCGATTTTTTGGGTCTTGGTCTTGGTCTTGGTCTTGAGGTTCAAGGTCTTGGTCTTGGTCTTGGTCTCGAGGTTCAAAGTCTTGGTCTTGGTCTTGGTCTCGAGGTTCAAGGTCTTGGTCTTGGTCTTGAGGTTCAAGGTCTTGGTCTTGGTCTTGGTCTTGAGGTTTAAGGTCTTGACAACAAGACTGCATAGATTTCTGCAGAATTCTCTAGATCTACAAGGTGCTCAAGAATTTCCGAATTCAAATTGATCTCCTTTTACATTTTGGCCCTAAATGGAGAAAAATAAGGAAAACAAAATTATTCCATATACAGCGGACAAAGATTCCCAAAGTTGTCTCAGATGACTGATGTGCGATGACATCCTAGCTACCTGCGTATCTATAGGCTACTAATTAATTAATCCTATTTAATGAGATAAGTTATTGGTCCGACCGAAGCGCAGACTTCTTCGTAAGGTATCTGTGGAGCGATGATTGTTCCTGGTTTCTGAGGACACATCTGAGTCTTTTTATGACTGAGAATAATACACAGCTCCAGTCTAAAACCAAATGGCAGATTCTTAATTACTATTATCAGGCAATCGATTACATGTTTAACTGAATATTTCTCATACGTGTGTACACATCGCTACTAACAGAACATTATGGCGCTTAGTACTTATTTATGATCTCTACGCATCCACTGTCTCATTGGAGGTTTGAATTCACATGTATACATGAACTTGCCTGTAAGTAAGCTGGTTCCCGCGACTTAACTTTTTAGGCGCTGTAGAAATATCGAGATTACGAATAGGCCTACTCGGCGTTACAAAATAAACTCAATCAAAGGGTACACAGCCAGTTACTGATAAGCTATGCCTCTTGAATAAGAAATAATTCGTAACCCTAAATGGTAAGAAGCTTTCAAATAGCAATGGAAGCGTGATCCCCAAATTAAATGGGTCGAGTATAAGTGATTTTGACTTTAGGTTTTGACTAACAACTTTCGTCATCCAAGCGAACTCATTAACCTCCAGATGGGAGTTGATGGAGTATTAATGGCCGATTGTCTAATTGTGCCATCGCAGCAACTGTAATAAGCTTACGCCAGTGTTTCTGCAGTGTAGGCTATCAATGTACCTGGTAAGAAGACCGTGAGCCACTTCGCATCCGAATTCGGTGCTGTAGTTGACGACCGGAAACCCACCATGCGTAGTTTCGAGCAGAAGATGCGCCAGATGTGCCAAACTCTCGCGGGTTGTGACCGTGATGACTGGAGACTGCATGACGTCTCTGGCCTTAAACAGCTCCAGGTTCAATCTATGCACAGTAATCGTAGTATCAAGTTTTCCCCAAAAAGCTAAGTCGCGGGAAGCAAGTATTCACAGGCGTTCAATTAAAAAACTCGATATGCTGATAAGGTCAGAATCGGTGCCAAGTCAAGACCCAGAGGTCAGGAAGCTAAGACAGACAGACGGCCACGGTGGATGGTGTTTAGAATTGGCGAAAGTTATACGGGGAAGATTAGAAATCAGAATAGGATTTTCAGAGTTTATGGATCTACTCATGGAGAACGGCAATGCTTAAGTCACAGCTAGTTTGGTCGGTAGGTCGGGCAGAAGTATGTATGAAGTAATGTATGAAGCCTCAATCGATGTCGCTCTAAGAAATTGTTATTCGTTGGGGAAGTTGAGGACCAGTGGCGGCGATCTTGTTTGTCAGGTGGGGGAGACATTTTTGAAATGATCTGTTCAAAAAAGAGTTTTGAACTGATCTGGTCAAAAAAGAGGTCAAAAAAATGTTCACGCTGAACGCTAAAATTTGCTGTAACTAATGTTTTCGATAAAATTTGTTGAACTTTTTTGGTGTTTCTTCAAAATTGGGGGGAGACAAATGTATGGTGTGTCCCCACTCTTAAAGGTCTTGTCCCCCTCGAGCCCACGGGATCGCCGCCCTTGTTGAGGACTGAGCTAAGTGTAAAAGAAACCAGCCTAATCTTATATGCCTCCTATAAAGTGCTAGGAGCTATGCATTATATACTTTTGATTGTGGCCATAATATTAAAGGATACATGGGGCTTGAACTTCGCAAATGGGTCAGGGTATTAAACCGACCTTAGGGCCGCACATTTTGAAAGTGGAAATTGCTCGTCCAGGATCTCTCAATCCATTAAATTAGAAAGTTCAATTTGGCGTAATGAATATTCATGACGTCTCTTGGCTTAACCAGGACCGCGGCATGAAGGGTCACTTGACAATGTGACTTTAGAGCTTTTCTACACTACAAAGTTCATGTCTATTTTTTTCAAATTCATGCAGAATATTCAAACAATAATTATGGTTGGAGCTGCATGCTCCATGAGATTACGCGCAACAAACTACAGGTAATAATTAAAACTTAGGCCTACAAATAGGAATTTAATTATTCACGAGTTTCTACGAATTTTTTAAATCCCTGCGTAATTAATAATAGAAGCTTGTAAGGTTTTCACATGAAATGAGGCAATACCAAGGAAAAAATTTGAGAGGGCAAAACACACAACCATATACATATATTGTAGGCCCTATACATGATATAGGCGATAGATTCTCAATGGCCGCATAGATTCTCGGTGGTATGAAATTTTTATCATCCGTATGATATGATTTTGGTTCAAGGGTTATGCAGTTACTGTGGGGTCATATATCCGGATGATATGGCGACTGTGAACATTCTTGAAGCTTTCCATAGGCTAGTGGAAACTATGGAAACTATGTTGCTGTATAATTCCTGCAGAAGTTTGAAAGTCAAGTAAATCTCAACTCTACAATACAAGCAATGCGAACTTGATCCAAATCCCACTTCTCTTCTAAGAGACTGTGCGCATCTGTCCTTGTTTTGGGGATTCTCAGTATCTCACTCTCTACTGACAACATCCCCATGGCCTTTAAGCACTCTCTCATCACTCTCCTTCTAAACAAATGCTCAGACAAGGAAAACCTTTTCCAACCGTTCCTTCTGTCTAAGTAAACTTGGCCGGTTAAACGACTTTATTCACTCCTCAACTCCCACCAAGCTATCTTCACTCGACACCACTCCACAGAAGCTCTACTTGCGTCTTTATACAAAAAATAAACTGATTTCTGCTGTCAGCCATCAGCAAGTCTCCTGCTGTGTCTCCGTGTCTTTGGCACCCTCTGTCTCTGCTTCTGTTCTCTCTGTCTCTATTTGGTACCTGCTGTCTTTCCTTCTGTTTGCTACGTAGTACTGCTCTTTCCTTGGCACCCGCTCTCTCCTTCTGTTTGTTACGTCACTGCTATCTCTCTTTGGCATCCGCGGTCTCTCCATCTGTGTGTTGCCTCACTGCTCTCTCTCTCTCTCTCTCTCTCTCTCTCTCTCTCTCTCTCTCTCTCTCTCTCTCTCTCTCTCTCTCTCTCTCTCTCTCTCTCTCTCCTCTCTCTCTCTGGCACCCGCCGCATTCGACACCTTTGACCACGGCCTCATCCTTCATCTACTTATCTTCTTGGTTTGGCGTCTCTGCTCTAATCTGGTTCCAGTCATACTTGTCTTCCCGATCCTTCTCCATTAAACTATCCATCTACTGCTGGCAACACCTCCCGCTCTCTTGTGGTGTCCCTCCTGGGTCCACTTCTCTTTGTCGTATATACCACATCACTAAGCCATCTCACAGAGTTATCCTCCGTTGACCACCATGTCTATGCAGATGACACCCAACACTACATATCCTTCTCACCCAGCTCTTTTCTACCTCAATGGCACAGCTATACAAGGAGACTTATCGATGAAAGGCAAATACCAAGATTGTGGACAGAGGAGTCATAGAAGAAGGTGAGTGATGAAGAGTTAGTCAATAGGTGCATGGAAGGTTCATTAAATATCCTGGTTTGATCAGGAAGTATATACTCAGTACGCTCATTTATATAATCAAACCTTCTCTGCCTTAACCATGCATTCCAAAACAAAATTCATCATTCCAGGCCTTCCTGATTGATCAAATCAGGAAATTCCATGAACCTTCCATACACTGAAACATATGGAATGGACTCTCTCCTGAGCTGCGCTTACTTCCTAGGTCTTCCTCCGGCACCTTCCTTGGCCGCTTGAAAACTGTTCTTTTTGGCCGTGTTGCAGTCGGGAACGCCTCTGAATAGTTATCTTGAAGAGGCGCTATATAAATCAATGAATGAATAAAGTCTCAAATCCTCAAGATTTCCTAGCCTGACTCATCCGATCCTCCGCTTTTCAATTCTTTTTGACCTGAACGACACCCGCCTTAGCAGCTCCTCTGCCCTGCTCTGGACTCCTTGGTAACCGGACTTGAACCTCCTTTTGACTACCCTCTGGCAAATCCATTTGACTTGACGAGACGCTCGTAAATAAGTTGGTGCTCTGACTTAAGTTTCAAGTGGCGCTTTAAAAATGTGGAGTTTACGATTACGATTACCACGTGACTCTTTGTAGCTGCATCCGGGCACAAGTGCTTAGCTGTCACACATAGACCCTATTCATTTGCGTAGTGAATAACTACAATTCATATGGCGACTCGAATGGTTGAGGGACTCTGAATGAGCAATTATTTTCATATGTGTTTTCGAAATATGCGTCTGCATGGTTCAGTGATCTGATCATGGCTTATGGTTGACTTTGTAGTCGAATGAACCAGCATACAATCCTGAAGTGTGACAATGAATTATAATGCGATGTTCGTATTATTGGACAATGAGATTATGCAGGCTGCATTCGATTGCTGCATTCGATTGCTGCATTTGATTTTTGCATTTGATTGCTGCATTAGATTGCTTAAATTGATTGCTGCATTTGATTGCTGCATTTGATTGCTGCATTCGATTGCTGCATTTGGTTGCTGCATTCGATTGCTGCATTTGATTTTGGCATTTGATTGCTGCATTCGATTGCTGCATTTGGTTGCTGCATTCGATTGCTGCATTTGATTGCTGCATTTGATTGCTGCATTCGATTGCTGCATTTGATTGCTGCATTTGATTGCTGCATTTGATTGCTGCATTTGATTGCTGCATTTGATTGCTGCATTCGATTGCTGCATTTGATTGCTGCATTTGATTGCTGCATTTGATTGCTGCATTTGATTGCTGCATTTGATTGCTGCATTCGATTGCTGCATTTGATTGCTGCATTCGATTGCTGCATTTGATTGCTGCATTCGATTGCTGCATTTGATTGCTGCATTCGATTGCTGCATTCGATTGCTGCATTTGATTGCTGCATTCGATTGCTGCATTCGATTGCTGCATTTGATTGCTGCATTTGATTGCTGCATTTGATTGCTGCATTCGATTGCTGCATTGGATTGCTGCATTTGATTGCTACATTTGATTGCTGCATTTGATTTTTGCATTTGATTGCTGCTTTAGATTGCTTAAATTGATTGCTGCATTCGATTGCTGCATTCGATTGCTGCATTTGATTGCTGCATTTGATTGCTGCATTTGATTGCTGCAGTTGATTGCTGCATTTGGTTGCTGCATTCGATTGCTGCATTTGATTTTTGCATTTGGTTGCTGCATTTGATTGCTGCAGTTGATTGCTGCATTCGATTGCTGCATTTGATTTTTGCATTTGATTGCTGCATTTGATTTTTGCATTTGGTTGCTGCATTTGATTGCTGCAGTTGATTGCTGCATTTGATTTTTGCATTTGATTTTTGCATTTGATTTTTGCATTTGATTGCTGCATTCGATTGCTGCAGTTGATTGCTGCATTCGATTGCTGCATTTGATTTTTGCATTTGATTGCTGCATTTGATTGCTGCATTAGATTGCTTAAATTGATTGCTGCATTAGATTGCTTAAATTGATTGCTGCATTTGATTGCTGCAGTTGATTGCTGCATTTGGTTGCTGCATTTGGCGGCTGCATTTGATTGCTGCATTCGATTGCTGCATTTGATTTTTGCATTTGATTGCTGCATTTGATTGCTGCATTAGATTGCTTAAATTGATTGCTGCATTAGATTGCTTAAATTGATTGCTGCATTTGATTGCTGCAGTTGATTGCTGCATTTGGTTGCTGCATTCGATTGCTGCATTTGATTTTTGCATTTGATTGCTGCATTCGATTGCTGCATTCGATTGCTGCATTTGATTTTTGCATTTGATTGCTGCATTTGATTGCTGCAGTTGATTGCTGCATTTGATTTTTGCATTTGATTTTTGCATTTGATTGCTGCATTTGATTGCTGCATTAGATTGCTTAAATTGATTGCTGCATTAGATTGCTTAAATTGATTGCTGCATTTGATTGCTGCATTTGATTGCTGCATTCGATTGCTGCAGTTGATTGCTGCATTTGGTTGCTGCATTTGATTTTTGCATTTGATTTTTGCATTTGATTGCTGCATTCGATTGCTGCAGTTGATTGCTGCATTTGGTTGCTGCATTTGATTGCTGCATTTGATTGCTTAAATTGATTGCTGCATTAGATTGCTTAAATTGATTGCTGCATTCGATTGCTGCATTTGATTTTTGCATTTGATTGCTGCATTTGATTGCTGCAGTTGATTGCTGCATTTGGTTGCTGCATTTGGCGGCTGCATTTGATTGCTGCATTCGATTGCTGCATTTGATTTTTGCATTTGATTGCTGCATTTGATTGCTGCATTTGATTTTTACATTTGATTGCTGCATTTGATTGCTGCATTTGATTTTTGCATTTGATTGCTGCATTTGATTGCTGCATTTGATTTTTGCATTTGATTGCTGCATTTGATTGCTGCATTTGATTTTTGCATTTGATTGCTGCATTTGATTGCTGCATTAGATTGCTTAAATTGATTGCTGCATTCGATTGCTTAAATTGATTGCTGCATTTGATTGCTGCAGTTGATTGCTGCATTAGATTGCTTAAATTGATTGCTGCATTCGATTGCTGCATTCGATTGCTGCATTTGATTGCTGCATTCGATTGCTGCAGTTGATTGCTGCATTTGGTTGCTGCATTTGATTTTTGCATTTGATTGCTGCATTCGATTGCTGCAGTTGATTGCTGCATTTGGTTGCTGCATTCGATTGCTGCATTTGATTTTTGCATTTGATTGCTGCATTTGATTGCTGCATTTGATTGCTGCATTTGATTTTTGCATTTGATTGCTGCATTCGATTGCTGCAGTTGATTGCTGCATTTGGTTGCTGCATTCGATTGCTGCATTTGATTTTTGCATTTGATTGCTGCATTTGATTGCTGCATTTGATTGCTGCATTTGATTGCTGCATTTGATTGCTTAAATTGATTGCTGCATTAGATTGCTTAAATTGATTGCTGCATTTGATTGCTGCATTTGGTTGCTGCATTTGGCGGCTGCATTTGGTTGCTGCATTTGATTTTTGCATTTGATTTTTGCATTTGATTTTTGCATTTGATTGCTGCATTCGATTGCTGCAGTTGATTGCTGCATTTGGTTGCTGCATTCGATTGCTGCATTTGATTTTTGCATTTGATTGCTGCATTTGATTGCTGCATTTGATTGCTGCATTTGATTGCTGCATTTGATTGCTGCATACGATTGCTACATTCGATTGCTGCATTTGATTGCTGCATACGATTGCTACATTCGATTGCTGCATTTGATTGCTGCATTTGATTGCTACGTTCAATTGCTGCACTTGATTGATGTAATTGATTGCTGCAATTGATTGCTGCACTTCATTGCTGTATTTGATTGGTGCATTGTTGATGGGCTGATTGATGCATTATTTGTTGCTCTGATTTTTGCATTGCTGTATATATGTGATTTGAGAATCCGTCTGGTTGACTTCTTTCTGCTTATACTTACATCTGGTGCATGTCGTCATAGACGATCGGTTCTGAGTCGAGGAATGGAATGCACTTGAGTTCGAGCTGTGAGTGGTAGAGTGGATGAGTGATGTAATCGCCCACCCACTTCGACACCATGATCGCCACCATGATCGGCAACAGGAACGCCACGTCATTCGTGATCTCAATCTAACAGTAGTATCCCATATATTACAATATCTTTCAAACAAGCAGTGCGAACTCGATCCTATACCTACCTCCTTACTGAAAGACTGTGCATCTATCCTTGTTCCCATCATCACCAAAATAATCAACCTCTCCTTATCTACTGGCAATTTTCCCCTCCTTTTCAAAACACTCCTTAGTCACTCCACTCCTCAAGAAACCATCGTTGGATAAAGAAATGCTGTCCAACTACCGACCTGTTTCTAACCTGTCATTCATCTCTAAGCTAACTGAACGCATAGTCCTATCTCGAATCAATGAGTACCTGACTTCCAATTCACTTCTCAACTCACATTGGGCTGGCAGTCTGGTTTTTTCATAGCTTCTCCGATCATATCACTCAGCTCTGCCGCTCTTGCTTTATGCACATCCGTGACCTTCGCAGGACCTTCGCAGAATTCGCCCAATGCTAGACTGGTAAACTGCATCCACAATAGCCACTTCTATAGTCCACGCAAGATTAGATTACTGCAATGCACTCTTCTTAGACATAGACATCACCCAAATAAACCGCTTCCAAGCCATTCAAATGCACTCGCCCGTGCTGTGACTAAAATCCCCAAGCACCACCACATCACTCCTGTCTTCAAATCTCTCCACTGGCTTAAAATACTCGAACGAATAGAATATAAACTCATATCACTCACCAACAATACACTCCAATCCTCCCAGTGTATCTCCGACAGCTGATCACGGTCCAACCACTCCGCTCAACCCGCTTATCTTCTGCTCTAACATATACTGCTCCGCCCTTCCGTCACCTCATCACTAAAATTTGCGAATCGCTCCATAGCCATAGCTGTCTCACCCCTCTGGAACAAACTCCCACCAGTACTGCGAGAAATTTTAGATCCATCCTACGAACTCATCAAACCTCACCACTTGCTAGGCCCTATATCTCCACAGGTCTTTCACTCAAAGCTGAAACACTGCTCTTTCACAACTCCTATCCCGATTCCTCCTCCTCTCCCACCTCCCTCACCGTTTAAACCTTAAACACCACCCACCTTCGCCGTCTTACGGTCTACCTGACTGACTCCTTTGGATCTTGACCTGGAACCGATCTCACCCCCCTGCCTATTGATTTTGATTTGACTAAGCGCCTGTGAATAAGCTGTTTTCCGCGACTTCGCTTTTTTGGGCGCTGTAGAAATCTCGATATTACGATTACGAACAGTCGATCCTCGTCATCCTTATGGTCGTCATCATAGTCATTATCATCATCATCACCACCAGCATCCATTGTATGAATGATCGCTCAGAGCTATAACACTTTCAGGACGAGAGTGTACTAAAAGCGACTGGGAAACAAATGGAGATCGTCTTTAAAGTGTTAAACATCTCCAAAGAACCTGTATACGCCATGGAATGAGATTGAGGGCGCAAGTACAAAGTCTGTCTCCATCTGCAGCTCTACCGATTCCTGCAGTTGGGACCCAACAGATATAATCGTTTGAATCAATCATTATTACTGCTATCTTTAACACTGTTCATTATTCATCCGATTCCTCGAGGAATCTTCTCTCGCAGTTTAAGAATGATATTTATGTGGCGACAGCAACAATTTGATGCCACAAATTATGGCCCCGTAATTGTTAACATATAGTTGAAGCTGCTCTGGTGATCAGCAGTTTCAGGTGATATAGAAAAATTTCTTATATTGTCTGTTTTATAAAGCCGCAACCGTTAATCGGTATAAATAAGTCGACACATAGAGAGCCTCAAACCAGAGAATTGTGGATGCACCCATCCCAAATGATCGTACAAGTGTCGTCGTTACTGTGCCACAGAAAATTATGATAGGGCCTACCTAAAACTGCGACTGTGAATGCGGTAATCATCACAATTTAAAAATCACTCTTAATGGTTTGGGTTTCCAGCCGACTTCACTACTTTAACTCATTTCTCATTGTTAGGCCTATCACTAAGAGAGATCTACACAACCTACAACTGGCTCAAATCTCTCTGGCCAGCGCCATAACAAAACCATTTAGTATCAGCATAATGCGTTCATAATTGCAATTAGATAACTGCAATCACAGATAGATTGATATAGACTCTGCAGATGTGGTTCAGACCTAACGATGGAAAACCACGATCGAACAGAATGGTGCTAAAGCACTTCGGAATAGATGCTAAGGAAGAACAAGGAACTCGTGGCATCGGGTGTTAGGCAACCTATTCAAATTTTAAGACAGGCTGCAGTTGGTCACTACGGAAAAGAGCTAACCCTGCATACGTAGCATTGTCATAAACAATCCAAGTGTATATTAATGCATGAACGAGACTCGTGGCGACTTCAGTTATAAGTGAACGAATATTGCGCAGGTTCGACATACTCTTCCCACACGCTCTGAGGTCAAGGTCACACCCCAATCAGGCACAGTAGGCCCTAGTAGAAAAAATAGCGGGAAGAGATGTTTCAAACTAGGCAGGTCAATTTTATGGATCTGCCACGGCGACCAAGTCAGATGAACCGGGTTTTCCGGGATTCAGGGGAGGGCTCTTGGACGACATCCAGACGTTCAGTGTCTAAGTACGTCGGTCGTCGGAAGCATTTTCTCCACTGAAGAGAAAGCCACAGTGTGTGCCAGAGTAGCATCTGCACACTACTGAATCGTAACCACCCACCCCAAGAATAAAAAACTAGCTTCAACCATACTACACTAGTTACACTAGCTGTCCATCTAGGCCTATAGCAAAGAATTCAATTTAATACAATTATGGCTTACTGTTCAGAAAGTACTACATCTATAGCAACCGATCTATCTTTGTTCCATGTTCACCCTCGTGCTAACAAATATAACACTCGACCAACGGGTACTTTGACTCTATAGCTACTTCTCGCACCCAAGTAGCGTTGGTTGGGCTCTCAGGACTTCTTGTTAGCTTGTCGAAAGCTTTGGAGTTGATTGGAATATGGAATTCGGTCAGCTGTCATGTCTACACTTGTTTCCGTATCCCCCCTCATTTCAAAATTTCGCTGACCAATCGGATTTCGATCATGCAGGCTGCCATAACGAATTGTGATTCTTGACTACGATCTTATTTGATACACGATCATCGATTGATCTCCTATGCGTCATAACAGTTATGACGCTACAGAAGTTATTAGATCAGATTTGATTAGAACTGAACTACGGTCGTGTGTCCGTGAACAAAAAGGACATTTTGCATTTGATTTTTGCATTTGATTGCTGCAATTATGACGCTACAGAAGTTATTAGATCAGATTTGATTAGAACTGAACTACGGTCGTGTGTCCGTGAACAAAAAGGACATTTTGCATTTGATTTTTGCATTTGATTGCTGCAATTATGACGCTACAGAAGTTATTAGATCAGATTTGATTAGAACTGAACTACGGTCGTGTGTCCGTGAACAAAAAGGACATTTTGCATTTGATTTTTGCATTTGATTGCTGCAATTATGACGCTACAGAAGTTATTAGATCAGATTTGATTAGAACTGAACTACGGTCGTGTGTCCGTGAACAAAAAGGACATTTTGCATTTGATTTTTGCATTTGATTGCTGCAATTATGACGCTACAGAAGTTATTAGATCAGATTTGATTAGAACTGGAGCAAATTTTCACAAGAATTTTTTTTCACACAAGAAGTGAACCAGACGGATTCTCAAATCACATATACATTTTTTCACCATCCTGAAAACATTTCTCTTTGTCAGTGAAGACACTGACACGGGTCGGGAGCGCCTCTGTTTATGAGTGGCGCTATATAAATCCTCGATTACAATTACAATTACAATAGCAGTCTGTAGCCTTCACTCTAACTTTAAGGTCCTTCAGCAAATTCTTCAAACATAATCGATGCTTGCCACTTCTAGGCATAGGCCTGCTCGTGCTAAATAAGCTTAGGAAACTATATCTAATAAAGAAATACCAGATAAAGTCTTAAAGCAAAATTGGCAACTATTTAAAAACTTCCCACCAACCACCTATGAAATGTATCGTGCTGGTGTTTATTTCTGTTTCGCTTATATCATTACTAATTCTGCTGCCACAGACTACCATTCCTAAATTGTGAATAAAAAAGGATGGATGAACGGATATGATTGTGAACTAAGTGAAGCGTGTCTAACCATGATGACAGTGAGAGAGATTGTTAGTCTCGAGACTCCACCGAAGAAGGAAGCTGATCCGATGAGAGCCAAGGCTCCTGGATCGATCCACAGCCAGAATGCTTGAGTTGGAATGCCTCCGTGAAGATCAACCAACAGCCGGCCAACCACTCGTCCGTATAGACCACCAATGAACCTACAATTGTCTTCTTCATATCATCTTCTATAGCATTCCCTACATTTCATCACTTTACATCACGTTGCTCTACAATGCGACCACGTTTCTTACAAGCTGTTTGCTTCAAAGGCACAACAGCAGAATCTGAAGTTCACCTACATTTGCTCAGTTATCCACAGATAGAGATAGACAGACATAATTATATACAGAAAGACTTCATACAGGCATACAGACATACATCTACAAATCAAATCTCTTACCCTCACTATGTCACTGGTTCATTCTTTCACTCACTCATTCACTAGCTCACCTACCCATCGACTTCCATCGCTCTCTTGCTCACTGTGGTTGGCCGACAACACATGAATAAAAGCGGAAACATAGAGAAGAGTAGAGATAGGTTGGCACTTGGGTATAGAGCGATGGCCTGTGGGGCGTGGTGGCTCAGTGGTATTAAAGTTCGGCGCCTTGTGACCTGAGGGTTGCAGGTTCGAATCCCACTCTAGCCGCTGCGTACGGGCCTTGGGCAAGTCCTTCACTCCCGATTGCTCGTGGCGCTTCGGCGTGAAAACTCCGACACATGTAGTATACCAATGCTGTAGTCGGGAGCGCCTCTGAGTAGTAGTAGACTTGAGGAGGTGCTATAGAAATATCCGAAATAAATAAATAAATAAATAAATAAGAGATAGAGGACAGAAAGAAGAGATTGAGTCGAAACCAGAGAAGGATCTAGAATGGACTACTCACAACATTGGAACGACAATGCCGCTAGCGACGGCTGTCCCTGAAGACCAGCAAGCGAGGGCGAAGTAGATCGGCAGAACTGTTAACAGACTGGCGTAGTTGAACTGATAATGGGTGTGGCGCGAGTAGAGCAACTGTAGAGCTCTGTGTCCGTGAACGTTCAATAGACTGGCCACTGCAAACCAAACAGTTAAGTTACATACTGTTGCCGACGGATCCCTACAGGTCTAATACATCGGTCATTGTAGTTATTGCGCGCCATCGGTTGATGCCTTGTAAACTCCAAATACCTAAAGCGCTACTATAAAGCTAAGCGCAGGGCACCAGATTATTCACGTATTAAAGTGACGGAGATAGTCGATATTTGTTACAATTAAGAATGACTTACAGCGCTGACACTATCGGTTGGAGCCTAGAGAGATGATGTTAACTTTGACAATAGGCCTCGTTGAGCATTAAAGAACATTTAGCCCATGAACACGTTAAAATGATAAAAAAAAAATATTTGAGCATGTGGGTCCTGTAATTTGTAAGTGTAGGCCTACTTGTCACTTGATATATTATATTTAAAAATCCTTTTAATCAGAATGCCTGTTAAAATGTTTGCATTTTGTTACAAACATCAACTTATTTTTGCAAAATCAGAATCTATGCAAGAAACAAAATGCTGAGTTTTCTGGACACCTAAGATATCTCATACGTGTCTTCTAAGGCGCAACGTTATCGGTCGCTGCGAGCGCTGCTATCTGTCGTCACTTCAACCTATCACGCAACTTGAACATCCATGCCATAATTATGTCAGCTGTCGACTTGAATGCGTTAATTGGGCTCCACGTGTATGCGTGGACGCGCCACTGGTGACTCTTTTATACGCTAGTCCAGAGAGCGTCACCGAGTATTGTGCTGCAAGTGGCGCTAAACAAATGTTCAATTACAATTACAATAGCAGTCATATGTAATTTATAATATAAACGAACAGAAATGTCCTTTCTCACGTGAACATGTGCACAGGGGCGGTTTAACCACTAAGCGAACTAGGCAGCCGCCTAGGGCGGCACATTTCTGGGGCGACAGAAAAGCTACACAAAGAAATATTTTTTAAACCATTTCCGCCGTTTTGCCAGTCCAGGGGCGCAGCCATACAAGGCGCTTAAGGTGCGTACGCACCACCTGTCACATTCTGCTTTACGGCCCTATTCTTTCACTTTTCTCCAAGCGCACAAATTTTAAATTTGGTAAATTGTCCCATCTGATGACATATTTAGCCGCTGCCTACGGTGTTCAAAAAGCCCGTGTACTGCGGTTATGTCTCAGCCTCTCTGCAGTCTGAACTACAGTCTGTATGATGACGGATGAATCATGATATCTGAGGGCCACAGACGTATTGTGTGGTATTTGTCTATACATGTGCTAGGTTACCCTTATGTGTCGGAGTAATTGACCTTGGTCGACCCCCCCCCCATTAGAAGCGAACACCAAGCTGCACATGAGCCAGATTCTCCCTTTTAGATGTACAACCACAGCATATACTTTAATGGTATAATCTCTCAGCTCCAGCGCTAAGATATGCATGAAATAGTATCTGCCTTGTTCGTCTGTCTTTTGCTCTCACTCACTCACCCACTCACTCACTCTCTCTCTCTCTCTCTCTCGTTTTCTCTCGCTCTGTCTCTGTCGCAGTCTGTCTCTCTCAATGTCTCTCTACAAGCCTTGTGGCCTGTACACTCTACATTGCCTACAGTGACTCTACACACGATTGCAGTATTCAAAACTCTCTTGAAAAAAGAAACTAAGACTCAACTGATGGTAAGGAACTTCTAAATACAGAGTAGCAGTTCTTGTTGCTTTAATTTTTTAAGTAGTAAATACGTAATCTGCTTCACTTCGTGAAATATTACTAATGCCTTTTACTTAAACCTTAAACGTTACGTTGTGAATCTGTTAAAATAAGAAAGTATAGTATCGAAAGTTGATTCCGTGATTGTTTTATTTAGAAGTAATAATGATTCTTAGATGATTACAATGAATGACGATACTAAATTAAAAACGCAGCATTCGGCTGCATTACTGTGTGAAGGTTAGGCCTATATTAACTTGATTAATTTAATATTAATTAGGCCTATTATAGCACTTGCCAGAGGCGCAGTGCGACAGGTTCGCCTAGGGCGCCAAATACTCTCGCGCCGGCCCTGCATGTGCATGTTTCGCTCCTCTCACTGGATGCTTCCAACTAACGATTATTCATGACCAATGACGTCACGGTTTACAAAATGGCGATATTCCAGCGTTCTGTTCTTTTAAGCTTAATTGAAGGTAAATATACCGTAAATGGCTGCTTTTTTAAACTTACGGCTTAAAAAGAGCTTAAACTAATTTACTTAGGTAGCAGCGAGAAAGCTGTTTTTAAACGGGCCAAGATATTCCGGGCTTTTCGCCTGCTGGCGCCACGCACACGAGAACGATATTATTATTACTATTATTACTATAATAATAATAATAATAATAATAATAATAATAATAATAATAATAATAATAATAATAATAATAATTATTATTATTATTATTATTATTATTATTATTATTATTAGTAGTAGTAGTAGTAGTAGTAGTAGTATTATTATTATTATTATTATTATCATTATTATTACTACTACTACTACTATTTGGGTAGCAGGAATCGTAATCACAATCTCCAAACTTCTAAAGTGCCACTCGAAGGCCAAGCTTAGAGCACCAGCCTACCCACGAGCGCTTCGTCAAATCAGATGGGGTTTCCAAAGAGTAGTCCAGAGGAAATCCGAGTCCTCAATACGCAATTAATAATGTGAAGAAAAAAACAAATTTGTTACGTTACGTTTTTTAATGACTCACATTGGAAAATACATTTTCAAATTGTTCTTAAACATCCTCAGGACGGGCAAACATCTAGTATTCAATGAAATGGGCTGAGTTAATTTGTTTGTTGTAATTTTACTCTATATCTAGTTTTCGTTGGAAAAGTTCATCAACGTCGAATTTAAATTTTGAAAAAATTGTCATTTTGACTATTTATCGAATTGTTATTTTTCGCGAAAAAATCAGTGTTTGGAAGATGCGTGACAAATTGCATTTCATATTTTATAAATTTGGCGTCTGTTAGCCTATGCCATCGTAATCTTAGCTTTTCACCTGAAGTCAACTTGAGAACTGGTGAGAGGCCATCCATATATTACGTACGCATGGAGGGGAGGGGGTAACCGAAATGCATGTGCCTGCGTACGCTTGCGAACGGGGGGAGGGGGTCTACTGATAGTGTACGTACGCAAATTGATTGACCTTCAAGTGAGCTAGAGTTCAGTCTTTCCAGCTATCTGGTACTACCAGAGGAGTAGGACTGTAGGAGAGGTGTCACTTGTATGCCACCTTACCTCTGAACGCTATTATTAAACAATCACACAACTCAACAGTGAGTCCATGGATTACTCATCCTTCAATCTCGCCTAAAGTGCAGGCAGTCGCTGCCTGGACGTGTGTAACTGACACATTCTGCAGCTGGTCTTGAAGGGGGTGCGTCAACTGTACGTACGCAGGTGGGGGGGGGTGGAAAAAAGTACCCGTGCGAACAGGGAGGGGGAGGGGTCTAATTTTCCAGGATTTTTGCGTACGTAATATATGGATGGCCTCTGAGTTCATAACGTATTTGTAACTCCTCTTAGGGCCATAATATCTAACAAGCAGCATGTTTTGCGATCGCTATGCACTGAAAGGGAGGACACAGGGCACACTCTGAGACCTAGATTGCATCCGTTTTCCCCTTCCTATCAAAGACAATAGGAACTTTCTGGCTCGGATGACGTATAAAAACAGTTACTGATAGTAATCATTTTGACTTGCATGACGTTTTAAAAAAAGGTGTTAATTGGCATATAATCAATACCCAAGTGAATTGTACCTCATTGCGTTCTGTCAGTGAGAATTTATGAATAAACGAAGAAGAAATATAGTGACCTTAATGATTAATATTGTATTAGTCTGTACTCTTTCTTTTTACTCCGTGTCTAACCGCCTGCCTCTTAATTCAATCCACCACCTTCAACCGCATTCCCTGAATAATGCATTGAACAACGATTCCTCCTCCTCTTCAACCCATGCTGCATCGCCTTTCATACAAGCTACTACCCATGGGAGGCCCTAATTTCTGTAAGTGGAGTAAAACTTTATTAGGGAGAGGGGTGCTAAAATTTTGTAAGGGGAGCAACATGACGTTTTGCATAGAATAGTTATTCATGAACACAGAACACGTGACAACTTTAAAAATAAGAAATGTTCCCAAATGCCACACCCCCACCCCGTTCCCATGTGCGGACGCCTATGCTACTGCCCCTTTTATTCTTGCATAACATGCTTAACTGCTACATCCGAACACCTCCTCGCATCACCGTCAACCTAAGAAAGTAATTCCATTTTTCCATCTCTTCCATCTCTTCCTGTAATGCGCGGATATTCACCAGACTCCACTGCCTCGTTCTCCTTTAATCTTGGCACACTTAACCCCCGCTCACCTCTCGACAAAAACACTGCACTGCTCTTCATGATTTGATTTCGCTTTCCATACATCACCCTGATGTAATCGCTCTAACAGAACATACATCACTACTCTCTCGGCCATTCTATCTCAACTCACTGATTACAAATTTGCCGGCTATTTGTTTATCAGCGCACCCTGGCAGTCAAAATCTTCATCAGAAGGTCACCCTTTACATTCTTTCTCCACTCACGAAAACAACAAAAATCTCGATTAGTCATCATTTCAGTATCATCTGGCTTGTCGCCAATCATCAGTTTAAAAGGAAACTCGCTTTCCGATCACTTTCCTATATTCACCAAAAGTCAGTGTAGCGCCATCTCCCAGCCTCCACCCAAAGTGAAAAACTTCGCGATTTAATTTTTTCGTTCTAGTACCTGAAACATTTCGCCGTCGCCTATCCGCTCTGTACTGTGTCCACTCTGCACTCTGTCGACTATGTACTCTCTGTCCTACTCCTTCCACGCTGCAATCCACAGTATAACAACTCAGACTGGTTTAGAGCGGTCTGCAACTTTCACGATTGCTCTGCACTCAGTCCACTCTGTACTCTGTCCACTCTGTAGTCCTGTCCACTCTGTCCACTGCATACTCTGTACACTGTCCACTACATACTATGTACACTGTCCACTCTGCACTCTGTCCACTCTGTACTCTGTCCACTCTGTACTCTATGTCCACTCTGCACTCTGTCCACTATGTACTCTGTCCACACTGCAATCCACAGTATAACAACTCAGACTGGTTTAGAGCGGTCAATGACTTTCACGACTGCGTTAAGTTTTTATTTTTTATAAAGCTACTGCTATTGCCCAATCGTGGGCTGTTCCAACAGTTCACGCAATTATTGCGCAAGAGCGAAGCGTTCCCTAAGTAATCCTTCGGATCTAAATAGCATCAGCCAATCCACTCGCACAAACTCCATCGCATCAATGCTTCTATATCAATGCGCTGTTGCTTCAAATCCTGTCATCGTAAAATATGACAAATAATAATATGTTGCGCTCTTTCTGTTGCTAACGGTTTTTACCTGTGTAGCATGCAAGGTCACCGCAGAACATTTCTTCTTTATCCTGGCTTGGGAAAGGCTCAAACTTCCTGAGGTGATCTGAAGCGGAGTTCTGTGTGATATCAGCGCTAGATAAGTGTTTGTAAAGCACTGTTAACCTTCGTTATACTGTCCGTCGTCTGCTTCTGTTCCGTTGACCAGCGAAGGCTTCTGACACCAGTAATGCTGAACGTCGCTGTCCACCTTGTATTTGCTGTTCGATGGACACGGTTCAGTGCGCAGGACTTCAGGCGAATGACCTCGGCCGCCATTGTGTACGTGCGCGTACTCATTAGCATCCAGTCTGATGGCACTTTCGTTCAAATCGTAGGCTCTGTCAATTAAAACTTTATAGGTATTTCAAACGTCTAGCAATAACAGGTTTTTAGCAATATATATATATATATATATATATATATATATATATATATATATATATATAATAATCTTACGAAATTTCTCAGCTCACATAAAAGTCGCGTCAGAGACCAGCTGGTCACCGACGCTATATCAAGTCCCCAAGAGCCAGGATGTTGAATCAATTTAATGCCTCTCTGCCAACTACAATCCAACAATGGATACCATTGAAATGGAAGCGCTACATAAATTGGCCACTATAATGATCTCTGTGACTCCCGAAACGTAAACTGTATTTTAAATCTTTAGATCGCAATTCAGCGCCTCAATTTACATGTAATACATTACATTGCCAATTGCACGGCTTGACTTTGAACGGATTCAATGGCATACAGTAGTTAATTTCAAACAACTGGTGACCATCATTCCTAAGCCACAGGTGAGTTCAATCGTGAACGTGTAAACTTTTTAACTAACCGATGAGAGTATGCCTATAATTTCTGAATCACGGGCGAGTACAGTTTTTAAATCACGAACGAAGTAGGCTTATAGGCCCTAATTTTTGAATGCAATACAGTACTAAGGTGTGAAAATTAATTATGTGCAGAAACTATTTGCGCATATGATAATATTTGTATCGATGAATCGGACTTACGTCTGTCTGTTGATGTTATCTGTTGTCGCATTCGTAAGTTCTGCTGAAGTTGGGCAGACCATAGACTTACATGGAAATGCCGAAGGTAAGAAGACAGTTATTGTTGACCACAACACCTGAATACGTAAGTAACCAAGTACGCATGTCTAATCATGTCTTTGCTCGGTGAAATGTAGTTGCTTTCGTCTAAGCTGCCAAAATGAGCCATGTACGGAGCTCCAACTTAAGTCGAGAGAAAGGTCATGACCCGATTCAGTGGAGATGAATGCATCCGGGGAAGCAAATTTTTAAGAGGGGGAAAGTGAATGGTTTCAGGTGCAACAATCCCAGTCTCACAGTGTGCCTCCCTTGCTGTTAAGGAATGAAGTTGGATGAAGTGAGGCGCTGTATATATATATATATATATATATATATATATATATATATATATATATATAGAGAGAGAGAGAGAGAGAGACAGACAGACAGACAGACAGACAGACAGACAGACAGACAGACAGACAGACAGAGACAGAGATACAGAGACAGACAGACAGATACAGAGACAGATAGACAGATTTCATGAATCTAAGGCGCATGATACGGAGAGATGCTAATGCTCAGGGCAGAGAGCAAGAGGCATAAAAGTCAGTGCCTTGTTAAATGTAATAGCTTGCGTCATAGCTTCCCTACCTTTTTCAGAATACGACACCATTACGAACGCAAGGGCAGGTCAACGGCAACCCAGACATTCGTTATTTTCATCTATTTTATTTAAGTCTGTTTTTAGTTTACTGACGAGCAACGTTCCTTGGATTCAGTCGCAGGGTTGCAACTATTTCTGCACTACTTTAAGCTTCAAACAATAATTATAAATCTATGTCAGTTGTGATGATCAGTAGTTTTCAACAAAATTTTAGCAGAAAAAGCTACACAAATGCTATGGTTCTGCCATTCTACCATCGCCCGAGGCGCCTCTTGAGCAGGCACCCAGATTAGGAAGCACTGCCTCATGTGATAAAATCCATGTGAAATGTGCGCTGTGCAGTTGCCCATGCGATATAGGCCTATGATTTGTGTTGTTATATAGGCTAACTGGCCCACATAGTGGCCCACATAGGGGTCTAGGCCCTGAGAAGGATTTACGGTGCACGTAAGAAAACTTATAATATATGATCGTCATTTTCTAAGTTGGAAGAAAATATTGTTGGCTCTAAACCTTATTCTGTATTTATCCTCAAAATTAACAATTCATCGAAAATAAAGTAATTGATATTGTCAGAAGAAACCTAAACAAACTGAAATCCTGAAGTAGTTACATATCGTCAAGAAAGTCGGCATGACTTTGAGAGTGGGTTAAAAGGACCCAGAAGGCTACAATTAAAGGAGGCAGTGTCAAAGTACAAGGTTGTACTTAATCGCCATAAAATTGTTACTCTGAACAAGGGTTTTTAATCGTAAATTTCTTTGTTTTGCTCTCATCCGGCGCTGTGTCCAGTCTGTCCAAATATTCATGAACTTTCTTTCCGAGTAGAGTTCAGCACTTTTAGCAAAACTTACGCACGCCAAAATTAAGTGCGCAAATTCGTAAGCATTGAAATCGTAAACTCTACGCCGACATTTCTCCATTTAACTTAAAGCAATCCATACTGAGCAGAGTCGAGACCCGATGACAACGACGACGACAACGATAATGATGAGAGTGGTGATGATAATGATAAAGACGACGATGATGAGGGTGATGACGATGATGAAGGTGATGACGATGATGACTACGACGACGATGTTACCATGATAAGCGGAGGTTCGATGAATCGAATGAGTTTGGTGATAACCGGTCGTCTAAAGCGGGATAGAAATCGTCGTCTGATGCGAGAGATCTTGAGGTTGGAGATGGTGAAGACAGCGCCGAGCAGACCTCCGATCAGACCAAGACAGGCAGCAGGAAGAAACATTATCACATTCACCGGAATCGTCTGACCAACCTGCATCAACAATAGTAAACAAGTGATGACGACGACGATGTTGGCGATGATGGTGGCATTAGTAATACCCTGTGTACCACAGTATAGCCGATCTAACTGATTTGTTAATTTATGCAATCCGATATTAATTTGATTGTCCTTGGCCATAAGCTAATTGCAGATGGTATACGCCTTAGAAGTAGAACAACAATGAGATCTCCTGGACAATTATCAATTATCTAATGCTGTCGACAATCAACTAAGTAATGGTGCGTATACACATATATAGACGATATATATATATAATATATATGTATAGATATAGCTAGTATGTTTCGGTTGATACCATTGTGTTGTCTTTTTCTCACTCTTTCTTGGACCAATAAAATGATGTGTTACGTTATGGTATATAATTATATATATATATATATATATAATTATATATATATATATATATATATATATATATAGAGGGAGAGAGAGAGAGAGAGAGAGAGAGAGAGAGAGAGAGATGATATATTTGAGTCACTGCATATGCATCTACAAATGGAATTTCTATAGCGCCCGTTTATGATGAACAGATACCTTGAAGATGATGTATTTTTCTGGTTCGAAGAGTCCGAAGATACGCTTGAGTCGGAAGGCGTCGAGCGATGAGTTGACGATGTCAGCGGTGAACGTAGCCAACATACAGCAGAAGAAGATCATCCATCCGAGCTTCATCGTCCAGAACGAGGAGACTTCCTCCATCGCAAACAACAGACCACCGACCGGGGCCCCGAACGCAGCAGCCACCCCAGCAGCAGCACCCGCAGTCGTAAAGTTACGTCTATAAAATTCCACTTTTTATTAACAATCAAATAGACGAACAAAAAGACGTGTGTCAGGAAAAGTTATTCTCTAACTTATGAGGTCTCTTTATTTTCAACCATTAATCCTCAGATCCTGGGCTTGACAGATAATTCGTCTGAAGCCCAAACGAATCTGTAACGATCTAAAACCGGAACAATCATTCCTCAGGGCATTAAAGACGGCTTAACTCCGGCGAGTCTTCGATTTAACTTGATGCATCGGGATTCGAATTCCGGGTGCAGATGTGAAAGGCATGGGCGGCGATCCCGGGGGTGGGGGGGGTCGAGGGGACCAGACCCCAACCTTTCAGAGTGGGGGGGGACACGCCATACATCGCCGCCCCCCCCAATTTAGAAGAAACACCAAAAAAGGTCATCAAATTTTTTCGCGATGAAGTCATCAAATTTTTTCGCGCGTGAGCGTGAGAAATTTTTGACCTCTTTTTGACCAGATCAGTTCAAACTCTTTTTTGACCAGATCAGTTCAAAAATGTCCCCCCACCTGTCAAACAAGATCGCCGCCACTGGTGAAAGGAAAATGCCTTTTGCAATCTGCAAATATCTTCGGATCTGCTGCTCAGGAAATGTCACGGTCCAGTAAATTTCGTTACTAGATACAGAAATGAAGGTGAGTGAAATGCATTTGTAGAAAGCTCAGGAGATACATTTTGTGTGTCGGATTAAGTGAGGTTTTTAACGCCAGGGATTGAAATGTCATCACTTTATGCGAAATATGTTTAAGATATTGCGTCCAAATTCAACCCTATTCTCTTCAACCCTATATGCCTTCTCAGCAATCACGATTGTCTTCATCTCTTCCTTCCTCCCCTTCCCTTTTATGTTCCACGCACTTTTTCTTTTCTCAGTGTCAAGTCATTCAGAAGAAAAATATGCATACATTTATTTTTAGCTTATACATGTATTAGACCTACTCTGAGGAACACCTGTTACCGAAAGTTCACACAGGTTTAACATCAACATGACGCTCTTTGAACTCCCATTTTGAACTAACTCCGGTGGTGCAGCCTACGCAAGCAGCCAACACAGACACTATACGTAACAAAAACAAAAGACCGCATTGGCTGAAGACGAGATTCTACAACGGCTGGAGGAGTCTCTTCTGAGTAGAACCACTGAGCATTGATTTAATCTGATTCAAAGATAAAAAGAGGCGAAAGGATGAAAGGAATCTCTCTTGCGCATATTGTCAACAGAAAATGGAATGCATAGCATGGCCATACGTAATAAAATTTGGCGCTTGTCACTGGGATGAGATGTTTGAAGACGCCAGAAGCCTACGATGCAGACAAGGACAAGGAACAATGGGAAGAGGAGAAGGAGAAGAAAGAGAGAGCGAATGGAAAAGTATTAATGTTCCAACAGTCCAGCTGTCACAATTTGAGGGCCATACAGACGAGGTCATGTCTACAGGTCACCTTGCTTACCGGTACCTGTCTTCTGATGTCTACAGGTGGCCTTGCTTACCTGTCTTCTGAGTTGCGGAATCTGGCGAAGAACGGAAGTGTACACCTGAGAGTCTTAGACCGGAACTGACTAATGCCCGTGCCAACGATGCTCCTGCACCAACCAACAACATCACCCACATCATTATCATCATTATCATCATCGTTTTAGCCTGTGTGTCATGGACAATTTAAAAACTGACCAGGATAAAATACTGGCATTTGAAATTGTTGTTATGGAAGAATATTACACCTGAAATGGACAATGAAGGTTGCAAATGAGGAGGTCCAAAGAAAACGAAAACTGAAATTTAGGAAGATCTAATGCAAACAATAAGGAGAAGTAAATTGAGTCTATTTAGACATATAATATGTAGAATGAACGACAAAGAAAAAAACAACCAAAGCTACATGAACATTTTCATTAACCAGCCAAATAAATCATGTTTCACAGGATGTAAATTAACTCATGTTTATAAGACGCCTTCAATAACACGGGGAATCTAAGAAGGGAAAGGGGAAGAACATCTTTAGCACCCCTTCATCTCAACCCACATGGATCAGAGAATAACCTCCTCACTAGAACCTAACCATCTGATCCTCTTAACTCCCTAGATCAACTAAATCATCTGACCCCATGTGAATCATCGGTCCTTCCGGTCCAACTGGCAGACCAGCACCCACTGCGCAGATGCATGAAAAGAACTTGACGCAGAAGGCAGGAAGATTGAGCACGTGACGCATCACAGTTCCGTTTAGGAATCCGATGACTTCCGGAATGCCTGATCCTCCTGACGGCGGATATACGAACTATAACCAAAACAGTCAAGTGTCATTTCTGGAGACAGAACAACATCATTGGTCATTGTATTCCAATCGATTGTTAAGCAAAGCGTAATCGCAGTGGTGAACCCTTCGCATTCCTTAGCGTTCCATTGCACTGGGATCTACAGACCGCAAACGCCGTCTTCAGTCTCTGCGGTTCTCTAACGTCATCGTCATTCTTCGTGTATGTATATGTACATGTAGATATATATATATATGCGTATATGTATGTAAGTATATATGCATGCATGTATGTATGTATGTATGTATGTGTATAATTATGTATGTATGTGTGCATGTATTTATGTATGTTTGTATATGTATATGTATATATATAATTATATATATATATGTTACTATGTATGGGGACGCGGTGGTGTAGGGTATGTTCTGTGCCTTGTAACCAGAGGGTCGCAGGTTCGAATCTACCTCAAGCCACTGCCGTCGATGTTCTTTTGTATGATCGTGTGCACTTCTGAACTTTGGAAGGAGGGCAATATCAAAATAAGGTTTATTGTATTGTATGTATGCATGCATAGATGTATTATGTATGCATGTTTGTGTGTATTTATGAAGGTATGTATGTAGCCATATCAGGGTCCGATTTGTCAAAAAAGAAGCAGGGGGTCGAAAATCTAGGCATAAAAATTGACTAAGCCTCAATTAATTTTTTATTAGCTATTTTTAAAATAAAGTTAATGAACTTTCATAATACGTCAAGTTCTTCAATGTCCAACAGTCAACTAACATAACATCGAAATAATTTAAAAAATTGAAAATTAAAAGGAGTTTTCAGTCGCAGTTTAACTGGAGTACTATACTAGGAACAACAAATTGTACAAATTAGTCAGCCGGTTCCGCATTATAGGATGTTGCAAATTCTCTGGCTGAGGCCATGCTCGCAAGCTGCAGACGAAATGGGAAGAATCTTCAACGTCTGCTTAAGTGTTGCGAGATGAGCGCCCACATGTTGGCCTTGTTTGTAGGCCTACATCGACTCAATCACAATCGGTGGCCGAGAAGGACCAAGTTGTTGTATTGTCTCAAAGGATAACCCTACTCCTTAAAAAGTATGTCACAATATTTACCTACAGGGTACCGACTGGATAATAAATAATTACCCAAGGGTGACAAGGTAGTATTGCTTGCGGTTGGTCGTAATGGAGTCGTATGGTGTAGGACTGTGGGTAATGAATTTGAGGGTTCAAGCGGACCCCCGGGGGTCGGCCGAAGGCTAGAAACAGAGTTTAAAAAAAGAAGCTGGGAGTCCAACCTCCGACCTCCGGCCCATCGGACACTGAGGCATGTATGTATGTATTGTATATATTCAGTCTTGTTGTCAAGACCTTAAACCTCAAGACCAAGACCAAGACCAAGACCAAGACCTTGAAGCTCAAGACCAAGACCAAGACCAAGACCTTGAACCTCGAGACCAAGACCAAGACCAAGACTTTGAACCTCGAGACCAAGACCAAGACCAAGACCTTGAACCTCAAGAAGACCAAGACTAAGACCCAAAAAATCGAAATCAGGTCAATCCTTCTAAAAATTGTCAAGTGGGAATATTCGCTATTGTAATGAAAACATGAGTCTTTTATTTTATTCGAGCAAATAAACTTTAAATGCAAACTGCAGAGAAATCCGAATTTGTATTCAAAAGTCCTTCATGCAAACTCTTATACCAAATGCCTTTTGTATTTTATAAAAACCAATTCGCTCAGAATTTTCTGACCATGACGTGCCTGGTGAGCCTCATAAAAATTCAGCCATGTGAAAAAATACGTTCTACAGGTACTGAAGTCGCTGACACACACAGAGTAGCTTTTCAAGCACTGGATGTAAAAATGTACAGATAGTGAGTTCTTTTGAAATCTTCCCATGGTTTATCATACCGTCTGATACAGAATAACTGTTGCCGCTGCCAATGGGTTTTCCTGACCAACATGACTTGTATCCATCCATAGATATTGGTTGTATGATGCAAGCAGGCTTGATACAGAATTCTTGAGTTCTGTTAAATTACTGTTCATATTAACAGCCGGTCTTGGTCTTGGTCTTGCGAGACCAAGACCAAGACTTTGAACCTCAAGACCAAGACCAAGACCTTGAACCTCAAGACCAAGACCAAGACCAAGACCTTGAACCTCAAGACCAAGACCAAGACCAAGACTTTTAAAAACGAACTCGAGTGCACTCGAGACCAAGACCTTGGTCTCGAGGACAACAAGACTGTATATATTCATGTATGTATGCATGTATGTATTTTGTGGGTGTGTGAGTATGTGAGTATGCATGCGTGCATGTATATATGTGTGTATGTATGTATGCATGTATTTATGTATGTATGCATGTAGATGTGTATGAGGAGCGACGCGGGTCTCTTAAACCATCTATCGTCTGCTCTAAGATCGTCGTCATACTTCGTATACTCGACGTAAATCAGACGATGGATTCTGTCGACTGTTAACGATGGATTGGGATTTCCAGTGACCGACCGTCGGTCTCGGTCTCTCCAGCCACACATTAGCCATCCATCGTATACAGACAAATCTGTCGTTCTCTTTTAAATCTTATATCAGTTAGGATAACCAGAAGCGCTCTTTCAGATATATGCTACTATAAAGGCTCTATGCAAATACTTAGACACATACAAATTACAAATATAAGTAAGTAAATAACGCATTCATTAATATGCCATAATTATGCTCATTGGCTAAACGAAGCATACATGAACACGTAACTATCAATGTATGCATGCATACATACATACATACATAGTATTACTTACATAACCATAGCCATAACCATGAATTTTATTGATTCCATCAAATGCAGAATAAATAGCGTTATACAAGTATAAATTCAGTAAATGAGGAAAACCACGGGAATAGAAAACCCTAAAGGGAACAAGTCCCGACTAGCAGGGCCGCCCATTCATCATATATTGCACAAGTTGCAGAAGTTAATATAATTGTATTCTTTTTGAATCTACATACATACATACATACGCATCCCAAGATTTGGCCAGGTTTCTCTTTATATGCGGGATGTTCTGCACTGGCTCCCTTTCCCGCTGCGAAGCGCCTACAGGGTCTCTGCACTGGTTAGGCGTTGTCTGGAGGGACTTGCCCCCCCCCCATACATACGGGAGTTGTGTCGCCCTACCTCGGGGGTCTTGCGGCGATCTGCTCTTCGCTCGGCTGACCAGGTCGAGCACTTGGTCCAGCGCACGCGGACAGCCATTATGCAGCGCCGTTCTTTTTCGGTCGCTGGCCCCGCAACCTGGAATGGCCTTCCTGTTGCACTCCGCCTGGTCCCTATGACTCACTCTACCTTGTTTCTTACTAACTTGAAAACTACTCTTTTTAGCCGTGGTTGGACTGGGAGCGCTCCTGAGTAGATCACCTCGAAGGGGCGCTATAAAAAAGCTCCTTAATAATAATAATAATAATAATAATACGAACACGTACATACGTATGCACATACATACATACCTACATAAATGCACACATGATTACATAAACATAGCCTGCTTTCATCGCCTATTCACAGCCCAGTTGTATTATTCTAAGCAGATGTTGTCTTCGGAGGAGGAACTTACGGCAACTGAAGCGGAGCTGAAGGCAGCGAATAGAAGGCTGTATCCGACGACCCAGACCCAGACGGTCAGCATACTACCCTCCTAAAACAAGTTCCAGATCACGACTCATGACGACAGACAAACATCGTCACTTGCAATTATACAGTTTTTCCATGTTAAATATAGAGGCATACACTTATTGCCTGCGTTTGCGAATTCCCTACTTTCCCGTTGGGTCGACGTAACGAAGTGCTGATTTTCTCTTGTCTCGGAAACGGAGAAACCCCCAGAGAAGGATTGTGAATCGCAAGGGGTGCCTTTGCCCTCCTAGATGACGTTGCAATTAAAACTTAAAGCTTCGAGGCCGACACGTAGCCTATGCATAGAATTTGCCCAAAGTCGTTCTTCTTGATCATAGGATCATACACGTAATACAGTCATTGACACATAAAAGTCTATCTGGCGTTGAGCTTCTGCTGTGCCCCAGATCGGCAAAGTGCCTCTTCTAAGGAAAATTCTCTGGCACCAGTGTTATTTGTCGCCTTTTCAAGATGTGCTAAAAAAAATAGACCACGAACCGCGCATCTAATATAATTTTTGATATATATGTATAAAATGTCTGTTAAGAGACTGTAGAGGGCTTCGTTCCACTCATGATATACGACAGCACACACCCGATTAGATCATTCCGAAGCGATGAATGGTGATCAGGTCTGAAAGCGATTCTTTTATCTTCTCCGTCAAAAACGCGTGCACTTGATTCTACTCCGACATTTCTTCATGAATTCGTCGATGAGTTGTTTCCTTTCTTTGTGCAACTCTGCAATACATCGCTGGCTGAGGGATTTTTTACCAGCATGTCAAAAGTGCGCGACTATTCTTCACTCATTAAAGGAGCGTGGACTGGATACGGAAAATATCATCAATAATACCGCGCGACCATGCAGTCTCGGACCTTGCGCTTTTATTGAAGGTAATCAAGAAAATCATTGATGGCATACCATCAGCAGATGGTATGCTATTTAGGAGTAAGCGACCTCATTCCGATGCTTCAGTCAGGCTTTAGAAAGGAAATTCCACGGAGACTCATATCGGAAACTGTCTGTGACGCAATTTATTCCGGTCGTTTCACGCCGCAGTCGACTCTTTTTTTGAAGAATAAGCGCCATTGATATCTCGTTCATTATGACTTCTGGCGTATTTTCAAGTCTTGTTTCTATCACACTAGGGCATTTCGTCACAGAAGGCATTCTTTTACGGTAGACATGGCTATAAACGGTTGTCTACGCGCTGGTTGGTGTTTTCTAGACTTCATGCGAATGAAGTGCTTTGTGGTATATCCATTTTCCATCTAAAAATTCCAGGTGACCCAAGACTCTCTTTCTATGGCTGTTCTATGTTCTTCTTCTTATTAATCAAATGCATTGGACCACCTTCGTGAACTTCACTGGCTTCCTGCTGAATATTATGTTAAATTCAAGACTTCGTGCTTCACCATTAAGGTCCAGAACACCAGCCTTTATGGGCGTCCGCAGGGGAAGCAAGGGTGAGCATTAGCACCCCTGGATTTTTCGCATATTTAACAAATTAATAATTATGATTATAACAACAGTCCCAACACGATTTTCAGTGCGAAACAAACACATAATTATTTAGGTAAGTCCTATATCATTATTGATTCTTGAAGTTGTCACGTGGTCTGTGTTCGTGAATAGCTATGCAAAAAAGTCATTTTGTTTAGTAACTTTGCTCCCCCTACTAAAATTCCTGCGGACGCCCATGCTAGCCTTCCGTCATATCTTGATGCATTGCTAACTCCATTTTGTCCTCCTAGACTGTTGCGTTCTTCTGATACCGGCTAGGCCTATATTACTGGCTTGTTTGTCCGAACCTATATATGTGGCCGAGACAATTGTAGGCCTACTAGGATCAAGTGTTGCTGTGCTCCTCGTATTTGGCATCGCCTATAAGGCCCTATAGCTCAAAAGGCCCGTTACAATTATTTAGTCAAGATGCACCATTTTACTTAGGCTTCTGCATGACTTTGCATTGGTTCCTAGCAGTGCTAGCACCGTAAATCCACGCCTCAGATTCAGATTTTTAGACATAGGCCTATGATATCTGATTCTGAGAAAATTCTGAATGTAAAAGTAAATTTATTCGCATATAACATGAACATGATCAGAAAAAGATATGAATGAGTAAAAAATTCTGATTAAACTACGTTCACATTCAGTACGATCAATGAGTAGCTCACCTATTGGTGAGAAGACAGTCCAAATTTGAGCTGTTCACTTGTGCTAGGCCCTAAGGGAAGAAATTTGACCGTATAATGATTTAGAAGAAGTTTCTTACTAACCATTGAGGACTGGACATCACTAAAACAGATATACGAAGTTGGAGTGTGGGAATAAAACGTTCAACTGTCAGATGAAAGGAGTAATTGGGTATCATTAGCATGCAAATCCTACCCTAGATATCAGTAGCCCTAAGTAGTGAACCAAGTGGCAACGTGTACAGTGCAGACATAAGGGGGTCCAGTGCAGAACCTCGTGAAACATCGGACAGTTTTCGTGGACGTGTGCTGACTGATTCGAACTGACTGTGTTGGACGCTGCAGGAAAAGTGCGAACACGGTAGGGCTTGGCACCATGGCATTATGACGTGGTATGGCATGGTATCATGGAATGGTAGGGCATGGTACCATACCCTACCAGGCTATGATACCATGACATGCCATGCCCAACCATGCCATCATGCCATTATGGCATGGTATGTGGCATGATGGCATGGTAGGGCATGGCATGTCATGGTATCATAGCCTGGTAGGCATGGTATCATGGCATTATGATCTTGGTATGGCATAGTATCATGGAATGGCAGGGCATGGTATTATGCCATTATGGCATGGTATGTGACATGATGGTATGGTATGTGGCATGATGGCATGGTAGGGCATGGCATGTCATGGTACCATAGCCTGGTATGGTATGGTATCATGGCATTATGGCATGGTTTCATTGGTATGACATGGTATCATGATATGATGACTTCTGGAATGGTGTTGCATGGTATGTTATGGTATGGTATAGTATGCAGAGTGGTTACATGCATCAGTCTCTCGGCCGTCTCCCATTTGGTTCCAGCGATGAGTAAGAGGAACTGGTGAAGCAGGATACCAACGCAGCCGATGCTCACTCCGATCAGACCCATCGTCAACCAACGATCCCAGTCCAGCCTACAGCAGACCAAAACATTGCATATTAGTAGATACGTGTATGCGTGTATATATGCATGTATTTGTGCACATGACTTGTGACCCTGTCACTACTCACTAGTATTTCTACCGCCTCAGTTGCTATAGTCAATTCAGTTCGCTATGGTTCACATGTTGCTAAGGTTACTTTGACTACTGACTAGGCCTACGTTAATTCACTTTCAAATAAACAAGTGTAGTCGATCTGTGTACGTCTGTGTATGTCCGTCATGGTTTGCGCAGTCTTGTTGTCAAGACCTTAAACCTCAAGACCAAGACCAAGACCTTGAACCTCAAGACCAAGACCAAGATCAAGACCAAGACTTTGAACCTCAAGACCAAGACCAAGACCAAGACTTTGAACCTCAAGACCAAGACCAAGACCAAGACCAAGACTTTGAACCTCAAGACCAAGACCAAGACCAAGACTTTGAACCTCGAGACCAAGACCTTGAACCTCAAGACCAAGACCAAGACCCAAAAAATCGCAATCAGGTCAAGACTTCTAAAAATTGTCAAGTCGGAATATTCGCTATTTTAATGAAAACACGAGTCTTTTATTTTATTCAAGCAAATTAACTTTAAATGCAAACTGCAGAGAAATCCGAATTTGTATTCAAAAGTCCTTCATGCAAACTATAATTCCAAATGCCTTTTGTATTTTATAAAAACCAATTCGCTCAGAATTTTCTGACCAAGACGTGCCTGGTGGGCCTCATAAAAATTCCGCCATGTGAAAAATACGTGCTACAGGTGCTGAAGTCGCTGACACACATACACAGTAGCTTTTCAAGCACTGGATGTAAATGTACAGATAGTGAGTCCATTTGAAATCTTCCCATGGTTTATCTGATACAGAATAACTGTTGCTGCTGCCAATGGGTTTTCCTGACCAACAAGACTTGTATATCCATCCATAGATATTGGTCGTATGATGCAAGCAGGCTTGTTACAGAATTCTTGAGTTCTGCTAAATGACTGTTCATATTGACAGCCGGTCTTGGTCTTGGTCTTGCGAGGCCAAGACCAAGACTTTGAACCTCAAGACCAAGACCAAGACCAAGACCAAGACCAAGACCAAGACCTTGAACCTCAAGACCAAGACCAAGACTTTTGGTCTCAAGACCAAGACCAAGACCAAGACTTTTAAAAACGAACTCGAGTGCACTCGAGACCAAGACCTTGGTCTCGAGGACAACAAGACTGGGTTTGCGTGTTTGTGTAGGCTACGTTTGTGTGTACCTGTGCGTGTCTGTGTATGACTTTGTATGTAGGCCTATGTATGTATGTCTTTTTTTTTACTAAGCTCTGCTCTAGATATGGCAGACTTATTAGTTTTATTTCAGGATAGAAGACAGTTGAAAGTGGTTTCTCACCTGGCTGGCTGTCTGGCGAGCCATTGTTTATAGATGGCGCTATGACTTGGCAGGTAATCAAAACTATCATGGCTCTCAAGCACTTCCCTCTCTCGCAACGTGTAGCGATGGTTAGTATAGACGCTTGCAAAGTCACGACCCTGTTGTCATGATAACGTAAAAGATATAAACATAGACGTATGCGCGTTAGCCAGGACTCACTAAGCAGCAGTCAAAGCCAGGTTCGTTACATATACAGGGTGCGGCAAAATAAAGTAATCCTCTGCAGTGTTTGGTTGATATCTCAAGAACGAAGTTGGATTTTTATAAGAAAATTTACACGGCCATTGGTCATTCATATCTACGTACAATTGCCAAATTACATTATATTATCACAACAATTGACTAAGTTATGCTATTTGAACAGAGACAAGCCCACGCTTTATAACGTGCAAATGTTACGGTTGCGTTATTGGTTGTACTGTAGCATTTATTATGAAAACAAAAATCAGGGCACCAGCTTAAAAGCAACGTCATCACAGTGACGTAAATTCATCTGGCAGAGGAACTTGTAAATAAAGAACTCATATTTAGCTAATATTGGAAAGGTATCACAAACTCCAGCCGAAGCCAAAGACAATCGCCGAGTTGAAAGCCGCTTTGCAGTCAATATGGGACGATATGCCACAGGCGCCGATCAACAAGGCCATCAAGAACTTTACCAAACGGCTGAAGGCATGCGTGCAGGCCAATGGTGGACACTTTGAACACTTAATGTAAAATTGAAAGTGCAATTCGTAAAGCTTTGTTGTAAAAATATTTCAAGTTGTACCATTTATTTTTCTTGTTTCTTTACAAAGTAACTATTTTTAACCATGTAAAATCGTGGGGGGTGTCGTGTTTGAAATAACATAACTTTGTCATATTTCAAGATTGTTAAATAACATTTGGAAGTTATATGTAGATGTGAACAGACAATATCAATCATTACCAAGTTTTATACAAAAATTCTAAGCGGTTGCTGCAGAATTTGCAACACACTGCAGGGGATTACTTTATTTTGCCGCACCCTGTATATAGGACTTATACAGAATAAATGCATGCTGTATACGAAAGACATACCGACGCATATAGGTTGTAAATATATATATATGCCGAAATATATATACAAGTATGCTAATGTGCTACGTAGAATCGTATACATAGTACATTAAACGCATTATTTGTACATGAAGTAGAGAAGTAATTGGCCTACTGGGACTGTAAAAGGCGTTGGTATAACCACTCCAAAGGAGTGTTGCGTTCAACCCTGAATTTCACATATATTCTGAAGGGCACTTGGTTAATTAAAATGTGCAAAGAAGGTTAACAATGACGGTGGAGAGATTTGAATTCATGCTATACGAGGAAGTCGTGGAATTGAGACTCTAAAGCATGCCGATAACAGTGATTACACTGATTAGTGTTGTGGAAACCTGTAAAACATTTAAGGCATTGATCATGTAGAGTTGTAGTCCAAGTCTCCCAGATAATTAGTTATTAGTTCTTCTCAGTTGACCACGGATGGTGCAGCTGAAGAGACGGGTTAGACTGCGGGTGAGAGGGTAAATTTCTGTAGAATTGGACCCGTCTTAGTGCAGGTATACAGTTTGGTGCGACCACTGCCGGATTTAGACATGAGCTAAAAAAAAGCTACAGCTTAGGACCTCATAATCCGGAGAGGCCTAAAAAGGTTCAGAATTTTTGTGGGAGAGCTTTTTAAATTTTATATGTACTGCATATATACTCTATAGAGTATGTAATTATTATGTAAAACCTTTCTAAACGGCTGGTGTAGCAAACAGCGGCGTATATCACTTCTCAACTTTGTATATATATAAATTATAAGCTTAGATATATATATATTATATATATATATATATATATATATATATATATATATATATATATGATATTTTGCGCCCGGGGACGAACTATAAAGTTGGCGCACCTCCACCTGGGATAAATTAGTTAAAATTCCATCAAAATTAAGAGTAAAATTAAAATTATTAATTTTAACCCTCATTTTGACGTCCCCTTCCTTTGGCGCCCGGGGAAACATGTCCCACACTCACCCCTAGCCACGCCTCTGGTAGCGAATTCCATCTCGCTTGAGTAAATGCATTCATTTGAAGATAATTTTTCACTTTAAATGCTTTGCTATTACATAATTAAAAGGCATACATGTCTTGGAGCTTTGTTAGACCTTCTGGTGTAATTTTTAACAAGGAACCTCCTATAGGCCTAGCTTTATTTAGCTAAAGGCCTCACCAAGTCTAAATCCAGCACTGGGTGTGACTCTAGCGTCCTTTTGTAAACAGAGTCTAGCGATCGAATCACAGAATCGGGATCATACAGACAGCCATCCACCTTCCTTCATGCCACCTCACAAGATCGTATATTATTACTATAAATTATTAAATTTCTAAATGCATACTTATGTAGAAGGTATTACTAGATCAAAGAACATATATAGGCCTAATGTAGGTAGCTTATACGCCTACAGAGAGACAGAGACAGAGATAAACACAGAGGCAGAGGAAGAACAAGAAAGAAACTAAAGAAGAGATATTATGTAATTTTGGGAACACAAAGACCATCTTTGTGCATCGTCATTATAATATATATAGTCAGTCAATCGTAGGCATGGAGACCTTTCTTCGTAGCCTAACAATAAACAGCAAGAATCAAAGATAAAGGTCGATTTGCGTTGCTTAATTATGTAACTAATTTACAGGAATATGTTTCTTTTCGGCGTTAAATTCACTCCGTTTTTGTATTGGTAAGAAGCGAAATCTGTCTATCAAAGTAGGCCTACGTGTGCGAAAGGCTTCTGCGCATTCTTGAAAGAAAGTCTTTGTAGGCCTACGGTTTTGTGTGCGTCTGTCTGTGTGGGCGTCTATCTATGTCTAGGCAATTTTTTTATCACGTCTTTGCATGTTTCTCTAAATATATGTCATTACGTCCATGAACATCTTCGAAGCAAACTGGAAGCTGCAGAAGATATTTCGACAGCCATGACCCTGCAGGATGAATGGACGGACGACGATGGAACTCGGGATTAATCGTATGGAAGAATCCAGATGACTCGTTTCTACGACGCCAACCAAAGATCTCTGCGATAGAGAAGAGGTCGATCCGTCGCGAGTAATCAGGCGCCATCTAACGGTCGCTTGTTCGAAGCGCCAGTCAACGTAGGGCCTATCTGGACGAAGGAGGTTCAACAGACGGAAGGAAAATCAGGGTAAATATATAAACAACCGAATAAAGAATGCGACGCGATCGAGTGAGAAAATTCCGCAGTACACCAGAGAAAATCTATTTCTTCTCATTTGGAGCATGAACTAAATATTGTGACATCCGCGTAAAACTTGGACTGTATATTTAGGCTTCGTATAACGATATGGAGCAGTCTTTTGCGACCAACCCGAACTCTTAGACATACAGTCCGCTAAGAAGAAGGATTTATGATGGATGACAAGAGAAACGAATGTCAATGCGTCACGTGTCACGTGTCGAATGAACAAAGAAAGCGAAGAGTAGAGGACGGGGACGCTTCCTCATTCATCACATCGACATCAAGGCAACAGGAAACTAGATTTACCACTGAATTCATCCAGCAACAAGGAAGTCATCGTCACTAACAGAGATAGATAGATAGATAGATAGATGAGGGGCGTAGAAGAATGGTAACACACTAGCACGAAGAGCAGAACATCCAAGAATGAAGCGGGATCGAGAGAGAGAGAGAGAGAGTGAGAGAGAGAGAGAGAGAGAGAGAGAGAGAGAGAGAGAGAGAGAGAGAGAGAGAGAGAGAGAGAGACAGAGAGAGAGAGAGAGAGAGAGAGAGAGAGAGAGAGAGAGAGAGAGAGAGAGAGAGAGAGAGAGAGAGAGGGAGAGAGAGAGAGAGAGAGAGAGAGAGAGAGAGAGAGAGAGAGAGAGAGAGAGAGAGAGAGCGACAGTGACAGACAGACAGACAGACAGACAGACAGAAGCAGAAACGGTAGAGTAAAACAAAAGCTATAGGCGCGACGCAATAACGAAAGAAAGGATTTAGAGAAAGCGAATGAAATAAGCATAGTCAATTGTGTCAACCCTTTATTAACAATACTTGTGTAACATTTGACTCCTCTTAGTGTTTCAGTGACCACGTAGACCCAAATTTTGTTTTAAACTGTAAATATTGTAAATTCTACTGTAGTGTCTATTTTAAACTGCTCAAGATTTCTGAAGTTATTTACTATAGTAGTCTGCAGTGCATACTGCATAGGTTAAGGCTGGAGCCTCTTGGAGGGTTCTAAGTCACAGTTCAGCAGATGCTAAGCAGAATAGTGAAACAAACTACTCCAGTGTATGACAATTATTGTGACAACTATTATTCATTGTCCGAACATTGTAAACGTTTTAGTCTCGTTAATCTACGCCTATTGTGACCAGTCTTGTTGTCAAAACCTTAAACCTCAAGACCAAGACCAAGACCAAGACCTTGAACCTCGAGACCAAGACCAAGACCAAGACTTTGAACCTCAAGACCAAGACCAAGACCAAGACCCAAAAAAATCGAAATCAGGTCAAGACTTCTACAAATTGTCAAGTCGGAATATTCTCTATTTTAATGAAAACATGAGTCTTTTATTTTATTCAAGCAAATTAACTTTAAATGAAAACTGCAGAGAAATCCGAATTTGTATTCAAAAGTCCTTCATGCAACCTCTTATACCAAAATAATGCCTTTTGTATTTTATAAAAACCAATTCGCTCAGAATTTTCTGACCAAGACGTGCCTGGTGGGCCTCATAAAAATTCCGCCATGTGAAAAAATACGTTCTACAGGTGCTGAAGTCGCTGACACACACAGAGTAGCTTTTCAAGCACTGGATGTAAATGTACAGATAGGGAGTCTTTTTGAAATCTTCCCATGGTTTATCATACCGTCTGATACAGAAAAACTGCTGCTGCTGCTGCTTATGGTTTTCCTGACCAACATGACTTGTATCCATCCATATAGATATTGGTCGTATGATGCAAGCAGGCTTGATACAGAATTCTTAAGTTCTGTTAAATGACTGTTCATATTAACAGCCGGTCTTGGTCTTGGTCTTGCGAGACCAAGACCAAGACCTTGAACCTCAAGACCAAGACCAAGACCAAGACCTTGAACCTCAAGACCAAGACCAAGACCAAGACCTTGAACCTCAAGACCAAGACCAAGACCAAGACTTTTAAAAACGAACTCGAGTGCACTCGAGACCAAGACCTTGGTCTCGAGGACAACAAGACTGATTGTGACTTCTGTCAACTGTTAGAAGTTCTGCAGTTAAAAATGTATGTGCAATCGCTCACATTCCTCACAAAATGCACAGTTAGTTGTTGAAGAAAAGAAAATTATCATGTACAGAGATGAGTTCGTTCATTGTATGTGTCGCCAATGAGGATCGCCTTCCATTCATCAAGAGACCAGTAACAGAAACATGCGTTGACTGAGAGATATTTGAAAGTAAAATATATCATAGTCGAGTCAAGTCGAGGAAACAACGATCAATTCAACTTGTCAAAACAATTGATCGACTCGACTTGCAGGTCGACCAAGTCGAAGATTTTTCCACCAACTGGACTTGGCCGAGTTTCGACCAACTTTATCGACTGATTCGATCGATCACGGGGTATAGAATGCGCGATCAATCCTCTACATTCGATGATGTCCAAGATCTCAGTCGTACTCAACTGAACACGTTTTTGCTTAAGCGTGCCCCTCACCTCCCTGGCTCTCTGTCTCCTTTGTCTGACCCTTTGAATTGACCGGATTGCGATTATGCTTTGGATTGTCATTGATTGATGCATTGTTAAAGAGGCGCAATATAACATCTAAGATTAGATTAGGTAAGTACATGACGTGATGGTAGAGGCAAATGTCAGCCGATGCTGAAATGTAATCGTGGCTGAGAAATTTATGAACAGACGAATGCATGTATACATAAAGGCCTAGAAAAGCATAAATGATGAGAGACCAAGGGAGAGCGACGTAGACAGACAGACAGACAGACAGACAGACAGACAGACAGACAGACAGACAGACAGACAGACAGACAGACAGACAGACAGACAGAGAATTACAGTTACTGTTCTAAATTGTTCTAAAAAGAAAGGGGAAGCCAACTGAAGGCAGCGTGGTCCAATTGAACACACTTGGGATAAGCAAAGAGCATGCTGAGAATTGCACGTAGTGAAGCTTTAAGCCCCGTGCGGGGAGCAGTCGATTTGCGTTGTAGAAACTAAATACTTCTGATCGTCCATCAATCATGCCTGGCCTTAACCATAGCCATGTAGAAACATGCGTTAGCCACGAACTCACGCACCGACTGTGAACTTTGAACTTTTGCTTTGGACACCTGCCTTTGATTCACTCACATCTCAGACAATTCCCCTTTGGCTGATTTCTTCCATCTCTCCACTTATTCCACTTGATGCTCCACCACCGATCGTTCCTCCAACGGACTCCAGAATGTTACAACTGGAGCCGATCTCCATCCAAGACCTGCGCCAGTTGCTACTGTCAGCGACGTCGAAGTGAGAACTCAACCCTCCGCCGCCACTTATCAAGGACTTCTTGGCAATGCCGGATTTACTTATAAGCTAAAAAGCTACAGCTCAGAGCTTAACAATTTGCAGGGGTCTCAGAAAAGTATATTTGGGGGGCTTTTTTAAATTTTATGTGTGCTGTGTATATATATATATATATATATATATATATATATATATATATATATACATATAATATTAGGTATAACCTTCTAAAATGGCTTGTGTAGCAAATTCCATCTCGCCGGAGTAGATACATTCAATTTAAAATAATTTGAATTTTTTACTTAATGCCTTGCTGTTTATAATGTTTGTTTTGCTTGCTTTAGGCGCTGTTGGCCTTGATGTTAGTGACATAACCAACTATCGATCTATTTTCCAACTTACCAAGATAGCTGAGAAAATTATATGTCTCCATGCAGTTTGTTCAATATCTTGAGACAGACTTTCTCCTATCTACAGATAAGAGTCGGGCTTCAGAAAGTTTCACTCCACAGTGCTTGTTCTAACGCGTCTTCTTCTGGACATATTTGGAGCTGTTGATCGACATGGTAGCTGAATGCATAGACAGCTCGATCTGTAACTTGTGGGTTCGGTTTCGTGGCTCCACTCAGACGGTCACTGTTTAATGACCTTGAGCAAGTCCTTCACCCACAGTTGCTCAATGCTCAGTGCCATCGATCTTCTATCGAATAGTCGTGTTTGTTCTTCTGAACTTTGGAAGGAGGGCAATACCAATTATTAGGCCTACAGTTGTATTATATTATACTGTATTGTATCCTAGTGATTGAAGGCATGGAACTCTCTTTGCCCTGTATGACGTCAGTGTAGACTTCTACGCCGTTGACCAAGGCATTCTTTGAATAATAATAATAATTATAATAATGACAATAATAATAATAATTTAAAAAAATAATAATATAATATAATATAATATAATAATAATGATAATGATAATAATAATAATCTTCTTTATTAATTCAAACTGACAAAGTATGCAGTAAGATTACATGGTATAGTAGTAACAGACGATAACAAGTTTAACAGGAGTCGAATTTAACTGTTTGGCAGTCATGCAAGGCGCCCATATGTCCTGCTGCTCATTTTACAATCGCCACCTAGGTAATGAAGGCTGAGTCAACCTTATTAGGTAGGGGCTAGCGCATATAATAATAATAACCTTCTTTATTAATTCAAACTGACAAACGCAGTAAGATTACATTGACACATGACAGCACAATCAAATCTTAACTAAACACACGGTTTGGCAGCCATGCAAGGGGCCCCCTAGAGGGGGTGGGGTGGGGGTTACGGGTATCGAACCGCGAATCTAATGCTCTCCTGGCCATTACTCTATCCCCCTCCCCAATCGAACCCTCGTCTTCCTGATCTTCGTGCCAGCGTGTTACCATTCAACCATCTCCCCATCCCATTGAAGAACACTGAAAGGTCGTTCGATGTCGTCGCTTGTTTCAAATGCTGCTGATAATTCTACTGAATGGCAGAGATCTCTTACTGATTCTAATTGGTCCCATTTCTTCTAGGGCATTTGCCAGTTTTCCTACCACTTGCATAGCTATAAACAAGAACTCAAGTATGATTTCGAGATTGAAGGCACTGACAATCGCATCCAGCAAAAGATGGGTCAATTATTATAATTATGTCGCTAAACTTTTGACAATCTTTCTCAGTCATCGGTACTTAGTCCACTCGCTCACTCACCGTTCCAAGTCATCAAAGCGATTTATTGTTTGCATGCGATGAACTTTTTTCATTCTCATCGCCACAAATGTTTCATGGTTTATTGAGTCATTCCATTCCTTTTTTTCTCACAAACCTTCTGTCTTCTTTGTTTCTCACGCTTTTAGATCTTCTGGTGATGTTGTCATCATAGGCATATCATGGGGGACACAGAGGAAATGAGGTCCAGGGTAAAGCACCGATCGAGAGATCAAAGGCGAGTGGCCTGAAGGTGAAGACATTTTCAGCTATGGAACAAATCTTAAGTACTTTCAAATTGTTAGAATAAGTGATTTAGGACGAGTTTTTAGGCCTAACAGCATAAACTGTTTAACGACTTATGAAATTTTGGCCAGAGGCGTTGAAAATATTCGCTATGACATGAGCTGAGACCGATTGTAGGCCTATTGATACACGTCGGTCGTTGTCTCGTGGGCCGATTCTGGCTCTCGGTTGCTTCTAGAGCTCCCTGGTTATTGGTGAGCCATAGACACTCATTCCTTAGAGCCATTGACATCCGTTTCAAGGTCATGTATACCCTCAAAGAATAACTTAGCGATTGAGAGATTTATGACAGTCCACATACATAACGCAGGGCATAAGCACAACGAAGTAAGCCTCATAAGCTTACTAATGCGACAGTAGCCAAGCAGTAAAGCTATCGAATTTACTAGATAAGTTTGCTTTATTCAGCGTCAACCTTGGCAATCGTTGCCCATGAATAGAAATGGTAAAGATCACCACAGTCCTTTCATGGACTTGGATAAAAGAGCCTCCTTTTGTTTAATTACAAGTAGGCGATCCTATAATAAATTGCAAATGAGCGACAACAAACCTATTAAGCTTGTGTATTATAGTTCCCAAGCAGATTACGTTAGATAGGCGACGGTTCGTAAACCTCTGATCCAATCCTTCCAACCCTCATCTCTTTGTCAGTTATTTACAGTTCAACCAATCTCTTAGGCATATGCAGTCTGCATATCTCTGTGACAGATGAAACGAATACATGACAGGTAAAAACGATTCACCTGAACGCATAATTCGAATCGCATCATGGAGGAATTCACCAGAAGAAATACGCTTATCCTTCTATCGGTTAACTTAGCCTACTTTACACAAGAATCAACATTGAGCCAATTAATCGTAAATAGTGTAAACTCGTGTGATAAGTAAACATCCAAATCCGTTGTGGCCGAGAACTGAATGAGAGAAGTTGTAGCCTTTCTCTGTCCATAACCGTCTGGAAGCACGTCCTGCATGGGCTTCGATCGGTACACGTCACTAAAGGCGCCAACCAGCGAGCGAACATACGCACTTGGTCCTGCATTCTCTGTCTGCTCCAAGGTCCATTTACGTCAGCCAACTGATTGATGTGCTGCACCTCCCGCCGTGCATGGTGCCTGCGACCTGAACAGCGTATTAAATGGGCGTGCATTTATGTGTGGTGTCCGTCAGTTAATCTATACTTCCGGAAGACTTCGCCCTTTTACGATAAAATGGTGATCTATTTTGGCTGTGATGACCGATTCACTGCTTGGTAAACTTTGACCTGAGCGTTGTTAACACCTCCGCCTGCGCGGAGTTGATAAATGCGGATGGGGTGTTGCGGCTGACACTGACGTTGTTGTTATTTCTTTCTGACGGAGGACTGACTGTTTGCTATTCATCAAACAAATGTAGTTCAGTCGACGCTGGTTTATTTCTCTGTACAGCAATTACATCTGATTGCCTCTCACGACGACCTATACTTGGCCCCATCTGTAATAGCCCTTCCGGACCAACGTGGCTTCATACGCATGCAGTGGCCCCTCATAGTCTATACCTGGTCCTATATGTCAGTCCTTTGGGCCTACATGGCCGCGTCATATGTCATGCAAGTGTAGCTGTTTTGCATTAGTTAGAGCTATGGCAATCGCCATATATTAGGGCGAATTGTTGTCTTTGTGGCGATCCAGGTCAAGGCCTGCAACGACTTCTAATGGATTGACATCATTGCAGAGTAGACTGCTTGATATATGTCTATGGATTTATTCATTATTTATCCTAATGACAATCACCTAATGACTGGTGAAGGATGTGCATGTTTATAGGTTTACCTATCACTGACCTTCGTTAAACTGTCGCCATCCATCAGGCAGTCAAGGGTTACGTAGGCTATATTATTTATTTTTAAGGATTTGTTGTTTATTTATTTATAGTTGTGCTACCTGAACATGTACGACTGAAAACCGATCACCTCAGACTACTTTGCCCCGATTCTACTCCTGCGCCACCATCATCACCGATTACCACCGTAGCACCATGCTGTATCCTCGGCTTGACCTCCCGGATTCTAACCTGGCACTGTAACAGACAATACAACCTGGCTATTGTGGACTTACTTTGATATAGCGCCGGTGATACGCTGGTCTGTATTATGTGAGGCTAAATAGAGCGTACACTGATTGTAAGATTGCAGAATTGCAGGGTTTTCGCCAAATCCTTGAAGCGGACCTCCGACGGCTTCTCGGTTCCTCGAACTTGGAGTCGTGTGAGCTGGATCCGCTGCCACCATTCGTTATTGCAAATGTGCTTGATGACATTATGTCTTTTCTTGTTTACATTTTTAACAGGTCGTTTACTGAGGGATACCTTCCTGCCTCTCAAAAACGTGCCATAGTATTATCTAGGCTGAAGAAGCCCAAGCTTGACTTTAATGCATGCCAAAACTATCGGCCTAACTTAAACCTATCGTATCTGTCTAAAACCCTTGAGTGGCTTGTTGCTGCTCAACTTCCATGCTCCATATGGTGCATGCCTTTATCTGCTCACGCTTTAACTATTGTAATTCATTACTTATTGGCCTGCCGAAATCGCGTCTGTCTCCACTTCAATCGGTGTTAAATGCAGCTGCTCGCCTGATTGCAAGCCTTCCACGCTAGTCTCATATCTCAACTTTTATATCTGAGCACTTACACTGGCTTCCGCTCTCTGCGCGTATCCAGTTTAAAACCCTGTTCCTTACCTCTCGAGCGTTCCAAGGTCAAGCTCCTTGTTATCTCTGTGTTCTTATCTGTCGACCTCTTTCGGCTGCCTCTGGCCGTCCTCTCCGTTCTTTAGACCGACATGACCTCTTGATCCCTCGGACCCGGACTTCTATGGCTCAACACCAAGCCTACGCATCTGTCGACCAGAATGATCTTCCTTCCATGACTCGTTCTCAGATCCAAACTGGGGCATAGCTGCTACTTCTCGATGTCTTAAGACTTTTCTTTTCTCACGGGGCTCTTCGCACTGGGAGCGCCTCTGATTAGGTTGTACTGCGAGAGGCGCTTTATAAATTCGTAAATAGAATAGAATAGAATAGAATAGAATAGAATAGAATAGAATAGAACTTGTGCCTTATCTGGAGCAATCTGAACTTCTCCTTCCTACACAATCAGGCATTAGGGGTCATCATTCTACAGAAAATCTTCTTCTCTCCCTAATATCAGAAATATGCTCCGCTATTGCCAGGTCTCAACTGTCTCTTCTCGCACTCTTCGAAGTCTCCTCAGCGTTTGATATGGTGCACCATGAGCTCCTCATACAGCGTCTACACCTCTCTTTTGGCCTAACTGGAATGCCCTTAAAATGGTTTCAATCGTATCTTTCTGATCGTATACGCAGGTGGTAGTATTTGGTAGTAGTATAGGTCGCCCTGGGGTAGAGTCTTGTTAGGTGTCCCATAGGGTCGGTCCTAGGTATATACTTTTTACTGTATTGGCAAGGCATCGGGCAAAGGGACAACTCCATACTGATGATGTCCAGACTCTTGTACATGTCAAATCAAATCATTTTATTCCTGCAATCAATCAAGTGAGAATACAACGACAATAAACAAGAAAACATTTGGCAACTTAATCGGCTACAAAGGGGACCCTGAAGGGATCAAAGATCCCGCTGGATAGGGACACCTAATCACCTAGTACATTGAGTATGATGACAGCCAATTGATACCCAGGAACATGCCATGGAGGTATAGTAAGCGTAAGATTAGGAAATGGAAGAGTAGCTGAGGGAATGACAGTATTGACGGCTGTAAGGTAGCAGGATAAAAAGGTACATCTATATACACTAAGCAAGAAAAACATCTATACACATTAAGTAAGAAGCACACCTTAACTAGAATAGCAGCTATGATAATCATCCAATGCGAACATTATGTATTACTAGGTCTATCAGTAAGCAGAAGGCGTACATTTTTTTGAAGACCTAGAGATAAGGTAAATCACGAATTGATTGGGGGATCCGGTCATAGGCGTAATTTGTGGGGGTACGAGGGGTACCCCCACTTTTTGAACTGGGGGTACCGTACCCCCACTTTTTGAACAATTCCAATAAATATTTTATTATTGTGCCTTCCCAGAGATCGCAGTATCAGCCTTGCTTCGTCTAAGTAAAAAATTGGTACCCCCCACTTTCTGGACCAAAGTTACGCCTCTGGATCCGGTTCCATATTAAAGCTCCAGTAGACCTAATGGAAAACAGTCTGATATTAGTGTGGGCGTATAGTTCCTACGGTAAGAGTTCCGACTTCTCGTGTTATGAGAATGAACATTAGAGATGAGGCTGAAAAAGCCGTCAAACGCAGATGGTAATAGGTCATGAACATAACAAAACATAAATTGTCCTGTTTGGTAAACCCTTATATCTGTTCAACCCTCAATATACAGAGTTCAGAAAAAAGCCGTTCAGTATGATACCCATAGGGAACTCCAGCCACAAAACGAATAGCACGTTTCTGGAGGATGATTAGACTATGGAGTCTAGATTTGTAAGTTGAGACCTATATCATATTACAGTAAGAAAGATATGGGTATAGGAGGGAATAATATAACGTGGTTCGGATACAAGCAGGAAGTAAGTAAGAAATTCGAGAAAGGTTACCGATATTTTTTGCAATTTTAGAGGAGATATATTTAATGTGCTCAGACCAGGTCAAATTCTGATCAACATAAACACCTAAGAATTTGGTTGATATAGCTTGAGCAATTTGGGTCCCATCAATACATAAGCTAGGGCATATAGAAGGACAGCTTTTCCTGTGAGATTTAAATAGTACAAAATTCGTTTTATCAACATTAATTGTAAGCTTGTTAGCTCGGAACCAGTCCGCGACATGTATCAAGTCAGTGTTCACAGTTTGAAATAAATATTCCAACGAGCTGTGGGAGTAAAAACATTTCTGTCATCGGCAAAAAGAATTAAAAAGAACAACTGAGAGAAACACTTGGAAGATCATTTATGTAGAGAATGAATAATAGGGGTCCTAGGTTCGAGCCTTGCGGGACACCATGGCTCATCTTCTGAGCAGACCTCAATGGTTGAAAGGACTAGGATGCTACTGCGTGAGCTCCACCATTGGCTGTCTGCAAATAGGCTTAATCTCAATCCTCCAAAGACCAAATTGATCTGGTTTGGTACCAGGCACCAGTAGCAAAAGATTGATCTAAAACTGCTGACCTCACTTTTCCCTGGTTTCACTGTTTCCTCCAGTATTCGTGACCTGGGTGTCACACCAGACAGTGCCTTGACTTTCAATGAACATCCCTCTCTTCTGACCCGTTCTTGTTACTACCAACTGAGACGTCTTAGAGTCATCAGGAGATCGATATCCTCTGTGGTGTTTACGACCATGTTGCATGCCTTTGTAGCTTCGCGCATTGACTACTGCAATTCTCTTTTAATTGGGCTTCCTAATTTATCGGGGCGTGGTGGCTCAGTGGTAAGTTCGGCGCCTTGTGACCGGAGGGTTGCAGGTTCGAATCCCATTCTAGCCGCTGCGTACGGACCTTGGGCAAGTCCTTCACTCGCAGTTGCTCGTGGCGCTTCGGCGTGAAAATTCCGCCACAGTATCAAATGCTGTAGTCGGGAGCGCCTCTGAGTAGTAGTTGACTTCGAGAGGCGTTATAGAAATATCCGGAATAAATAAATAAATTCGGCTGTCTCCTGTGCAATCCGTCTTAAATGCTTCAGCTAGACTTATTGCCCGCTTACCACAATACTCACACATCACCTCATATATGCAAAAAGAACTTCACTGGCTCCCTGTTCCCTTTCGTATTAGATACAAGGTCCTCCTTCTAGTAACTGGATCCCAGTTAGGCTTAGCGCCTAAATACTAGAGCTGTACCGAATAGGTGGTTATCACTATTCGGCCGAATACGAATAATTGGATCAGCTATTCGGTCAAATACGAATACGAATACGAATAGTGTACAAACTAGGTTTACCGACAACATTCAAAATTTCAAATGTAAGCAAAAGTTTCAGTTCAGTAAATTGAATACATAAACTAAAAGTAAACAATAAACTACAAGTAATTTTTGCATCCTTCTGCCAGTCTGTGTAAACTAGGAATGTTACTAATTTAACTAAACTTAGAAATTGTCACTTACTGAACGTTCACTCCACTCGCTATAGCAGCCGCATATATGCAGAAGCAGATGTCACGTGACCACTACTCGTATTCGGTCCGACCGCTACTATTTGGCCGAATACCGAATAGCTATTTGGCCCACTATTCGGCCCCGAAGCGAATACGAAGCGAATATTCGGTACAGCCCTACTAAATACCTCTCTAAAGTGACGAGCAAACCAATCCCTTCAAACTCTTCTCCCCCTTTCGTTCTGCTGACCGATTGGACTTGTTTGTAACTCGGTGGCGAACCTCATTAACTCAGCATCGGTCTTTTGCTGTGGCTGGCCCTTCGCTCTGGAATGAACTCCCTTCTGTGATCCGGAGTAAGATGCTTGAGGCGTTTTCACCAGCTTCAATTAAATGCTTAAAGACTTTTCTTTTTACACGAGCCTATCACGTTGAGAGCGCTTCTGAATAGCTGCAGTGCTCCCAAGAGCACTTTACAAATGTTTATATTACGGTACATTACTACATTACATTTACATTACATGATATTCTTATCTGAAGAGAAAGTTCCACCGTAGGCCCACTGGTGATATATGGATGGAATATTACAATTCGCATCTCTATATTCTCAGAGGACGTACAAAATAAGTTGAATATCTATTGTAAGCTATTTAAGGGTTGTATGCTTTGGGATAATGGGCCTGGCCCCTATAATTCTACGATATCTTTTGTGTATGCATATCAAACGATCGCTTTCAATATGTAAGACAGATGCAATGTATATATATATATATATACTTACTTACTTTACTTACTAACGCTACGGTACAATTCTTGTACTGGGTTGCATATTATATATATTATATATAATTTATATATAAATATATGTATGTATGTATATATAGGGATATTATAGGCCTATATATGGCGCCGGATAATGTCGTTTGAGCAATTCCACAAGTAATGCTTCCTACTTCACATTCATTCTAACGTTTATAGCTGTTGGACCGAGGGATGTTGCTGACACTATGGGTAGCTCAAAAAAGGCGCTATAGAAATATTCAGACAAATAGGCCTACGTATATAGTTGTCCCATCGCATGTCTGTATTACGAATTGACCGGTCGGTTAAGAACGGCAAATAAATTATTCCAAAACTCCGTTGATATGCGAAACGTTATACAATGTGCAAAATTGCATTCATTTCAATGTGTTTCATCGTATGTTTTTTTAATGTCAATTGCCACTTTGTATTGCAGTCGTATCTGCGCTCGACTCTTGTGAAGGTGCGTCAGAACTTCGCTTACATGTGGGGTCTCCGACTCAACAACAAAAATTCTGAATGCTTAGCGTGCTGGACTGTCTACCGAGAAGTCGGGGATTCAAATTCTGCCAGGGTTGAAATTTGTTTCGAAATGTCTGCTCATCTTCAGACCTGCGTCCCTAGCCAACTCAGCTATAGCTACTACACAGACCGTACACGTACTTCGATCGCCGAGCTGTGTAATTTCAAAACGGAGTAAGATGGGCTAAACTGAGAAGTAAACGGCAGTTCCTGCAATGCGCGTAACCGCTCGTCTCGAGGACATTGGGATTCGTCAATTGCCGGCTTAAGGGCTTACGAAAGAAAATGTTCGCATCCCGCAAGTCTCAATTTGGGACACTGGACCTTAACTTTTACTTTTCCTTATAAGTAACCTCAATACAAAGCGTGATTTTAGGTGAATATGATGAGAAGAGACGGGTCTCCATCGACTTATATTCAGCAAAATTCGAAAGGTCCGAAGTAGAGCGTTCGGGTTCTTGGTCCCACAGCAGCTTCCTATAGTCGCCGCCGCCGTAATTGCCAGTGGCGGCGGCGGCGGAGGACGGCGTCGGCTGCTAATGAAACGACGGCTTCGAAATGAAGGTCGAGACACAGCGACGAACAAATTACGACAGATATTGCATGGTCGTTCTAGTCTCAACATAAACTACCTCATACCTCACCCCGTTCGTCTGCGCCTATCTCCGTCTGTATCTCTGTATGTGTCTCTATCTGTATTCATCTCTCTCTCTCTCTGTCTTTGTCTGTTCGTCAATGACTGTCGCATTCAACCGGTCACACGTAATCGTGTCTGGCTAGTGTGGCTGCATGTGCGTGTGTGCGTTGTTAATAGAAATAAATTCTTGGAGGACGGGGATCGGTCAGCGACTGATTGCTTCCGACAGTCACGTAACGCCACCAACATCCATCCACATCACACACTTACATTGTGCGTACATACATTACATGCACACAATTTGCATATTAATATGTAGGCTATCTTATCTATCAATATAATAATTGCTTATGTTCATATAATCATTTTCATGTGTATAATTTTATAGCCTATATATGTCTTTTAACTAAATATAATTCTTTGCTAATTTATGGACAATTAGGTTTCCTAATACATAAATGCGGGCTCATATGTAAACCAAAATGCGGTTAGCAGTTGGTGCACTAAAGGATATACTTACTTACTTTACTTATTAACGCTACGGTACAATTCTTGTACTGGGTTGCATATTATATATAATTTAGATATATATATATATATGTATATATATATATTTATATGCGCTACCAGAAGCTTGTGTTATTAAAATCTAAGTCGTACGGATTAGAGAAAATTCGGGTAATTTTAAGGCAAAACTATGAACTGTACGGATCAGATCCAAAGTCAGATTATAAAAGTAACTGCTGCTGACATAGTTCAAGGTTCAACCTGCTCAACTTGATGAGTGAGTTGGTCTGATATCCATTAGTGGAAAACAAGAGAAGGCAAGTCTGCCTAGAATAAACTACAAAAGTTCTACATCATCAGTAGTACCACGGACTGGGTGCACCAACATCGATCAAAGTCAAAGCTACTTTTCCAGTTTTAGCTCCTATGATCGAACCGCAAAATGCAAAGCACCAATGGCTGCTGTCAGCGGTTTGAATTGAATCAAAACTGACCGAAAAGAATAGTAGCTTCAGAGGTAAGTAAGGTCGTGTTCTGTTGCCAGGTCGACGATGCGGTAAAAGTCTAGATAACGGAACGATGTTACTATGACTCTATGGTCAACGGTATCTATGGTAATCTAAACGGTATCTATGGCAACCTAAACAACCTTTCGTTGTCACGGTCCACAAACCTTTCGAAATCAATTTCTGGTGCTGGAATGAAAACCAACATCATGCGTTCTACGCTCGATTGATCGACTGAACAGCTCCAGGATTGAAAAATCAATACAGTATGAGGATATGTTAATCTATACTTACAGCCTAACAGAACTGACTAAGCTACGAAGAACCCAGTTTCAAATGTCCGGACGAGGGACTTGGTGGAAATGGTGAAATGACCTTCACAGAAACAGCATATATACATGCATACACGCGTACATAAATACCCCGGTACTGAATAATAATGGTGATGTATAATAGCTGCAGCGTGTATGACGTTAATTCTGTCGGATCTTGACGACTTCCAGCTGTTCCGGATTTTTTTCATTATCTGTTAAGTATTTTTAATTCCTGAAGGATTATCTGTACACGAGAGCATAATGTGATTTTGCGGAAATAAGTATGGTGGTGCCAACATGGTGCAGAACGATTACAGCAATTGCAAAAATAAATTTTTACCCGACTACAAGCAAATAAATATAGGAACATTCATAACTAACTCTAGCTAGACGTAGGGTGAGGCATTCCGTAAACAGCTGGGGATGCAAAATCGCTGACAGCAACATTTATAACGAAGTAACCATCCTATGTGGTTACACAGGATGTGGTTATGCCGACAAAAAGAGAACGAACGCAATGAGATTTGTCCGTTTTCATTACATTGTTCATCAAGAAATCACGGAAGATTAGAAGAGCATTTCTCGTCTCAAGGAAACGATATATTCTAATTTCTAAGCCAGTTGAGAGAATCGAAGATCAAATGGAAGAAGATGCAGCAGCAGAACCGTCTCACATTCAGAGTGAATGGGGCAATGAGTTGGGCGCCCTCATGCGCTGCATTTTGGGGATTTGCTTTCCAATTCAGTTCGTTGTGTTAATTATTTGATGTCTTTCAGACCTAAACGTAGGACTCATTTATGTCCAATGGAATCGTGTGCCCATCCACCGGAATCTGCTTCTCGTTTCTCTGATCTCTCGGATTTCCATATCGTTTCTCCAATGCATGATCATGATTTTGGTTGGAGTTCTATGCCTACTTGAAATGACATTAATCGACTGATGTCTCGGACATCATGATAATTGCGCTATGATTAGATCAGATTAGACCGCTACCGCCACGTAATCGTTCAAACAGGTGCTGTTTAGAAGATAAAACACCCATAGTAAACAGATGGTCGCATATATAAATAAATAGACAGGTTTGGTCAGGTGACATTAGTACCGGTAGTTGTTATATATTCTGCGGGTTGAGAGCTAACGGTTCCTTTCTCTAAATACCAGGGCCTACAATACTTTGCCCTGATCTGGTCTCGAATATAATTTGATGATGACACGAGGTTCATCGATCGAATGCAACCAGGTGTCCCCTAATTGTCAACAATCACTGCTTTACTACCGCGCACTCCTGCAGTGTACGTAGTTAACTCGTAAGTCAAGATTAGGCAATTTTCCCATCATCTACTGACGCAGTAGCAGACAGAAGAGCGTAAGAGACAGACAGAGAAAGAGAACGCGTCCGAGCCATCAGTAGCCTGCCTCCTTCTTCCCTCTCCTTGTACCCTGCCTCCTTCTTCCTTCTCCTTGTCCCTTTCTATTTGCTGCTCATTCGAGTGGCCATAGAACTCCCATGATAGTCGCGATATTGCGACTGATGAGATGGCATTGTGATTCAGCAAACGCACCGTCACACAATCTCAATTTAGCGACTGCATAATTAGATTCTTTGTATCTCAATGAAAAAGGGGAAATGATGATACGAAATAATTGACCAACTACGGAGAAAACATGTAACTATGTGAACAAGTATGTTAGAATTAGAACAGGTACAAGCCAACAGGACACTCACACAAAATTACGATAGACATTTTAAGAAAGACTTAAATTTCTAACACGTTGAACTAAATAATAAGACACTGTATGAACGAAAATCAACAAATATAATTTATTTACAAATGAAGACTCTTAGGAGCGCAAGCGAGGAGGCAGAGGAAGTTGACTCAGGGCAACAAAACCCCAAAGAGATGAAAAATCAGGGACTGTGCAGCAAATGAGCAGGAAAGCCGGAGGGTGTGTGCAATCGGGCAGATGGCAAACCTGAACAATGCGAGACAGAGGAAGAAACAAGTAACGGAGTTAGTCTATACCCATCGGCAGGCGATGCCTTTTCTGCGTGTACCCGTCGCTACGAGGAACAACCGGACTTACGTCATCTTCCATCAACGAGGGACTGCTGGGCGGTGGCGCTATCACGTTCCTTCTTTGCCGTACATTGTCAACGCAGCTTGGTCCAGAGAGAGGCTCTAAACATATGCTGCTGCTGCTGCTGCTGCTGCTGCTGCTGCTGCTGTCAACTGTGAATGCATGAGAATCCGTTGGTTGGGTTCCACGTGTATGCGTGAGCTCTTCACTCTTCTGGTTTCTATGCATTGTTTTGCTTACTGGAGACACTTCTGTTCTTAATGACATTTAACATCACATTGGCTAAGGCTGAGAGCGCCTCTGATTAGTTCTTCTTATAATGTCGCTATATAAATTTATAAATGCAATTGCATTTCAATTTCACTGGTAATAATTATATTCGTAATATATATATATATATATATATATATATATATATATATATTGTATAGATATCACACTAGATATCTCTAGTTAAGGTTTGCTGGACAAAGTAGAACAGTGTACTCTCTAGGATTGCTAAGAGTGAACATTCTCGTTTAAGTTATGCTTGACTAGTTTTCACAGAGTCTAACGCCATCTGGCGGTCATGTAAATTATATAAAAGAGACTGTGGTAGGATTGTCGAAGAGCTTGGTGATTAGAATAGGATCTGACGAGATCACTTGTTAGGTTAGGACCAGGGCTGTAGTGGTAAAATTTGAGGTGAGTATACGCTACCGGTGACCAGAGGCGTAAAAAAAAATTTGAAGACTTTTTTTAGGAAAAATTTCAGACTTTTCACCAATTCTCAGAAAATTGTCAGACTTTTTACGATTTTGTCTCTGAAAAAGTTGATGACTTTTTTTTTTTTTTTTTTTTTTTTAGTCATTCGCCCTAAAAACCTTTAAAAACCTCTCTTTTTTGAAAAATTTTCGTTCCCAGAGGTAAGTATACGCTGTATACCCGCGTATACCCTCGTCTACAGCCATGAGTATACGCTCTCAAATTTCTCTAGAGGTAAGTATACGCTGTATACCCGCGTATACGCTCGACTACAGCCCTGGTTAGGACACCAAGTCTCGTTTGTATAGTTAAGTGTGAAGAACCGTAGCTGGTGGCTTCTTTTCGTGTTTAATGCCTGCGACCATATTCGTTAAGGTGCAGACACTGCAGAGCCAGTGTTACGTTTGTTTCTACCGAGTCGCTCTACTGTTGAAGACTCTTGGTGTTGGTTTTGTTCACTGTGGCTTCGAGCAGGTATAATGGTACCTTGACTTGTAAATATTAAAATACTTTTATCATACCCTAGTGAGCCTTTCTAGTCATACTAGATACTTTGATACTTTTAGGGGGACCTTGTAACAATATGTATGTATATATATATATATATATATATATATATGTGTGGAAATGCATTTATACAGCATAATATACAGCATAGGCCTACCATTCGCGTGTACTGTTGCATGCATAGTTCGAGAATAAGCCCTATCGATATGTCGAGTGCGCATGCGCAGTCACCCGACCCACTTAATTGTCCAAGAGGTCATTACTACCAACTTTGTCAACAAACCACGCAAGTCATTATAGGTCGATTGCATTTAATGTTTAAGCCTTGTAGCATTGCTTCAAAAATATGAAAATCCATTCGTCTGGATCAACGAATCTGTGATCTGTGTTTAGCATAATTTCAACTCGAGTATTCTTACTTAGTGAATGCATGCGGGCAATGTTAAGATGTCTGAATTAAACATCTTTAAACATCATTTTTCGGACCGCGGTTCGCTTCCCAAAGGTGGCTTATTTCAGAGATTTAAATCTCGGGCTAGCACGGTCCCAACACGGGGACCTTAAATGGCGTGACACCAATTCAACCAGGCAGCGGTGGTGAAGGATCTCAGCCGATCAATTCATTGAAAAATGAGCAGGGTCGAAGCCATATACGGTTGCTATAGAAAATCGCATACATTTACATTTAATGAAACATTCACTACCAGTCATTGCAACAGAGTATGAAATGGTTACAGGTGTTGATTCTATGTAAAAAGATTAAATATACTGAATTTTAATTTAATTAACTAATACTTTTAATATTTCCTGGTTAAGTTTGTGCATTGCTCTCAGATGCTGCAACAGATGCCACCATGCTAGGAAAACGAAAGTATTAAAACAAGTCTCTAGCATTGATTGGCAAACATCCCAGAATGATTTGTTAAACAATTTTCTTTCAAAAAGGAGCCACACTTACTGAAAAATCACACCACTGCCCATTACCGAACTGCTATCTGCATTTGAATATGTGTTACTTTTAATGCTGATGAGTGCGACTTAACATGACATCAGCAGTCACAAGATATGGCACAGGTGGTTTCAGCAGGATCTATGTCTGCAAAACTAATTGGACACTTAACCTCAAGCAATCCCTCGCCACAGCATCTATTAAGTGACAATTCTATCTGGTGAAGCACACAAAACTGAACGTTTCTTATGAATGTATAAGCCACATTCCTGTTGGAACTGCTAAGTTTTCATGATCCAAGTTTTGAACCACATATATGTTTCAACTTCTTCCACTTTCCTTTCATGGCCACATCTCAGAGATCAGCAGTAACATTTTTGCCCTCCATTATCAACTTGATAACAGAAGTGGCATCACACACTTTATCAGAAATAATTTTTTTGCTCGTGTAAAAACTTCATGTGCAAAACAAACCAAAGTGAACTTTTACTCTGACCACGTGTTTTCTTCAATCTGCTTAAGTTCAAACTCAAAGTATACAGGCAGAACAAAATCAGTAGCACAATAAAAACGTTTAGCATAATGTATGATGTGTGATGTCAATCAATCAATTAAATATTTGTTTATTGAAAGATTCCCGTCGACATGTGATGGGATTTCACAGTGTTACAAAGACAATAATTGCAAGTGAAAATAAATCATACAGTGCATATTTTAACTATAACTTGGGGGACAAAAGTCCCAGTAGTTTTAGGATTTGTCCCAGTATAGTTTTGGTGATTTGTCTCTGTAACACTACTTTTAATGTAATATTACAATATTAAAACGAGTGATCTCTCTCTCTCACTATGACAATCTGAGAACGAGCCACCGACTGTTACTTGTTTTCTTTGCTTAACCAAATTGGAAAATAAAGTTGATCGTGGTTGCCAAAGTCAAAGCTATCATTGTTTGTTGTACCTGCAGCTCATCCACTGGGTCACAGTCACTCAGCCTGTCACTGACTTACTTTTATCAATTATGTTGGTAGTATGGTTGAACCAGGGCTGTAGTCGAGGTATACGCAGGTATACAGCGTATACTCACCTCTACAGACCGTATACTCACCTCACAAAATATTTATATTTATTTATATTAAATACTGTAGTGTATACCCACAAAATACTGTAGCGTATACTCACCTCTAATTTGTTTCGGAAAACTAACCGGTAGCGTATACTCACCTCTAATTTTACCACTACAGCCCTGGGTTGAACTAATTATGTCATATTTTCAAACTTCTATGCATGACTTTAATCAGGATATGTATAATAATAGAAAGGAAATTTGGTAAAATAAAGTGGCTAAAATGGGCTCCATTTGGCAGCCAATGCTGTAAAATGCGTTGTCTGCTGGGGCTTCGGCCCAGACACCCTAGTCGTGGCTGACTGTCCCACTAGTCAAAATTCATTAAAATATGCATTGAAATCAGAAAACAGTTAATGAAAGAGACTGAAGAGATTAATAGATTTTAAAGTAAAGTAGCCTATACATATAAAAGAAAAGCAGTATAGTGCTAAAATAGTTAATTGTTAATAAGTGTTTTTATAGAGCTTAAGGGAGATAAAGTTTTTGTCGTTTTTATCAGGTAGGCCTAATGTGAAATTATGAGCCCGTGGCCGGAAATTATCAGGGATATTGCGATCAGGTGGAAAATATGGTCGCTGAACATGGCCGTGGTCTGTAATGGCTGTCTTAAGGAGGCGTTTATCTGTCTGTTTTGTCAACTCAGAAGCGATTTGAATGGATGGGGAAAGTAGGCCAGAACGTCGCATTTTCTTCAGCAGTGTTTCAACCCTCTCCCTGTCTCCTACTTGGGTAACAGGCCTGGGTGTCGACTCGTATTCCTCTGTTCAAGACTGACATCAGCTGATCGGACATCAGCTGATCGGTCATACCAGTACTGTTGCGCTGCCGAATGTAGTTTTGGCTAAATGCGGCATACGACAAAGCCACCAACTGTTGTTTCTTACTACATTGAATAATTGTTAATCCCAGATTCCCGAAAATTTTCTTAATACATAAATATTCCAAATTCCAACGTTTGAAACCATCTAAATCATTAATCCTATCCATATTTACCACAGCAAGACCAATACTTCCGGTAGTAATGACCTATGTAGGTCGAGGTGACCTAAATAGGTCACTGAGATGTCGAACCCGCTTATTCGTGACTTTCGGTTTTAAAATTCGTAAAAATTCGCGAATTTTTGGTCTATTTAAAAATTCGTAAAAATTCGTATAAGTTCGTTGGGCCACTGTTGTGCCTTTTTTTTACATTGATAGTGGCGTTTTGCAAAAACAGCGTAAGCAACAACAACAAATGTGATGACGTCATGATTTGTTGTGTTAAGCTTCTGCTTAAAATTTAATGTAAAATTCAATATAAAAGTTTATTACGTTACGAGTTAATTTAATCAAAATCTAATTTCTTGAAGATGAAAGAACATGGACCGGAGTGGAAGTATGTAGTAATTTTGGAGAAGGAAAGGTAATCCAAAAATACAGTGTTGTTTTTGTGACAAGGAATTTGTTGGTTGTTTTGCCTGAATTCGGGAGCATTTGCATGCCGAAAATACAGAAACCAGAGTCGAGTTGGAGCAGTGGGCTGTTCCTGACTCAGAATCTGAGGACGACGAAGTAGAAGACACAGCTCGGTGAACGTTGCCAACCCTTTTTAACAATGTTTGGTTGCAAGCAATGATCACTGGTCACACTGCAGCTCCGGGCCTGGGGCACTGGTGGTTTTTCGTTCTGCTGACGGACACTCACAGTCACACACCCCAACTATGATAGAAAAAATTAGAAATCGAAGTTCAAGACTCCAAGTAGAACAGTAACTGAACATCAGTAGGCTACTGTTGTGTTGCTAGTCAGCTATCTTTAACGGCCGATTGATTGATTGCCGATGGCATTGACATTTACTTGCTTAAAAAGTTGAAAAGTAAACAAATAATAACATTCGTTGCCATGACAAAGAATTCAAATATTTATTATTTCACGAATTTTAACGAATTTTGAAACTGCAGTTTTAAAGTTTGTTAAAATTCGTGAATCTTTAAAATTCTTAAAATTCTTAAAATGCGAATTCTCGAACTATGGTTGCATGGACTGTGAATATATGTAGTCCTATAGCCTAATATGTGTGGATGTGTGCATATAACTATATATTCGAAGCTATGAGCTAGACATGAAATGTAGAAAACAATTTAAAGAAACGAAGAAGCGCGACGTTTACCTTGGCGAAGAAGTGGCTCTGGGTTTCGTCGTCTTCAGGGACGAACTCTTGGTCATGCCTGAGGACGCGACTCATCAGTTCCTTTCCCCTTCCTTCCGACATTCCTCTCAGTCTCCTTCTCACCGTCTCCGTGTCTGCGTAGACGGTCGTGTCCGAATCCTTCTCTGCAGACTCACAAGGGCTGCAGCTGAAGCTCACCTCAACGGGGCTCGGCGACCGACAGCAGTCCTTCGCAGCCCTTCCCCCATCTACCCTAGTCTCCACAGAGTCGCCTGCAGGGACGGTAGACGGCTGCACGGTGTCGTATCTTTGGTGGGACTCGGATCGAATGGGAACGTGTTCCATCGTAATAGACAGCGCTTATCGTGCTTTTCGTTGTCCTTGTGCGGATTATTTGTCTATATCTGTAGTCTCAGCTTCTGTAGTCCTACCCTTGTGTGTCCTCCAACTGATGCCCTCAGAACGATGTCCTTGGTTTGGCCTTTGTTGATTGCAACGTGATATCGTCGTCGAAACTCAATCAGTCATCGAAGTTCAGCGAAGAATAGAGGCTCTGTAGAAAATCGCGTACATTTACATTTACATTTCACCGTGATGATGTATTGTATAGGCCTATTCACTAAATATATTTCTGCAGACTGTCCTTGAGATTATATCCTCTAGTAGTCCTTCGAAACTCAGAGAATTAATAACCTCTGGAGAATTTTTGATGAATTTCATTCCAAGAATCTTCAGTCAACATGCAATCTCTGCTTTTTCTTCTTTCTCAGTGTTTCGCTCCGTTGTAGACGTTGTTCAATTTTAACATTCAAATTAATTTAATGGCAGGCTTTCTAAGTCAGTACATAAGTCTAATGGTTAATGAATTCATTATCTGTTCTCCAAAGACCTATAACTTACCCTGATTTATTCGAACCAACTCTGACTTCATTAGATTACCAACTCCTACTTAATCCGCTAGAACGACTTTTCTTATCGCTATGTGTCACGCCAAATCCCAGTCTGAACGTAGGACAATAGGAGTTCCGACAAGAAGAAGATATCGATGCACTGCGCCACACAATAAAATATTTCGTGGCATTTACCGTCGGCATCGAACACGCGTTTAAAGGGTGCGCTGCAGGGATTCCATCGCTTTGGCTTATGTTGATCTAGAGAAACACCTTCAGATAAACACAGTTAATTGAATATTCGATTCCAGCCACAGCCGCCATGCAGTCTCGACCCTCATCGTTCGTCCTTAGGCTGAGGCTGCGGCGCATCCACCGACCGACCGCTAGCCAGTCTTACGTCGGCCGCCGCGCGATTTCTGCATGAGCCGAGACAGACACAGACAGACGGACGGACGGACGGACGGACGGACGGACGGACGGACGGACGGACGGACGGACGGACGGACGGACGGACGGACGGACGGACGGGCGGACGGACGGACGGACGGACGGACGGACGGACGGACGGACGGACGGACGGACGGACGGACGGACGGACGGACGGACTGACGGACGGACGGACAGACAGACAGACAGACATGCTATCGTCTCCACCCTGACCCACAGATAGTTTTTCCATGGAAAATGGCCCTATATGCATGTATGTATGTATGTATGTATGTATGCATGTATGTATGTATGTATGTATGTATGTATGTATGTATGAATGTATGTATGTATGTATGTATATATGTATGTATGTATGTATGTATGTATATATGCATGTATGTATGTATGTATGTATGTATGTATGTATGTATGTATGTATGTATGTATGTATGTATGTATGTATGTATGTATGTATGTATGTATTAGGGACCTGCGAATCACAAATTTTCCGTCGAATCGAATCTCGAATCGAATCGGGGGTTAAGATTCGAATTCAAATCGAATCTCGAATCGAATCAGCGAGTGCCAAAACCATGTTTTCATATTCAAATAGTGTGTATATGATAGCACAGGCGTACCACAGTATCAATATCTCAATAACATTTCTGCAGTTTAAAATCAATTAAACTAAACATTAAGCTAATCAACAGAATAACTCACAAATAATTTACGAGTTAAGTAAGTAAGTATATTCTTTATTGTACCAATTGCATAACCACACTTTGGTGTACATTCATCTAAGCCAGGCATGGGCAACTTCTTTTAATAGAGGGCCGCCTTAAGATTTTAGGGGCAGCTCTGGAGCCGTATGCTAATCGCAGGCTAATTTTTGCAGATTAATTTGCCCCAGAAAATGAGAAAATATTAATTTCGGTTAAACTTCAAGTTTAAAATAAATGAAAATAATTTTTATGATGAAAACGTAATTATCCTAATGTCTACAGTTCTACACTAGGCCTACAATAAAAAACAATATGTTTCAAGTTTCTTCAGTTTTAAAAATACATAAAACTGTTAGTCTGTAGAATGCATCCATTTGCTAGATGTGCAATATTTAATATATAATAATGATATATTAAGGTGAGATCTGACAATTAAAACAATTAGTTTACAACAAAGGGCTAATCATTTTTCCGAAAAAGATTCGAAATTTTTCGAATCATGACATCATTTTCGAATCGAATCGAATACCGCCGCCCGATTCGTTTTCGAATCGAATATCGAAGCTTCGCAGGTTCCTAGTATGTATGTATGTATGTATGTATGTATGTATGTATGTATGTATGTATGTATGTATGTATGTATGTATGTATGTATGTATGTATGTATGTATGTATGTATGTATGTATGTATGTATGTATGTATGTATGTATGTATGTATGTATGTATCTATGCATGTATGTATGTGCGTGTCTGCATGTGTTGTACAGTGTACTGCTTTGTGTTCTTTGACTCTTTGAGAGGTATCTCCACAAAGCGATACCCGTACGAACTACGAACTCTCTGTGACACTGGCGTAAACTTGTCCAAAATATTGGGGATATTGGGGAGGGGGGATCGGGTCTGGACCAGAGGTGCAAAAAAGATGAAAAGTTGTTTCTTGTTGTTTTTTCTCGTTTTTTTTGTTTTTATGGTTTTTGTTGTTTTGGTTATTTGTTTTTAAGATTTTCGGATTTCGGACCATGAAAATCATGAAAAATGGCATGAACATGAGCTCCAACTCAGTGTAATTCAGTGGCGATTTCCAAAAATTAAAAATCATGAAATCAATGTCATTAAAATAACTTCTAAAAGAACAAGAAATTTAGTTTTAAAACCCCTCAAAAATTTGGTGGTTTCTTTTTCTTGTGTTTTTTAAACCAAAAGCCGAAATAAACCAACTTTTTTCGCCTCTGGTCTGGACAATCAGCGAGCCTCAGAGACTTCCAGTGTTAGGCCCTACGTAATAGTATAGTTTGTTTACATGTAAATTTGTTTCATGTTGAAGATATTGAAGATAAAAATAAATCTTTGTTTTCATTATGAAAGTCTCTACATTCCTGGATGTCCTCAAATCGTCTCTCTCTTAATGCCTCCAAAACTCAGTTCATTTGGTTTGGCTCCCCTCAACAGTTGCTGAAGATTGATTTTACTCTCCTCTCGGAAATCTTTCCACACAACTCCTTTTCATCAAGTGTGCGTAACCTGGGTGTTACGCTTTATAGCTCGCTCTCTCTCCTTCAAAGATCAATCTCTAACCTCACACCTGTTTCCTACTTCCACTTAATTAAGGCGTCTCAGGGCTGTTCGACGATCTGTCTCATCTCTGTTTTCACAACGCTGGTTTATGCTTTCATTTGCTCCCGAATTGACTACTGCAATTCGCCAGTCTTGTTGTCAAGACCTTAAACCTCAAGACCAAGACCAAAACCTTGAGCCTCAAGACCAAGACCAAGACCTTGAAGCTCAAGACCAAGACCAAGACCAAGACCTTGAACCTCAAGACCAAGACCAAGACCGAGACCAAGACCAAGACCAAGACTTTGAAACTCAAGACCAAAACCGAGAAAAATACCCAAAAAATCACAACCATATCCAGACTTCTATTCCTTACTAAAAAAATTGTCAGGTCGGATTACTCGCTATTTTAATTAAAACATGAATATTTTATTTTTTTCAAACAAAACAACTCCAAATGCAGGCTGCAGAGAATTCCGAATTCGTATTTACAAAAGTCCTTCATGCGAAATGTTATTCCAAATGCCTGTTGCATTTTATTAAAACCAATTCGCTCAGAATTTTCTGACCAAGATGGGGCCTCATAAAATTCTGCCATGTGAAAAATACGTTCTACAGTGCTGAATTCACTGGCACACAGAGCAGCTTTTGAAGTACCGGATGTAAATGTACAAATTGTGAGTCTGTTTTGAAATCATTCCATGGTAACTAACCTGAAGTCAAAATAAATGTCCAAAACAACAGTAAAGCCTCACTCACACCGTGTAAATACTAAAGCAATTGTTTACAAAATGTATCCAATAATTACTAATTATTGGATACATTTTTTAAATCCTTGCGTTTTGTTAAATGACTGTTCATATTGTCAGAAGTCTTGGTCTTGGTCTTAAAAAACCAAGACCAAGACTTTGAACCTCAAGACCAAGACTAGACCAAGACCTTGAACCTCAAGACCAAGACCAAGACTTTTGGTCTCAAGACCAAGACCAAGACCAAGACCAAGACTTTTAAAAACGAATTCGAGTGCACTCGAGACCAAGACCTTGGTCTCGAGGACAACAAGACTGCAATTCGCTTCTAATCGGTCTTCCTAAAGTCTGTCTCATGCCTCTGCAGTCAGTCCTAAATTAATAGCACGTCTGCCACTCTACTCACACATTTCATCCTTCATGTTACAGTTTGAGCAACTGCACTGGTTTCCTCTCTCTCTCCGCACGTATTAAGTTCAAAATCCTCATTCTGGTGTCCAAGACACAGCGGGGTATCGCTCCAAAAAATGTAAATATTTAATTGATGTAATTCACCGACCTAGCTCTTTCTGGCTCCTCGCATCGTCCACTTCGCTCCTCAAACAGATTGGATCTTTCAGTTCCTCGTTCTAGAACAGCTATGGCGAAGTCCCGATCTTTTACCTCAATTGGTCCCTCTCTCTGGAATACACTGTCTCCTTCTACTCGCTCTCAACTGTTAATAGGTAACCCATCGTCTTCTTTTGCTTTCATCAAGACTTATTTCTTTTCTCTCGGCCTTGCACACTGGGAGCGCCTCTGAACGGTTCACCCTACTAGAGGCGCTTTATAAATGTTTAAATACAATACAATACAATACAATACAATACAATCGAATCGAGTCGATCAATTGCCAACATCGACAGCCGGAAAAGAAGAAGAAGCTAGGACTCGCCGACAGAGCGGCAGAGAGACGAGATCGGAATGTTCAATCGTTGACTTCGGATCACCAATCCTTGCAGGCCAGCCGAAGTTCCGGTTGTGACTGACAGTGACAGTGGGTGAATCCGGGAGACCACTCGAGGTATAGGCCTGGTCTTAGTCTCTAGTGATAACCTAAATATCTCATCTAATTCAATGACTTTTATATAGCGCTGTTATCATGAAGTCCAAGACTAATATATTCAATGGTCGCTTCGAGTAAAGTCGCAATCAAAATCAGAATCCATCGTAATCTCGAGATTTCTATAGCGCCCAAAGAGTGAAGTCGCGGGAACCAGCGTACGTATTCCATCGGAGAAGCCAATGACGCAAGTTCTTGAATGTCCTACTATTAACCATGTATTAGTTAAGCTCTTAGTTAAGTCTTTAATAGTAACGTTATTAATTATTAGAAGTGCTTCTGTTCCCTTATTTTTCTTTTCTGTGATCAATTATCATAGCTCGGTTATTTAATACTAGCTGGATTACCCGGCGTTGTCCGGGGTTATAAGGTTCACACACCACCACCACCACCACCACCACCACCACCACCACCACCACCACCACCACCACCACCACCACCACCACCACCACCACCACCACCACCACGACCACGACCACGACCACGACCACGACCACGACCACGACCACGACCAAGACCAAGACCAAGACCAAGACCAAGACCAAGACCAAGACCAAGACCAAGACCAAGACCAAGACCAACAACACCAACAACACCAACAACACCAACAACACCAACAACACCAACAACAACAACACCAACAACAACAACAACAACACCAACACCACCAACACCACCAACACCGACACCGACACCGACGACGACGACGACGACGACGACGACGACGACGACGACGACGACGACGACGACGACGACGACAACGACTGCTTGGCAATCTTGGCAGTCGCCCTCTGGCGGCGACTGCTTCGCAGTCTTGGAGGCCCTTGTGGCGTCTGGCGACCTGTGGCGGAGACTGTTTCGCAGTCTTGTAGACGCCTTCTGGCATCTATAGCGACCTCTGCCGTGGACTGACTGCTTCGCAGTCGCCCTCTGACGGCGACTGCTTCGCAGTCTTGGAGGCCCTTGTGGCGTCTGGCGACGTGTGGCGGAGACTGCTTCGCAGTCTTGTAGACGCCTTCTGGCGTCTAGCGACCTCTGCCTTGGACTGACTGCTTCGCAGTCGCCCTCTGGCAGCGACTGCTTCGCAGTCTTGGAGGCCCTTGTGGCGTCTGGCGACCTCTGGCGGAGACTGCTTCGCAGTCTTGTAGACGCCTTCTGGCGTATAGCGGAGACTGCTTCGCAGTCTTGTATACATACGCCTTCTAGGGTCTAGCGACCTCTGCCGTGGACTGACTGCTTCGCAGTCGCCCTCTGACTGACTGCTTCGCAGTCACCCTCTGGCGGCGCAGTCGCCGAGGCCCTTGACCTGTGGGGAGACTGCTTCGCAGTCTTGTAGACGCCTTTTGGCGTCTAGCGACCTCTGCCGTGGACTGACTGCTTCGCAGTCCCACTGCCGGTGTGTAGTCGGCCTGGCCCTTAGTAAAGGAGACTGGTTGTTTCATATACTGGAAATAATGTAGATCTTTGTGTTTGAACATACGTTAAAATTTTGCTGTAAAACGATGAATATAGTTCGAATCCATCGTCATGAAATTTTGAATTTTGAAGAAGTTCGTTATGCGCATTATTAATGACGTTGGGAATACCGGCGCCATAAATAGAACCGCTTCGCAGTGGAATAGGCGCAGGGACGCTCGGTTGGGTAGTTTTGGGGATTTTCACCATGGTAGCGGTGAAAACGGGGGACGCGAACCCCTCCACTGGGTGTCCGATGCCGAGACCGACACAGCAGTCAAGGGTTCGAGTGAAAAGGTGAGAAATTGTAGAAGTTAAGCCCGGTCAAACAGACAGACAGACAGACAGACAGACAGACAGACAGACAGACACACACACACACACACACACACACACACACACACACACACACACACACACACACACACACACGCACACACACACACACACACAGAAAGCTCTCTTTATTTATATAGATTTCACAGTATTTCCAGAATTTCCTTATTCCATTTAATTGAGCCATAACCATTTTTATCTAATTTCTCCTTCCCTTGGTTTCTTTACTGCCTCAGGTAGCGGCGGTCTCTGGTCAACCCTCAATAAGTACAATAAAGAGTAAATTCCATAGTAATTTAAGCCATTCAAGCTGGTCTCTAACTACCCTGCAATTACTTGTTGCAAGTAGGTGTCCCTACTAGCATGATTATTTATCCCTTCTGGGCCTACCATTGTAACCATCTTGTTGTTCATCCTTTTGTAAAAATTGATTGCATTGTACATTTATATGGTTGCAATAAAGAATTTCTGATTTGATTTGAATGATTTGGTCGAAATTCAATACAGAGGTCAGATCGAAACCTGATAGGCCCTATAGGCCCTATACCAGGGAAACCAGAAAGCAGGCTACGGTGGATATGCAAGCTGAACTGTGTCTTCAGTTTGAACCTGAATGACATCAATGAATGACCTGAATTGGGCAGAAAATTTCAAAGCTTGATTGGACCAGAGACCGAAATTTCATGAGAATCGTCGAGAAACCAACACTCTTCATGTTCAGGGCACATCAAGCATCACAGTATCAATTGAACGAGTGCAGTGTATGCAAGGGATGAGAAAGGATATATTATTAAGCCCTATAGGTTAAAACATTGGTTAAAATGCACTGTGTGAACCGTAAGGCATAGGCCCTATTTTAAAATGGATTCTTTTCTGAATGGGCAATCGGTAGTAGCTATAGCTGCAACAGCACAGTATATATAGGCCTACTCTATGAAATGGACTCTCGTGTAAAAATTGTATATCCGGTGTTTTCCTACTAAAAGATGTCATGCGGCTTCAGTGTTTTACCCCGGATATTAAATATGATGTCTTATTAGACCCAGACAATATTTTTACTCGGCAAATACGATTATAATCATTAATGGTCGATTTTTCTTCTTTTATTTCTTTTCTATTGCACTTATAAAATAATTCATACAATGTAATGATCGACAGTCATGGTGCTAACTGCGCTTCGTTATAGAAAATAATGTAAAACTATAGGCCTACTGTAGGCCTACATAGAAAATAATTAAGAAAACCCAATGAATTGAAACTGTCGGAAACTGCTTAAATTATGTTATAAGAAACTAGGAGACTGTAACGTTAGCGAAACTAGTCTCTTCTGGTCTCACCAGTCGCCAGTGGCGTAGGCCTAGGTAGGGGTGGAGCAGGGGTGGCGACCGCTCCCTCAGACCATTTTTCCAAAATGTGGGGCCTTTTCATCTAATCACTTCAACAGACTCGTATGGAGGACGAAGATTACACAGTAAGAGTAAGACCATGCAATCATTGGCACAAACATGGAATACCCAAAAGATCGGATCCACGCCTGTTTTGTGACTAACCTGTAGCACCTGAGCTAGTAGGCCTACGTAATCTACTTGATTTAGGCCCTAATTGTCAGCCGAGTCTTAAACATAAATTTGAAAATTTCCCGTAAGATGAAACTTGACATGATTCAGTGCTAATTGGTTTGAAACACAAGTGAAAAGTGATCGTGAAATTGATAGACACTGGCTGGTTTACTCATCAAGCTAATATTATGATTTGTTTTTGCTTCTTGGCATTTTGCTAATCGGTCTGATACTTGGAGACTTTGAGTGATTCAAAAAATGGTTGCAAGAATTTTGCTAAAGGTAGGCCTACACACAAAGTTGAAAAACATGAAAGTTGTGAAAGTCACCAAAAAAAGAAAGAACTTTTCTTACAAAATTCCGTTTTTAAAGGATAGATTAACAGTCTTGTCTGGTCTTCTAACAACAGAAAGGAAAGATAGATCACCAAGCCCAAGGCCAACCTTAAATCCTAGGCTGTCCATCACCTATTTGCGGAATCTTTAGGGTCTCTTCATTAAATATATAAGGCCTAGGCATTGAAATAACCGAAAAGTTTGGATTTTCTCCAAATATCCAAAAACTGAGTATAAAGGCTAAACAATCCCTTTACGCTCATCGTATCTTGATTTCACATGGGCTCTCGGGCCCCAGGCTCCGTTGTGTGATACGGGCCACCACTGTCAATCGTATGTTGTACTGTTCCCAGGTATGGTTAGGCTTTGCCAACAAGCAGGAATTAGATCATTTGGGTGCAATTATTCGTATGGTACGTCTTGGCTACCTCCCTCCTTCTTTTCCAACTTTTGAGGAACTCTACAAAAAAGCTGATCGTGATCTCTTTAATAACATTCTTAAAAACCCTAGTCACCTCCTCTATGACCTTCTACCTGCCGTTCTAAAGATTTGCGCGCACGTTCTCATAATCTGATTCTCCCTAGATTTGACTCGCTTACCCGACGAGGTTTCCTGGGTAGGATGCTGTACAGTTAGGCTCTGTTGCTATTATTTCATTTTAGATCTAACGTTATTATTTCTGTTCTATTTCCTTTCCTCTGTATGTAATGTTGTATGTAAAGCGCTGTGCGTTTGCTAGCGTTTATTAAAGAATATATTTACTTACTTACTTACTTACTTATAGAAAAAGGATGACTTTAAAACGTAGATGCTGTCCTGTTTTTTTTATGGAAAACAGGGATTGACATATATTCATAAAGAATGTAATTAATTGAAATTATTTATTTTGGTAAGTATGGCTTTTTATGTACTCGCTCTTTGATGTACTCGCTCCCCCGGGTGCTAAAACCTGGCTACGCCACTGGGACTCACCACAGAATAGATAAAGCTACGCTTTATCTATTCTGTGGTCTCACCCTTGAATACCTGTTAATACTTTCTTTGAGTGACTGTAATATCGATTGTTATTAACTATTATTGGTGTTCAATAATCTTAAACATTCTCAGAACTATCAAACGAACACCCGACTTAAGAGCTGCTCTGCCTCCTCTCTTGATCTGCCCACATGGCAACCGAACTCGGACCTCCTCTGGAATACTTTAACTTGAATACTCGTTTATTAAAACATCGTAGCTGACAGAACGCAACTAAAACATGCTACAGAGGTTATATAGTCTCACGAGCATCCAATTAGTGTCAGTAGGCATTCTTGTAGAGAATACGGGGTATAAAATTCTTATTATCTTTTTTGGGTAGGGTAAATTTATGCGGTCTCGCTCTAAGGTTGTGTCCACTGCTGCGGAGGGGAGGGAGCAGGTCACTTAGCACATGATTGGGATTCCTTATAATTGCATGAAGAAGTCGTTCGTCTGACTTGTTGACCAATTATTATTGGTTGACGTCATCAGCATCTTCTTTCTTCTTTATGGCTTTGGCGATGCCCCAGCACGCAATAGCCGCTCATTTATGGTGAGTCTCCACTTCTTCCTGTCTTGTGCTCTCTGTGTAGCCTCCTGCACGGATAGGCCCATCATCAGCATCACCAGGGAGGAATCCGCCACGGGTTAGTCGCCTAAACAAACGGTCAATCCTGTCTCTATCGCTCTTGTTAGTATACCTCCACCAGGCTGGGGAGGCGTATAAAATATGCGCCACCGTTGTTGCCATTGTGACATCGCGAAGGGCTGTTGATTGGAGACCGTGCGAGCGGAGCACACGCAGAGCGTATATCGAAGATGAGCTGGCGGAGAGGATCTGGTCTACATGGATTGTCATTCCGAGGTCCGACTGCAACGTAACGCCTAATATTTTCATGGACTTGACCTTTTCTGCTCCGGGGATAACTTCTACGGCAAGGCCAAGCTTATTCTGTCTCTTTTTATATACGCCCCTATTATCATTTCTCTGGTCTTGGTTGCATTAAGACGGAGATTGTTCTGTGCAGCCCATTCTATGATAATTATGTCTGAACTCTTCGGTGGCAGTGCTCAAGTGCGAAGATCCAATCAGTAAGTGAATCATCAGCATATTTGAGCAGAATGTTAAAGATATAGATGGGGTGTAGATCTGATGCTCCTACTGAGTACAAGGAGGGACCAAGTGCCGACCCCTGCACGACACTGGCATTGATGTGAGCGATCAGGGAAAGTTCCTTGGCGAAACGGGTGATATGTCCTCTGTTCTTAAGGTAACGATCCAGTTGTAGACATGGTCGCATATGTCTAACCTACTCAGCTTTTCGGCGAGCGTGGAATGGCGAATGGTGTCGAACGCCTTGGAGTAATCAGTGGTATGATTACCACGAAGTCATTTTCCGCAATAATTCCGTGATGTGATGTAAGATAGATATGACAGCTGCTGCAGTTGTCGACCCCGTGGGCCTAAACGCATAGGCCTACTGATCACTCATGTCTTCACGCGCCGGTGATGAATTGAAAGCTGAGTAGAGACTGGTATGCACGACTATTCTTTCAGTTATTCTTGACAGTATGGGTACGACGGATAGAGGGCGATAGTCTGATGGGGTCATTGGATCAGGCACCTTGGCAGTGGGGTTGATCAGCGCTATATTTTCCATTGATTGGGGACATGCGATTGCTGTATGGTGGGCCAGGGTATGTGCCATGACTGGCGCCAGTAAACGCAAGAACCAGTCTGGAATCCCATCATGGCCTTCAGCTGTGCGTTTCAGTCTGTCCATCATGTGGAATAGCATACGCTCATCAGTGATAGAGCAAGGATGTAGAGCTGTGCTGCGTATCCGTGGTTCACTGTATGTCTGATCTGTGGAAATGGAGGCATAGTGGTCATTGAGACCATCAGCAGTTATGTTGGCAGCCGTGGGCCGATGACATTTGGATCTTTTCTGGGTGAGTTGGTTGACTTTATGGAGTTTATGCCATAGTTCTTTTGTACTAGTTCTAGGATTGACTCCTGCAAGACACAAGGACTCTTTAGAAACTCCTCTTAGTTGACGCAGAGCTCGTGAATAGGCTGGTGCCCTGCGCTTGACCTTCGAGTGGCGCTTTGGAAATTTGGAGATCATGATTACGATTACGATTAATATAGCCCATTTTTATGTAAACAAAACGTGATATTTTCTGTCCGCTAGAGCGCTGCGTTCCAACTGGTCACCCGACATCAGAGCCGTATATTACTCTGCCCGACATTGAATACGAATTTTCAATCCTGTGAATTATTATATCCTCGATGTAAACACAAGGCATGCAAGGCATCAACTATATTATACGTCGACGACACAAGGACCTTTTATGCAGAATCAACATTATTGAATTTGAGCAGTGAAGTAAAATTCCAATCTAAGTTTAAAATTAAATTCAAGAAGAGGTCAGTTGGTTTTTCGCGCAATATTTCTTAAGATGATGATATCTTTCGCCAACAGATCTCTCTTCTCCCGTACCTTACTCGGGTCCGGCCAGAATCTCCGAAACCCGAATCCCCGAAACGAATTTCGGCCGGATTCCCGAAATCAATTTTAGACTAAAATTATAAATGAACAGGTGAATAGGCAGTATATCGAGATACATCAAGGCCACACTAGGTCTATGTCATGTACGAGTTTACAAATTAACTTTGAATAGTTTTCGAGAGTTCGGCCGCTTTCTATGAAACTGTTTTCGGGAAATCGGGCTTTTGTGTATTTTCAGCGTTTTCGGGGATTCGGGTTTCGGGGATTCGGGTTGATCCCCCTTACTCTTCTCCTGTCCGCAATCTTGGAATAATCTTTGATAAAAAGCTTACCTTTGCCGACCACATCACTCATCTATCTCGCACCTGCTACATGCACATCCGTGACCTTCGTCGACTGCGCCCAATACTCGATTACAAAACTGCCTGCACAATAGCCACCTCCATTGTACATTCCAAACTCGACTACTGCAGTTCCCTTTTCTACAACATCGACTCTTCCCAAATAAAACGCCTGCAAACAGTTCAGAATGCCCTCGCCAGCGCAGTCACCAAAACTTCCAAACACCATCACATAACTCCCGTTTTGAAATCACTTCATTGGCTGAAGGTCCCTCAACGCATCCATTACAAAATCATATCTCTTACGTACAATGCCCTTCAAACCTCTCAACCTTCTTACATTCGCCAGCTATTTACCATCCAACCGCCCGGGTCTACTCGCTCATCATCATATCTTTCTCTATCTCGGCCTTCAGTGTCCTCATCTCTGAAATTCTGCAACCGCTCCTTAGTCTATACTGCACTGGCTCTTTGGAACAATCTCCCAAAAGATCTCTGCCAGTTTGCTCATCCTCCCATATTGCCTGTTGACGTCACCTCTCCTCCGCTTGCACTGTCCTCTGCTGCTTTCCACTCACGACTGAAAACCGAACTCTTCAAGCTATCCTATCCTGATACCATTCCTGCGCCACCACACAACCGCCATCATCACCGATTACCACCGCAGCACCCTGCTGTCTCCTCGGCTTGACCTCCCCAGACTCTGACCTGGCACTGGAACGGATAAGGCAGATATGGCTATTGCGGATTTGATTTGATATAGCGCCGGTGAATAAGCTAGTCTCCCTGACGTGGCTTTTGTGTGGCGCTGAGAAATTTCGGAGATTTACATTACATTACATTACATTACATCTATAGTTTAGTTGTGTTTACTCTTCTGACTTGCTTGACAGTGGGATATCCAATCATCACAAATAAATGTTTTCATCTTATTGTTTCAGCCCAGAAAAATCTTCGTTTATTCATTCCCATCACTCTTCTTTTGACTTTTGGTTGGCCTCAATTTTCACCTCTTTCAGGCCTTTGTTTGAGTCTGATGACCACTAATCATAGCTCTACATTTCGTATGCATATTATCTCTAGAATAGAATCAGGGCTGTAGTGGTAAAATTAGAGGTGAGTATACGCTACCGGTTAGTTTTCCGAAAGAAATTCGAGGTGAGTATACACTACAGTATTTTGTGAGTATACACTAAAGTATTTCAATATAAATAAATATAAATATTTTGTGAGGTGAGTATACGGTCTCTAGAGGTGAGTATACGCTGTATACCCGCGTATACCCTCGACTACAGCCCTGAATAGAATAATTTGTAACTTAATGCTCAAAACAAAATCTGTGACTGATTGTTTTGCAGCTGGAGGTACCTCAGAATAAAGCTCAGTGATGGAAACTTTTCCGCTGAAACCCTGTAAAACGGTTGCTCAAGCTGCACGATGTGGTCGACTGGATGACTTGAAAAGGCTGATAAGCAAAGGTCTTTTAATATTTCTTCCTTTAAGAAATGTCTTTCCTGTTTGCTACACTAGGTAAGTTTTGTTTAGAAATGTGCATCACAGAGTTGAACTACAGTCTCTTTTATCATTTACTCATAAAGCTAGTACCGGTATGGTTTACATACCATATTGTGTCACTAAATTAAATTTTGTAGCACACTTGATCCCTTGCCTGTGTCTTATTATAACCATCATTCTAGCTTTGGAGTGTTGTGCTCATTTCATCAGTGAACGGTGAAAATGTAATGTCTTGGTAAATCATTAAAGTGTAACCTTAGAATTTGAACAAATGTGACCTGCTGGGAGCAAATTACCAAAACTGGGGTTTGTATTTAAAGATTTAAGTAAGTTTGAATTTATATGGTCCATTTTTGCAAATTGTATCTTTGCTGGTTTGGGATTTTACTAGATCTATATATTGCTGAGACTTCAAATTCAATCACTACTTTATAATTTAAACTTATTTATATGACAAAAATGTGCTAACTAATAAAAGATACCATAAGTGGAGCTCTACTTATTTTCTTTATTGTTAGTTAACTACTCTCTTTTATGGTCAATTTTTGTAGTGATACTAGGGTTATCAAATGCCTTGTTTGTCTTAATTAATCACTGAAGGGTGAAAACGTAATGTCTTGGCAAATTATTATAGGACTAGCTGTAACCCGTGAAAAATCACAGTATGTAAATTTAGTTTAGAAACTTTAATGTGCTTGAGAGTAAAAATGTAAAAAAACGTAAGCTAAATTGTTATAATTCAATTGTAAAGACAACGGTTAGTTTGAAAGACAACAGTATTATTTAACAGTCGGTCAGTTTGCTGCCTACATTGTGAATGTACAGGTGCATGGCTGTCTTAACAACTTTCCTTGGGCCCTCTGTGTGCATACGTATTGTCCAGCTGTAGGTCGATAGGTCAGCTGGACCCGTGTACCGCCGGGCTATGCCCGGCAGCTGAGTGCTGGCGGGGGGGCGGGCTTTTCCCGCCTTAACTGGACCCGTGTACCTGCCTCGATTCTGTAGGCAGCCAGCGGGGCTACGCCCGGCAGCGTGGAGCTGGCGGGGCAGGCTTCGCTCGCTTTAGCCTATAGCCCAAAGTTACGCAACAGACGGACATGAGATATTATGTTGGTAGATTATGGGAATTTGTCATATAAGCTAGTTAATTAGAGGCACTAGGTTTAATGACATATTGGCTCTATAACATAAGATATAATAATTTAAAATGGCAGTAACTGATTGATTATGCAATCGCAAGTATTTGGAGTTGTGGACTGGTTACCATGGAAATGGCGACACCAGCCAATGAAGTCTCTTCGAATAGGATCTCTGAAAAATCAGCTGAGAGTCGACAAGAACACTGGTAATCATAAGAAGTTTTAAAATGCTAGAAACGTGGATAATTCTGAATAAATCCTCTGATTCAAGCAACGGAATTAAATTAACTCGACCATAGGGTTAAAGAGCAAGTTTGTGAACAAGTAAGACTGACAGCGATATCAAATGAGTTCTGCTGGTCAGTTTCATCAATGAAAGCATTCTGGGCATTGTGGTTAAAACTCTGCCTTTGAGTTTTCACAAACGAGTTGAACTTCAGAGTTACCAACTATCGAACTGAGGCATACGTATGGTGATCAGTGAAGCAGCTAAAACGAAGAGAGCCTACGCAAGTCTATGATCGATTTGTATTCCGCATTGAAAGAAAAATTATCTGCTAATGACCCAGTAAAGATCCACAAAAGAAAGACAAGTCTGAATTCCTATCGGCGATCACATTCAATTACTGGGCAATACACTGTCGTGATATTCCACTGCAAGAGTCAGATAACATAAAATAATAATACTAGAGCTCTTATCTACACCACTTTTAGGTAGTTAGGTTATGATACTGTGACTGGGAGCTTCATCTTAACTTAACGTAATTATAAAATTTCCATCTTATGTCTGATGTTTATTTTGAAATAGGTAACTCATTGTAGTGTAACGTATTCCTTTTAACCAGTTTCAGGAAGGATATAGTTTTATAATACTACAATTTTACAAGCAGAGACGAAGCAATGCTGAGTTGACATATTCAAGAGCCTATGCTGGTTTACCTCTTGTGGAATGAAACTAATTTGTTATGAAGTCTTGTTTCTATATTTCGGAGCACAGTATGTAGTGGTTTATGTTAAGAAATTAAAGATATGCTTTGTATGTTACAAGTAAATTCCTGCTTTTTAATTTTTGTGTTGTGTTACATTTAACAACCTATGGTGATTGGTACCTACTGTAGATTGGGTAAACGCATTAAAGTTACAAATGACTAACTGAACCCGCCCCACTGTTTCCAGTGAAGTAATGAAATAGCATCTCAGGGTCCTGCTTTGGTAGGTTGTCTGTGTAGGTGGTAATATGAACATAATTCAGGCAGAAAATGACCTGATTGGCCACACCTATATACTGGCCTTAACCATGATTATGCATTTTATTCACTGTAACTGGGGCCATAGAGTGGCTATAATGAAGATTTTGTAATGTGCTACCCTTTAGCCATTAGGCATAGCACTTGGCTATTAAATATATGAATGCTTTTTAAGACTTGCCCATCCTAATAAACTTTTGCTAATTTGTTGTTTGGAACATAACATTTTATTCTTCTAGTAGTCGATGTCAAATCAGTGAAGAAATATTTATTATGCAGTCACAGTACACTGTGGACTTGCCTCAATGACTATGGTCTGCACTAAACTGATTTCAGATGGGCCCAGATTGTTGTGCATACAACCTTGTAATTTGCTAATTTGCTCAAACGAGGCCCAAGCCACTGATCCTTTGTGCTGTTGTGTTACAGTTCAGCCCATGGTGCTTATTGTCGATTTCTATCCACAAATTCATTTCAGTGGTAGACTGAAATGAATTTGCTATTTATCTTACTGATGATAATGCTTGCAACTGGGTGGGCACAAACAGCATATACTAGAAGAACTATGGACTATTACAATCACTAATGCAATTTAGCAGCTGTCTACATGTACTTTGTTTTGTTTCATAATTGATACTAACTCAAATGCAGTTCAGTGTAACTTGTTCACTGCCAACCATAGTGTCACTGCATGTTATAATTTCAACTGAATGCTGCATAACTCCAGCATTTGTTGAACTCCCTTCTTGGTTTTTGACTGGATTTAGCCTAGAATTTCACAAGAACACCAATTCTGCTCAGTAGCGACCTCTGACTGATGCTTTGAGCATTATTACAGTGGCACTGTAGAAAATTTCACCCTTAATCCTACCCTAAATACCCAATGATCTAAGAACCCACATATCCACTCAAATCTCTGAGACATCCGTGAATGCTTTCCTGTTATCTTTGACAACTTCTAGCAAGTATTGCATTAGTTCCTCATCACAATGAACTCTTGTGCTGTGTAAAAGCAACTCCAGGCTCAGCAAATTGATGGACTACCCTCACAGGATGGGCAAACTTCTGATTCTTTGGTTTGTTTCGTTGAGTGATCATTGGAACCATGTTTCAAAGAACTCCTCACGCAGTCCAGTCAGTGTCATGACAAAATCATGCTTTTGCCATCATTCCATAAATTTAGGCAGGTATTCAAAACCTAAATTGCAGGTATTGGCTGCCAAGACGTTTTACTTTTTAATATTATTTTTGAAGGTCATCCTGTGGATGTTTCGGATAATCGAGGCTGGAAGGCAATCCACGAAGCAGCTGCAGAAAATCATCCAGATTGTCTTGCTGAACTTATAAACAATGGTAATTGTGCAAACTGATAGAGTACTTAATGAATACCAGAAGAAGAAACACAAGAAAGAGATCACAGCTTTTTGTATTATTGTGTGATATTGTGTGATATTTCTGTTATTTTACATTTACTGGAAATTTTTCATGAGCTCATCAGACTTGTTTAAATTGAACGTCAGAACCAGTAAACTTTAAAAGTCAAAACGGTATCATATCAATTATGTTTGTGTTGAACATTTTTAGAAGTGACTTGTGTCGACTGGCAAGCATTTGATCGCAGCACTGCACTTCTAGAGGCTGCAAAAGCAGGCAATGAGCTCTGCTTAAACATCCTTCTGGATGGAAAAGCTAACCCAAACCTGTGTGACCATATGAGTGTAACTCCACTAATGGCAGGTAAAAAATTACAAGATATACTTTTTCAAATGGTACTCTGCTATTCTGTGGGTTTTTGTGATTTGGATTACTGTACAAGTGTATATTATACAGTGCAGTTCTATTTATGTGCAACCCATTTACATAAGAATCCACTTAATGCGTGACTGTGCCATGCCTCCCAATGCTATCTAAAACATGAGATGTGTTAACATGCGAACAGGAACTTGTTATGTAGTACTACATGGTAGGATTTTTTAAAATCGATACACACACTGCACCAGCTTGGAAGTCCGATGCACCGATCTTTAGTGAGAACAAAGGCATTGTCACCTACATTATGTAATTCTTAGATACACTGTTACATGTTGTTACTCAAGAAATGCCATACAGGACCACACTTAGTATCAGCTGTCTCTCAGATAATTATGGCACTTGTGTCCTTGCCTGGCTTAGCCATAGCTAACATGGACAGAAGCCTAACTGCTGTCTCAGCCAAGGTGACAACAGTTGTCTACTAAAGGCACTTCATGCTTTAATCCTTTAGCGATGATTAGGCATGAACAGCTACTGGACAAACAATACAGTTTGTTGTGAAAGTGTTAAAATAACATGGAAATAGTAGACATTAATGTAGCCAGAAATGCATTGTTGGTATTAAATGACAATTAAATCACAAAACAAGCTTTCAGCAGACATGCCTTTTCTGTTGCTGGCCCTAGACTCTTAAATCTCTTCCAGCAAATGTTTGCTCTGCAGTGTTCTGGCCTTCAGATCTCGATTGAAACTCATCATTTTGCTGGACTCATTTGCTCTGTAGACTGTTTCTATGTGTTCTCTGATTCCCTTCTCGTCTTTTGACTGGACTCGCCCTAGAATTGGTCTTGCACAATGATTTTGCTTCGTAGAAACCACAGACTGATTTGAGCATTATTACAATGTCACTATAGAAGTTCTTAGATTAGATTAGACATTGACTTTTGCCCATATCCGGACAGCAGTGTGGTCTTGCAAATAATTGTACAAAAGCATCTGGTAGGCTGCAGTGCATGTGCCTTTGTATTTCAACATGGCCGTTTTAACCCGCAATCTGTTAACATGTGGCTGTCGTGGTTTTGCCTCCCTCTAATTGTTCTTCTATAATAAATGTTCTGAGAAGATGAACAGAGTGATTTTTGAATTCCCAACTATCCATTTTCATTATTTATTTTCTCTAATTTCATCTGTACCCTAACAGAGCTCTGATCAAAAATTCCTGTCCAATTATTTTTTTAGTCATCTCTGAGAGATAAATGTTGATGGTTCACGTGCATGTTAACACTTTAACGATGAGAGTGAACTCAAAGTGACTGGGAAACAATACAGCTCATCATTAAAGTGTTCAAGAGATATCAATGCTAAAATGCTTGAAGGATGTAGGTATTAACTGTTAAGCCACTTAACTGCTCTTACAATCAGGGATGGAAATTATTGCAATAGGTGAACTTAGATATTGCAAGCTCTACGAGATCTTAAACTTGTGTTTTTTTTATTTTAGCGGTTCAGTCTCGAAATGTGGCATGTGTTGTCTCACTGCTATCACATGGTGCAGACATTAACAGTCAGCAGTATAGTGGTCTTTCTGCTCTGCATATGAGTGTTGAATGTGATCTACCCGCTGTGTTGAGCCATCTGTTGGAAGCTGGTGCTCTCATCAACATTAGAAATGACTGTGGCATCACACCATTATTCCTAGCAGCACATTATGGTCATCTAGAATGCCTCAACATCATTCTACAGCATCTCCTCAAGACTGGTTAGAAATTGGACAACTTTTCTAATTATATTGATCGGCAGGCAACGCTACTTTCAGTTCACAATAGTCATGATATGTTGTCATGATATGTTGTCTGTAATTGCTATGAAGTCATTTTATGAATTTGTGGTTTCCCTGACTGGAGCAGATTTCGACATCTGACACAGGTTATGATTTTCTGATTCATTCTCACTTGAAGAAACCATTTACTGATGCTTTATACATTCCGATGAAGGTGTCTGTAGAAAGCATTCGATTAGATTAGACTGTGAATGTTTGCAGTGTTCTTCTGTAGTAACTATGAATGTTGTCACAGTGTCGAGTATTCATGGCGTGCTTCTTCAGTTTAAAAAACTTCTTTAAATAAAATGAATGTGTAAATTATGTTGATGTTCTAAATATATTTTTAATGATTTTATATGTTCATTTTAGAAGTATATGTGATTTGTGCTGAATTTGCATTCCATTTGAATAATTAATTACTTAATCTCTGTTTCCAGGTCAGAGTGATGTTGTCAATTTGTGTGCAGAAGACAGTGCATCACCTTTGTTTCTGGCAGCCCAAGAAGGTCACAAAGACTGTGTGCGCCTTCTACTGGATCATGGAGCTAGTGCCAATATAACAACTACTGACCCAGTGGCACTGCCCCTTCATGCTGCATTAGAATTCAACCATGTTGAGTAAGTTAAACAGTGGTCCTACTTCTGTCTTATGGTCAAGCCCTAAGGCTTACTTATCGAAAAGTGAAATAATATTAATTGGAATTTCATGCATAACTGCTTCTTGAAACTCTTCAGTTGTGTAAGAGATATTTTGAGAAATGTTGTGGCTCATGACAAATAAACTTAGGCATTAACACTTTAACGACAAGCTGCATTGGTTTGCTAATCACTTTTAGTACACACTCATCGTTAAAGTGTTAAGAGCTGCATTTGATGGCTTACAACAGTAATACTTTGTTGTAAATTTAACGTACTCTTTAAAAACAAATAATTGTAATAAAAATAGTAATAATCATAGTAATCATAATGACAATCACAACATCATAATAACAGACAAAAGAAAGATTATTGCAATGCATTACCGCATGCATTGTGTATTAAACAGTTTTCATGAAACTACCAATGAAAATTGTTTGTTTTCAAATGCGGATAAAAATTCTTTGTTATCGTTCCAGGTGTGTAAAACTACTTTTACCGCATACTGATCAACATATTTGTTCGTCCTGTGCTGCAAGTGTATTTCGTTTTTCGATGATTCACGATGATGCTCAAGCCACGAAACTCCTGATTGAGGCTGGGCTGGATTTTACCAAATGCTCACTTGAGTATACCTATTGTCCAAGAGTTCTGCGCTACTTCACTAGCGAAGTTCGTTTTGGAAATACAGTTGGAGCCATTTCTGTGCTTGCCATCAACAAAAACTCTCTTGTTCATGCTCGTGCTTTAATAGATGCAGGTGCTTCGTTAAACACGATTACTGCATCAGCTGTACCTCCACTACTCCCAGCACTGAATATGTTTAATCTTCCGCTTGCACAGATGCTCATCGAACATGGTGCAAACATTAACCTCTACCACCCAAGAGTAATTGGAAACCTCTCTGTAATTGTCGCAATTGACAATTGGAAGTGCCTGAACTTTGTGCTTCGTTGTGGAGCCGAGGTTGAGTCACTTTTTAATATAGGAAGCCAAGACTCCAGAGCCAGAATTGTCCACTTGCAAGAAAGTGACGATGATGATGACTATGAGACAGAGCCAGGTGTGCTCAGCACGCCAATTCCTTTTTGGCGCCTGTTCGCTGAGAATCGTGTGGTGATGACAAGGAAAGGAATAACAGTGGCAAAAGCTCTTCACCGAGTTCTTCAATTCACCAGAAGCATTAAGATTGATACACTCATCTACAGCTATATTGACTCTGACGAAGACAGGAATGCCCTTCTATTGCTTTCAGGTAAAATTACAAACACAAAATATGAAACATAAACTGCAAACAATTTTATCTAATTGAATAGGAATACTAATGGAATAGGAATGTAATACAGTGTACAAGAAATTCAGTATGCTCGTAATGTAAAAGGGATATGGTTTGCTCCCTGAATGTACATTTTTCCTTACATGATTTTAATGCAGTGTAACAAAAAAAATCTTCAAAAGCTAACACAAAGTCTGAGACAAGACCACTATAGATGCAAGCTTTGGCTATTAGCAGTTACAGTTTTTCATTTATTGCATTTTATTTACTTGTAGCATAAATTTTATTAACAAAACCTTCAGTTGAGGATGTGGCTGTTGTGTAAGAGGTCACTCTGCTTTGAAAGATGTTTTACTATATCAGATTAAAAGTGAAACAGCTCAGATGCAGTCACATGAACATCAAAGCAGGTTTCATGGTTTAAAGCAGATTTTGTGGTTCGTGCGCGAGAATTGTGCAACTGGAAGACAATATATCCTGAAATGCCTTCCCATAAGATGCAACCAGCTACATTAAGAATGTCCAAAAGGGTTTAGAACTGAATAGATTTTAAAATATGTAAAAATAACAGACCTACAGCTAATTTTATCGTTTGTTTTTTTCAGGAAGTCCAAGGAGTCTCCTGCATCTTTGTCGGCTGCGTATCCGGCGCTGTTTTAGTGCATCCAAGCTGCTACATGGCGATTTGTGCTCTTTGCCTCTGCCTGAATTGTTGTTAGACTACCTCCAATATGAAGATCTCGCATAGCTGTCCAATTTTTACATCATATATGTTGCCCAAATTTGTGCTTAAGTGTAAAGCAATTCTGAGCCATTGATAAAGTTAGAATTTTTTTATCCAAACTAACAAAATAGCTGCCGACAGCTTTTCAAGGCAGATCGCATACATTTGGAATTTAGTTTGGAGTAGAAAAAGGAAAAAGAAAATTGTTGCCTGCTGCGTTGTACTGGACTTTTCACGAGTCATTTTTAATATACTTTTTTACCACATGTTGCAAATCTTGTGATTGGATTTTAATCCGATTATATTATTGGATTTTAGAGATTGGGTCGTAAACTGGTCTAAAACATAAATTCAACCATGTAAAGGTTTTGATGTGGTCGTGTACAATAAATCTTTGAACCACTATTGACTTCTAAGTGAAATTGGGTTGTGGATTAAAACTAATGTTCTGCGTATACATGTAATAGTGGAAGTTAAAAAGATGCTCAGTTAATTCTCTAGACCCTTAGGGGTCGTCCATAAAGGACGTCTGCAAAACATGACCTACTTTGGACCCCTCCCTCCCCCTTGTCCGCATTTGACCTTACCCCCTCCCTCCCCTTTGCAGACATCCGCACACCAAAGCCAATTTTTAATGTCATCATTATTTTTACAATTATTCCACTGTTCCTGTGTACATTTAAGTGACAGTTCAGGTTTAATATCGGGATGTGCAGTAATAAAAGCCTCTTTAAAGCTGCAGTAAAGGTTATACCATGTATGAGGTTTTAGGCAATCGGACCTTTTTGTCTTTCGGGAAGGTTGAAACAAGGTGGTGTTTAAAAAACTAGTTTAGATGCGGACGTCCGCATTGGTCATAACCCTTCCCCTTGTCTGCATTTTGATAACCCCCTCCCCCCATTGCAGACGTCCTTTATGGAGGACTCCTTAGTGTTAACTAGCAAGTGCTCCAATACTAGGTAGTTTTGCGGGTAAACTGGATAAAATGTCTAATAATGGAGATAATTGAAATGAGGAGACTCTGATGTTTTACCACCTTGCATGCTGAGGTAGCAGACACACATATGTGTTCCAAGCCTTGTATCCTCTTAGTCAAAGAGCCCAAGCATGCTGAACTTTGAGCTACACAAATCCTAGAGATGAACCCAAGACCCGGATGGTTGGCTAAAAGCAATGGAAACAGGAACGCTTAGAATATGCTGCTGATAATGGTGACTCGACTTAAAAAGAGAACAACAATTGTTTACTAGATGGTGGGATTGAAAGTTACTTAGTACATTGGTGTTTCATGCCCCATCCATTGTGAAAGAATATAAGTGGGAGGTGTCAACTTATTTCATTGTGTTCGCCACTGTACAAGACTGACAACCAAACAACTTTACCTGGGATCTAAACCTTTTCCTGCCTTTAACTGGTGTATCGTGATATGACTGAAGCAGTGCTCGAAATGGACCGGAACGCACCGGAACGCCGTTCCGGTTCGTCAAATGAATTAGCGTTTCCGTTTGGTTCGTCAAATGAATTATTGTGGAAAATACTATGAAATTAACGTTAATGCTCCCATATCTTTGACTAGCGTTCCGTTTCGTAAAATTTTCCATTTCGAGCACTGGACTGAAGTGTATGTTCAGTACATGCTTTGTTGTTCCTCACTAAAATGTATGGAAAACTAATCCCTCTTGTCGTTACAGGGTTAAAAAAATTTACAAAACAGGTGGTGACTGAAAGGAATAAGACTGAAACTGAAAGATGTGCATGGGGTTTCCAGTACAGGATGCCTGTAAAAATAACCACTTTGGACCCATCCCTCCCCTTGTCCCAGTGCTGTAGCAAGGGCTGTTCCAGGAGTGCCATCAAATAGAGCACAACTCAAGAGGGCACGCAAATTTTGAGACGGAATGATTTAATTATTAAGGGGCCATCCATATATTACGTACACAAAAATCCGGGAAAATTATAAAAAAATAAAATAAATTTAAAACGAAATAAATGTAATAAAATTAAGTAACAAAAAAAAAGTATATATATATATACAATATTAATAGATAGATACCTGACAGTGCAGGCTTATTTAAAAATCGTCATTTGAACATATTTATAGTAAATGCTATATTCAAGATAACAAATTTGGTTGTTATTGGTTAAGTTGATCTTTGGAGGTGGAGGGCACTATATTTACGCTTGGCACAGAGTGCAATTATAGCTTGCCATGTTCCTGCCTTGTTCACAGTTGGCATTATCCTTGGCTTCCCCTCTGTCCACGCTCAAGCAGAGTACTAATACTAGATTAGGCTACTGAGTTGATATTGAAGGGTTAACTCTGCCTATGGGGGTGGGGTTGATACAACCACATCCAACATAAAGACCCATCAGATCCACACAGTACAACGTTTTCCTGCTTGACTGAAGTTGTGTAAGGCACATGCTGCATGTATTAAATTTAGATACAGACTTCTGCATTAAGCACAATACCCTCCCTTCTTGTCCACATTTGGTGACCTTCCCTGCACCTCGACGTCCTTTACGGATGACCCCATGATGACTAACGAAAAGCATTTTCAAGACAACGGAACACAAATGTTGATGACTTGGGAACATTAGTCAACGTTGGTGAACATACAAGATTACAAAATCTTTTGAAAAACAGAAAAACAAACACAGATTGCAATTACAACAAATATGAAAGATTTGGAATAAAGGACCATTGCTCAACATATGAGACAGATCTAGTAGCACCGTTATCATAGCAGATGTCACTTATTCCTAGTTCTTTGAAGCAGGTCTTAAAGCCGAGACCTTGGCCCAAACCATGCCTCCTAGCAACAGTTTTTAGCGGAAGAGCAGTGAAGTCCTGTTTTATGGATTTTCCATAAAATACATATTTCACAATGATGTCCTTTCAAATGTGCAACACCTTTGTATTAAAAATAGCTAGCAGGTAACTAGTTATATTTAATTTATTATTAGAGTTGTTACTATTTACTTAATTAAGTGAAAGTATATTAATTGCATTATCTATCTTGTCTTGGGCTTGAACTCCTTAGATAAGTGCATTGCACCATCCAGTGCCAAATTCTCTTTTGAGGCATTCTCTATAAAATCAAATCACATGAAAATCTCTTTCTAAATGTACAGATATTCAGAGGGGTTTGCAGTATTTTCAGATTTGTTTCTGTTTCTCCCCTCCGTATAATGCACACATTCTCCTTCAGGAATTAGTCATTTCAAATGCTGATATGTACTGACAAGACTGAAGGATGCTGTCTTATAGGATGATTCAGAGATCAATACTTTGCTCAACAGAATTCAATAAATAAACTGGCCTAACAACTCATGTGTTTGAAAAAGCAATGAGAACAGATAAAAGCGGGAACTTAGACAGAACGAAAATGCAGTCAGTACAATAGCAATAAGTTGCAAAAAGCACAAAGACAGAATGAAGCAGTGGAAGACAAGGATTTGGACCAGTAAATCCTTAAACAGTGCACTGTGCAACCAAGAAATCCTAACAATGAAGATAATTTAACAAACACAATGGATATTAATAGTTCTTCGATTTGTCCAGTATTGATTGTTCCTCTTCTGTATCTGAATAATCTGTTGGCTCTTCACCTTCTCGGAGTAAACGACCAACAGTGTCATATTTTTCTAAAGTAACAAGAAGATAGAGTTAATAAACAAATTCCTAGCAGCATAAATATCAGTTGGCTTATTCCCAAAACAATGAGCAGTGAGCAGAATTCTTCACAGCTTTCTGTCATTCTTGTGAGACACAATTCTATGTTAAATAATTATGTGATGGTGTTTTTAATTTTACACTGAACTGCGGCAGAACCCCTGGTCGATACCTGCAGAACCTAAAGGTTCCACAGAACCCTTAGGTTTCACGGAACCCCAGTTGAAAACACTGGTACATGTACAAGTAATCCAAGTTACTCTTTACTTTAATAACCGTAGCAAATTATCTTTATGGGTCAAGTGAGTTTTGCAGTATATTCACTGCCTCGGAAAATTAAACTCGTATGTTTACAATTAAAGCCACAGATCATAATGTAATTCTTCACAATTTCTCAGCAAAAAACTATGTCAAGAGGACAGTATGGTGCTATGGTTGAAATTGGTGGTGACAGTGGTCATGGGATAGTGCAGGAGTAGAACCACGATAGGATAGTTTGTAGTTTTCAGTCTTTAGATGACAATCGTAATCTCGAGACTTCTACAGCGCCCAAAAAAGCTACGTTGCTGGAACCAGCTTATTAACAGGCGCTTAGTCAAATCAAAATCGATAGGCAGGGGGGTGTCGAATCGGTTCCAGGTCAAGATCCAAAGGAGTCAGTCAGGTAGGCAGTAAGACGGCTATGGTGGGTGGTGTTTAGGGTTTACACGGCGAGGGAGGTAGGGAGAGGAGGAATCGGGATAGGATTTGTGAAAGAGCAGTGTTTTCAGTTTTGTGTGAAAGACCTGTGGAGAAATAGCAAGTGGTGAGGTTTTGGTGAGTTCGTAGGATGGATCTGAAATTTCTCGCAGTACTGGTGGGAGTTTGTTCCAGAGGGGTGGGACAGCTATGGCTATGGAGCGATTTGCAAATTTTAGTGACGAGGTGATGGAAGGGCGGAGAAGTGTTAGGGCAGAAGAGGAGCGGGTTGAGCGGAGTGGTTGGACCGTGAACAACTGTCGGAGATAGGAAGGCTGGGAGGATTGGAGTGTATTGTGGGTGAGTGATATGACTTTATATTCTATTCTTTCAGGTATTTTGAGCCAGTGGAGAGATTTTAGGACAGGGGTGATGTGGTGGTGCTTGGGGGTTTTGGTCACGGCACGGGCAAGTGCATTTTGAATGGCTTGAAGGCGGTTTATTTGAGTGATGTCGATGTTTAAGAAGAGTGCATTGCAGTAATCTAATTTTGTGTGGACTATAGAAGTGGCTATTGTGGATGCAGTTTTGAAGTCTAGCATTGGGCGAATTCTGCGCAGGTCACGGATGTGCATGAAGCAAGAGCGGGAGAGATGGGTGATATGGTCGGAGAAGCTGAGGTGCTGGTCAAAAATCACGCCTAGGTTGCAGACAGGAGAGTTTGCAGTGAATGTGTTGGTGGAGGTAGAGTCGAGGTTGAGAGTAATGGATGGATCTTGGATTTTCTTGAGTTGATCGCGCAGGCCTATAAGAATGAATTCCGTTTTAGCTGGGTTTAGATACAAGAGATTTGATGACATCCAGGAAGAGATTATAGTAACTACATGGAGAAGATGATCTATGGAGTGGGAGAAGCTGATTGGAGAGAAAGAGATGAATAGCTGTATGTCATCAGCATAAAGGTGATGATCAACCGAGGATGCTTTGATGAGTGAGCTAAGTGGAGTAGTGTAAAGGATGAACAGGAGGGGTCCAAGAACAGAACCTTGTGGAACACCACAGGTGAGAGGGCATAATTGGGATGAGGTTTCCGATATTTTGACAGAGAACAAGCGGGAAGAGAGATATGACTGGATCCAGAGGAGCACAATGTCAGTAAAACCAAACCAGGTTGACAGTCTTTGGAGTAGGATGTTGTGGTCGATGGCATCAAAGGCAACTGCAGGAGAGAGACAGACAGACAGACAGAGACACATACAGAGAGAGACAGAGACAGAGACAGAGAGAGACAGAGAGAGACAGAGAGAGACAGAGAGAGACAGAGAGAGAGTGCTGAGATTGAGAAATCCCAAGCCACTGTTGTATTTGATTGGGCCAAGTATCTCATACGCCTGTGGAATAAAATGTGTGTGCATGATAAGCAAGCTGTATTTATGCATTTTCTGACAGCAGCAAGTTCAGCAGCTACACTGCCCGACACCGAGGTTTTGGGACAGGTAAGAAGTTGCCACTGTATCAGTAACCATGAAATCCTAGATTAGACTGCAGCCAGAACGCCATAGACACCAGCCAGAACACCACCAGGTCTCATCAGTTCTTGATAGACCATGTGGCTCTATAATTGTAGGAAACCAGCGCATACGAGGCTCTGCCAAATGAAATTATTCAGACCAGCGTTGTGGGGCATTGCACCACATCACTCACTAACAATGTCTTCGAAATCCATAAAGAGACTTAGGGCTCAGCTCCACCACCCATGTATTCAACATCAAAATGCCTAGACTGGTTTGAAATGGTGAATGGCAAAGAACTAAAATTGTTTATGCTATCTTCCTTGCTAAAACATGTGCACTTGACCCTATCCCAACATTCCTTCTGCATGAATTTATTGATAAGTTGCTCCCTTGTGTGGCTCTGCAATTCATTATTGGCCAATGGATGTCTACCAGTGGGATCCAAAGCGTTCAATTGTTTTACGATCCTTGAAGAAGCCGGATCTGGATCTGGAAAATACTACCAACTACAGACCAAGCTTGGATAAAAAAAATTCCTATCAAAGCTTGTCCAGAAAGTAGTTGCTCAGATGGTGCAGTATATAGAAGCAAGTCACATCAAGCTCCAGCCTGTCAATTAGGAAGGGATATTTGACTGAGACGGTCCTGCAGAGACTCTTCTCAGACATCTCCTGGATCTAAATGCAGCACTTGACAGTCAATCATGAAATTTGATCAAGCATCTTGAAATCTCATTTGGAATCAGTGATTGTGCTGCTTCCTGGATGAACAGCCAATTATAGTAATAATCGGCTCAGACTACATGTATCTTGACTTTTATAAAGTGCATTTTAGGATCCCCTCAAAAGCGGGAACCCTCAAAAGCAACCTGTGTGGCTTGGACACAATACCACAAGTCCCAGTACTTGGGCCGCTTCTTTACATCCTCTACACAGCTGAAATGACTTGTCAAGTTGATCACTTCTGTAGGAGTGTGGATTCACCAACACACAACTGTACTCCACATGCTGCCTATCTGAAGGACTTCTATGTATGTCTTCTAAATGGGCTACTGTGGCAGAAGTACAGAAATGGAAGTCGTTTAATTGGATGCAGCTAAATTCGGCAAAGATGCAGTACAGATGGTTGGGCATAGACAATTACGGTGTAGGGAAGTTAACGCTCAGTGCCATCGACTGATGCTTAGTGGCTCATAATAAATGCAGAAATAATAATAATATCATTGATGCTTGGTAATTCTGTTTTCAGCCTTGAGCAATCAAATGTATCTTGGAGAAAATAACAATAAAATTTGTGGCTGCAGCCTGAGCTAGTAGCAGATATGATGACTGAGACCAGAGCAGTGAATGGGAGGCTGGTTTGATGATGGATATGTTTAAGCCTTCCTGATGCCGAGACAGCCCATGATGGGAAGGGGAATCATACTAGCCTCAACTGTGCATGCAATGTGTGTGAGCCAACATGAAGCTTTGGAAGAGAGTTTGTACAATGTACACTGGTCTATCTCAGATGACTAAAACGTCATGCAATAGACGATCTTTGTGGTCCAACAGTTAATAAAACTCAACTGAACTATTAACATCTTTGTTTCTGTTTACAGTGGTGCCCTAGTCATTCTTAAAACTTTGCTTATATTCTTTAGTCATACATGATGACCTCTAATTGACAACTTGGAAGTCTACACGTATGAATTTGAGGAAGAACGTTTCAATCACTTAACAATATCGTCTGGAAAGTAAATGGTACAAGACGCCATGCATTGGCCCTGGCATTTGTCCATTACTGGCTTAGAATAATTAATTGCATTTAGAGAAATGAGTGTTTCCTCAATATCACACTATGCATTATGGAATATTTAATTTGACCATACTTTAAAGACTTGTACACTTGTTTTAAATTAAATTAGTTCCAATAACTAACACTCTACTTTCAGATAAAAATTTATGTGAAAGGGCAACAAAAAAGAAACTGCAAAGGAAATGTACCATGACATGTGAGTTTGTAGGAAAGCTTTCATTTGTATAGACAAATAAGAAACCTAATGTTGCTGAAATAACTTCAAAGCTGAAATTCAATGCACTAATTTATAAGGAAATTCAACATTCCCATTCAGTCCCCTAAACATAGACTTATGCCTGGACAGCAAGACTGTCAGAGAACATTTACGCACAATTTGCAAAATGATTCTGAAGCATAGAGGAAAAACAGACCCTGAAATTGTTTTTCCCACTCTCTTATTTTCTCCATTTCTCTTGATGTAAGGTCACTGAGATCATCAAAGCCATCTCTGACAACGTCTTCTCTTAAAGAGAACGTGCCAAGTCCTCGTGAAGCATCTCGACCAGCGAAGAGACCATAGGGGCAACCTAAAAACAGTCGTGGCAAAGATCTCATTCATGCTTCCACATGCGAACAAACACAACATGTAAGAATGGTAGCCAATAAAGATACATTTGGATCTGGGTTTGAATTTTGACTGAAGCAATAAATGGAACAAATGCAGCATGGAAAGACTTTAGTAGGTGGTCTGGCAAAATGATGTCCTGCACATCAGCAGGCAAAAATATCATGAACCCTTCTAAATCCACAAAAACTCGAAAATATCACTTAGGCAGCTCTCTTCTTCATCTGTATTATTATTATTATCAACACTTTGACCTTCCACCCAGAGCCCTGCGCCGACTTGATAACTACACGGTGATTCAATGAAAAGTAAGCCAAACTTTATAAACAAATATTAAAACTTGAACTATATTTTATTAATAATATCTTCAAAATAAAAATATGCACATACTTACTTTTTATTTTAATGACTTCCGGTTTTTATTTCCTACTAAAAAGCAGACGATAATATGATAGAAAACATAAACAAGAAACTAGCAATTTCCGAAAAAATGCCTTTTAGTAAAGAAGATTTACACATGATAAAAGGTTTGAGGGAATCCAAGAATTACAGCAGCCGTTAATTTCTACGAGAGTTTCCAGAAAAACATTGGTCTAGAAGCGGATTAGATAAATTGCTTAGAAAAATTAGTTTGACAGGGTCAGTCGACCGCGTCATTGGTAGTGGCAGACGGTCATCGCGCACTGAAGAAAACGTTGCCCTTGCTGTTGCCCAATGGCGCCAGCGCCTCCAGGCTTGCGTGCAAGCAGAAGGAGGACATTTTGAACATCTTCTTTAATTAAATAATCAAACTATACTACTGAGAGTTTCTTCACAAAAATATTAAATACTGTTTTCATGTTATAAGTACTTATATGAAAAAAAAGTTTGGCTTACTTTTTATTGAATCACCGTGTAGTGTCGACTTGACGTCAACCAACAAAATTGAGTGGTGGTGGCGCCCACGAAATGTTGGCGTCGGCGCGGCGCCGCACTCTAGTCAGGATACTTGACGAGCATGAGTTACTATGGGAGTAAAACAGTCGTCTAATTGCCGGTCGAAAACCGCGAATGTTATGATCAAAATTTCTAATAAAGGCGAACAACAACTACTATTGACCTGAATAACTATTTCTTTGGCAGTTTTCGTTTACAATAGCTGAAATACGTTTACTCTCAGAATAAATCTAATATATATATGGAAAATATGGTTTTGATTGTGAGACAATCGTGTTCTTTTGAAGATAAATTCAATCGAGAAAACGTTTATCATCTTTTTTGTCCAGTTTCTCGATTCACTCCGCGGACCGGCAACTGAGGGTTCACAGACTGGGAAGTTTGGGAAGCACTGTGCTAGTCAACAGTTTCATAAGGACCACAGAGTGGTTTCGAAATAAGCGAGGCTTCAATATAAGCAGGTTCAATAAAACAGTTATATTTGTATGTGTTTGCATTGGTTGTGGCCAGGCTTTCGACGGCTATTCGATATAACCAAAATACAAAATACCAAAGTTTTACTGTACCTTGGTTTACAGCCAGTATGCTGGTGAACATATTGGAAAGATGTGCAGTCAAGTTTTGGCGAAGTAGTTAGCCTAAATGCAGTGGCGGCGCCAAACATTTTTTTAAACCAGGGCATAGCCAGGGCAGTCATACAAGTAACCAGTGCAGAGGGCGATTTATGGGGAGCGCGGTAGCAAGAGCTTAAATGGTGACCATATGTATTATAACATCGAGCTACCGCGCTTACCATAAATTGCCCCCAGCACTATTATATTTGTCTATAGTCAGGAGGTCAGATGGGCGAAGCCTCCCGGAAGCTGAACGCTTTTTGACATTTGTAAAGCAAATTGTAACATTTCAGTGAAGTGATTTTACATCGCAGGATATGACAAAATATGCCCGAAAAATTCTGGACAAGGCAAAATTCTGGCAGGGCATCGACCAGGGCAAAGGCTTTTTTACCAGGGCATTTGCCCTGGCGCGCCCTGGTGTAGCGCCGCCCCTGCCTAAATGTCGTTGATTTAAAACTTGAAGATATCAAATAAACCAACTATGCAGGAAAATGGCCTATAAGCAAACGAACAAATTAAATGGCGGTCTCTTTTAAGCACCAGCCTCTATTTACTGCCGGTGGGTTGGTGGATAAAAACGTCTTGTACAAATATCTCCAGGGGTGTAGAACTTTTTTGATAGGTATATATGTATGTACCTAAACATATTAACAATTTATAGAGACTTTTCAGAAGTGTAGAATCAGTAATTCAGTGTGGTATTAGGTCAATGTTGTGGTCAGGATAACTCCTGCTAATTTCTCTGGAATCACAATCCTGCATATCCACATACAACTCTTCTCAAATACTTGGGCCCGGTTCTATATTGCATTGCATTAAAATGCGCTAGTACTGTTTTTTTAAATAATTATTTTAAATTCTGGACACGTGCACGCACAACTAACCAGGTCCGTATGTTTTCCTCGCTTTCGTAACGCGCAGGAACCCTGCCGTAGATTCGCGCCGCATATTCGCGATTTTCAGCCACAGATTCGCTTTGCCGCTAAAGAGTCGCCATCTGGCAGTTGACTACAAATTAGATCACTATTTAAAATGTGCTAGCAATAATAGCAAATGGACCTACAAGAGTACAGCAACTTGTTGATGTAAATGGGCCTATATACGCCTATAGGCCTACATATAGGCCTCTTATAGCAATATATATGCGCCGTAACTACATCCACATATTCAAAGGTACTTACGAATACGCCTCAATCACAGCCGAACATTCAAACAGGCCTGAATATGCGCCCGTATGGCCAGACCTACAGCCACAGATTCAACTAGTCCTTTCTATATGCCAACATAGCCAGCCGCAGATTCAGTATAGGCCTATATAGGCGCCAGACCTAGAGCCACAGATGCAACTAGACCTTTCTATACGCCAACATAGCCAGCCGCAGATACAGTATAGGCCTATATAAGCGCCAGACCAACAGCCACAGATTCAACTAGACCTTTCTATACGCCAACATAGCTAGCCGCAGATTCAGTATAGGCCTATATAAGCGCCAGACCTACAACCACAGATTCAACTATAGACCTTTCTATACGCCAACATAGCCAGCCGCAGATACAGTATAGGCCTATATAAGCGCCAGACCAACAGCCACAGATTCAACTAGACCTTTCTATACGCCAACATAGCTAGCCGCAGATTCAGTATAGGCCTATATAATCGCCAGACCTACAGCCACAGATTCAACTATAGACCTTTCTATACGCCAACATAGCCAGCCGCAGATTCAGTATAGGCCTATATAAGCGCCCGACCTACAGCCACAGATTCAACTAGACCTTTCTATACGCCAACATAGCCAGCCGCAGATTCAGTATAGGCCTATATAAGTGCCACACGTACAGCCACAGCTTCAACTAGTCCTTTCTTTACGCCACCATAGCCAGCCACAGATTCAATATAGTATATATAAGGGCCAGACCTACAGCCACAGATTCAACTAGACCTTTCTATACGCCAACATAGCCAGCCGCAGATTCAGTGTAGGCCTATATAAGCGCCAGCCGCAGATTCAGTATAGGCCTATTGTTGGCGCCAGACTTAGAGCCACAGATTCAACTAGACCTTTCTATACGTCAACATATATCCAGCCACAGATTCAATATAGTATATATATAAGGGCCAGACCTACAGCCACAGATTCAACTAGTCCTTTCTTTACGCCAACATAGCCAGCCACAGATTCAATATAGTATATATAAGGGCCAGACCTACAGCCACAGATTCAACTAGACCTTTCTATACGCCAACATAGCCAGCCGCAGATTCAGTGTAGGCCTATATAAGCGCCAGCCGCAGATTCAGTATAGGCCTATTGTTGGCGCCAGACTTACAGCCACAGATTCAACTAGACCTTTCTATACGCCAACATATATCCAGCCACAGATTCAATATAGTATATATATAAGGGCCAGACCTACAGCCACAGATTCAACTAGACCTTTCTATACGCCATCATAGCCAGCCGCAGATTCAGCACAGGCCTATATAAGCGCCAGACCTACAGCCACAGATTCAACTAGACCTTTCTTTACGCCAACATAGCCAGCCACAGATTCAATATACTATATATAAGGGCCAGACCTACAGCCACAGATTCAACTAGACCTTTCTATACGCCAACATAGCCAGCCGCAGATTCAGTATAGGCCTATATAAGCGCCAGACCTACAGCCACAGATTCAACTAGACCTTTCTATACGCCAACATATATCCAGCCACAGATTCAATATAGTATATATAAGGGCCAGACCTACAGCCACAGATTCAACTAGACCTTTCTATACGCCAACATACCCAGCCGCAGATTCAGTATAGGTCTATATAAGCGCCAGCCGCAGTTTCAGTATAGGCCTATTGTTGGCGCCAGACTTACAGCCACAGATTCAACTAGACCTTTCTATACGCCAACATAGCCAGCCACAGATTCAGAATAGGCCTATATAAGCGAAAGAGCTACAGCCACAGATTCAACTAGTCTTTTCTTTACGCCAACATAGCCAGCCACAGATTCAATATCTATATAAATAAAGCGAGAATTCTGTGTGTCTGCTGCCTTTCTGTTTGACCGGGATTAACTTCTACAATTTTGCACCTTTTCACTCGAAACATCACTACTGTGTCGGCTTCGGTTTCGGACACCCAGTGGAGGGGTTCGCGTCCTCCGTTTTCACCGCTACCATGGTGAAAATGCCCCAAAACTCTACCCAACCGACCGTCCGTCACGCCCAAGCGAAGCGGTTCTATTTATGGCGCCGGTAATCCCCAACGTCATTAATAATGCGCATAACCACAAGCCGTACTATTTATGGCGCCGGTATTCCCAGCGTCATTAACAATGCGCATAACGGTCGGTTGGGTTTACTTTCGCACCAAATTTAATGACGATCGATTCGAACTATATTCATCGTTTTACAGCTACATTTTAACACATGTATGTTCAAAGACAAAGATCTAAATTATTTCCAGTATATGAAACAATCAGTCTGCTTTACTAAGGGCGAGGCCGACTACAGACCGGCAGTGAGGGCTAGATTTCTATCGTTTTCTTTAACACGCCAATCCCGGGTTCACCCTCTTCGACTGCCACAGGTCGCCAGACGCCACAAGGGCCTCCAAGATTGCGAAGCAGTCGCCGCCGGAGGGCGACTGCGAAGCAGTCTGTCCACGGCAGAGGTCGCTAGACGCGAGAAGGCGTATACAAGACTGCGAAGCAGTCTCCGCTGTACGCCAGAAGGCGTCTACAAGACTGCGAAGCGGTCTCCCCCACAGATGCATGGCAAACACCGATATAACATGTAACCCTCGGCCGTTCCCGATGCATAAACCAATGGGACAGATTAATTCATCCGTCGACCAAAATTACAACACAGACAAACTCATTAATATTCTGAGGAAACCTTTTAACGCGCTCAAAGGAACACACAAATGGGAATTATTATAGGGCGCCTAAAACATCCAATAACCTGTAGGGCGTTTATACAACATACTCAGGACTGTAGTGGTAAAATTTGAGGTGAGTACACGCTACCGGTGAGCAGGGCTGGTGTCACCCAAAAAATATTCTGATGACCTTTTTTTAGGAATTCGTCTAAGAAAATTTTCTGAATTCTCTTAGAATTTTTGACTTTTTACCATTTCGTCTCTGAAAAAGTTGATGACTTTTTTTTAGTCATTCGCCCTAAAAACCGTTAAAACCTCTCTTTTTTTCTCAGAAAGTTTTAAAAGTCGCAATTATTCGGTCTTCAGAGGTAAGTATACGCTGTATACCCGCGTATACCCTCGTCTAGATCCATGAGTATACGCTCTCAAATTTCTCTAGAGGTGAGTATACGCTGTATACCCGCGTATACCCTCGACTACAGCCCTGAACATACTATATATGATCAGAGACACTCTACGCTCATACAAAGGGTAAATTGTCAACGCCAGATAAATCATTTATGCCTCATCAGCAACGACATCGTTCAGTTTATGAAATAGGAACTGTAGGTGTCATACTCAATAACAGATTTGAATTCTCCGTGCACATTAACAACATCTGTTGGAATCCTAAACAATTCCTTCTTTGTGAAATTGTGAGTTCTCGTTTCGCATTAGTCATGGAGCTAGCTCCTGTTTCGTGTGCACTTCAATGTACCCTCAAAATTTCTTTTTCAAAAAATTCTTTTTGCTAAATTTCTCAGAAACGGTTATAAATAATTAGTAAAAAATACATAAGTACCAAAAAGATAGCTCTAATCAAGACCTACAATTTTAAAAAAAACGTCGAAATTGCAAAAGTCATTTTTCCGCCATCTTGAATCCAATATGGCGGCTAAGCGATCAATAAGCGGGTCATGTGACCAATTTTTTTGACACACTTTCATGACCTATAATGACCCTGTGGGGTCAAACTGAGGGTACATTGAAGTGCACACGAAACATGAGCTAGCTCCTTGACTACATGGATTAATACTGGAATATGTGGTTGGCAATTGAGGTCTACGCCCTACGAATAGGCCTATATGATTCTGTGGCTGGTATATAGTCGTATAGAGGCCTATCTTGATATATGGATAGCCTATATGGATGGCCATTATGGATTATATTTTGGCTAGCTGAATATCTGGCTCGACATTTATGCGTTTATATAAGCCTATACGAATTTGGGGCGTACAAAGCCTATTTCAAAGTGTGGTTGTGGTTCATGCGCATTTATAGGCCTCTGTGAATGGGAGGTTGACCATATACGCGTATAAATAAGGGTAATTGAATATGTGGCTCTGGATTTGGCGCATAGGCTATATATAGACCTATTTTAATCTGTGGTTGGCCATTCTGGCGTAAATAAAGGCGTATCAGATAATCCGAATATGTGGATGTCGGATGGAAGCATATAATAGGCCTTACGCCTACAGATTTTGTAGCTGGCCTTATGGCGTATATAAAAGTCTAGTTAAATAACATAACATAACATAACGTTTATTGGTCCACATAATTGTACATATTTTGTTTATTTATATAATGACAGCCGTGTTTTAAACGCACAAAGGAAGAAAAATAAACAAAACTGAACCATATCGTCCAAACAATCCTCACTGTATATTAACATGTCACAGCTAAGAGGGTTCGATCCGAACTCTAAGCAATAGATTTGTTAGCCAAAGTAAATCAGTGGCTGTAGGTTCGGCCAATATGCATAGGCCTACATGCACCTGTGGCAGGTTATTGTGGCGGTAAGCGGACTTCTGATCACAGGACCAATGATCAATGGTACGTGTGACCAAACGTCCTATGACCAATAGTTATATAATCAATGGTCCTGTGATCAATGGTGCGCAAATCATTGTGGCCCAAAACAAAAGTTTAGTTCAATATGAGCTAGACTAGGGCGCTTAAATTGGACTATAATGAATCTGTGGCTGGCTATCTAGGTCTGGCGCTAATATATACTATATTGAATCTGTGGCTGGCTATTTTGGCGTATAGAAAGGTCTAGTTGAATCTGTGGCTGTAGGTCTGGCGCTTATATAGGCCTATACTGAATCTGCGGCTGGCTATGTTGGCGTATAGAAAGGTCTAGTTGAATCTGTGGCTGTAGGTCTGGCCCTTATATATATATATATATATACTATATTGAATCTGTGGCTGGCTATGTTGGCGTAAAGAAAGGTGCAGTTGAATCTGTGGCTGTAGGTCTGGCGCATATGTAGGCCTATACTGAATCTGCGGCTGGCTATGTTGGCGTATAGAAAGGTCTAGTTGAATCTGTGGCTGAAAGTCTGGCGCTTATATAGGCCCATACTGAATCTGCGGCTGGCTATGTTGGCGTATAGAAGGGTCTAATTGAATCTGTGGCTGTTGGTCTGGCGCTTATATAGGCCTATACTGAATCTGCGGCTGGCTATGTTGGCGTATAGAAGGGTCTAATTGAATCTGTGGCTGTTGGTCTGGCGCTTATATAGGCCTATACTGAATCTGCGGCTGGCTATGATGGCGTATAGAAAGGTCTAGTTGAATCTGTGGCTGTAGGTCTGGCCCTTATATATATATACTATATTGAATCTGTGGCTGGATATGTTGGGGGCCATCCATATATTACGTACACAAAAATCCGGGAAAATTGGACCCCCTCCCCCCCTGTTCGCAAGCGTACTTTCTTCCACCACCCCCCCTGAGTACGTACGTTTGACGCACCCCCCCCCGATGACCAGCTGCAGAAAGTGTCTCCAGGCAGCCTGTCTGAACTTTAGGCCAGATTATTGAAGGGCCAATATAGACAAATTATAGGTGTCCTTCACAGCACAGAATAACTGCACATGGCTTTTATATAATGTAATAAAATGCCATCGGACGACTATAGGTTATAGGACAATACACAGTTATAAATAGGCTAATGTGGACGTCATAATTAGAAATTTATTTTCGGTACGTACACATTTTGTTACCCCCCTTCCCCCCCCCCCGTTCGCACCCGTACGCAAAATCGCCAAAATCCGACCCCCTCCCCCTAAGTGCGTACGTAATATGTGGATGGCCCCTTGGCGTAAAGAAAGGTGCAGTTGAATCTGTGGCTGTAGGTCTGTTGCTTTATATAGGCCTATACTGAATCTGCGGCTGGCTATGTTGGTGAATAGAAGGGTCTAATTGAATCTGTGGCTGTAGGTCTGGCGCTTATATAGGCCTATACTGAATCTGCGGCTGGCTATGTTGGCGTATAGAAAGGTCTAGGACTCTAGTTGAATCTGTGGATGAAGGTCTGGCGCTTATATAGGCCTATACTGAATCTGCGGCTGGCTATATGTCGGCGTATAGAAATGTCTAGTTGAATCTGTGGCTGTAGGTCTGGCGCTTATATATACTATGTTGAATCTGTGGCTGGCTATTTTGGCGTAAAGGTCTAGTTGAATCTGTGGCTGTAGGTCTGGCGCTTATATAGGCCTATACTGAATCTGCGGCCGGCTATGTTGGCGTATAGAAAGGTCTAGTTGAATCTGTGGCTGTAGGTCTGGCGCTTATATATACTATGTTGAATCTGTGGCTGGCTATTTTGGCGTATATAAAGGTCTAGTTGAATCTGTGGCTGTAGGTCTGGTGCTTATATATACTACATTGAATCTGTGGCTGGCTATGTTGGCGTAAAGAAAGGACTAGTTGAATCTGTGGCTGTAGGTCTGGCGCTTATATAGGCCTATACTGAATCTGCGGCTGGCTATGTTGGCGTATAGAAAGGTCTAGTTGAATCTGTGGCTGTAGGTCTGGCGCTTATATAGGCCTATACTGAATCTGCGGCTGGCTATGTTGGCGTATAGAAAGGTCTAGTTGAATCTGTGGCTGTAGGTCTGGCGCTTATATAGGCCTATACTGAATATGCGGCTGGCTATGTTGGCCTATAGAAAGTCTAGTTGAATCTGTGGCTGTAGGTCTGGTGCTTATATATACTATATTGAATCTGTGGCTGGCTATGTTGGCGTAAAGAAAGGACTAGTTGAATCTGTTGCTGTAGGTCTGGCGCTTATATAGGCCTATACTGAATCTGCGGCTGGCTATGTTGGCGTATAGAAAGGTCTAGTTGAATCTGTGGCTCTAGGTCTGGCACTTATATATACTATACTGAATCTGTGGCGGCTATGTTGGCGTATAGAAAGGTCTAGTTGAATCTGTGGCTGTAGGTCTGGCCATACGGGCGCATCTTCAGGCCTATTTGAATGTTCGGCTGTGATTGAGGCGTATTCGTAAGTACCTTTGAATTTGTGGATGTATAGTTACGGCGCATATATATTGCTATGAGAAGCCTATATGTAGGCCTATAGGCGTAATAAGGCCCATTTGCATCAACAAGTTGCTGTACTCTTGTAGGTCCATTTACTATTAGTGCTAGAACGTTTTAGTGATCTGTAACATAGTCAACCGCCAGATGGTGACTCTGTAGCGGCAAAGCGAATCTGTGGCTGAAAATCGCGAATATGCGGCGCGAATCTACGGCAGGGTTCCTGCGCGTGCTTTCGTAACGTCAAAAACTTTTCCATTGACAGCCATCAGTAATCTGCCATCTGGGCCTCGTCCATCGAACTCCTTCAATTGTTCCAGCGTGAAATCTCTTTTCTTCATAGGTGGACAGACCCGAGCATTGCCTTCAGTGGAATCCTGTCGCCTGCTCTTAACAATCTTATACACAAGAAAGATGCAGAGTCCAAGAAGAGCCAGATTCACGGGGCTCGTGCACAGTTGGCCGATGACTCCCGGCTCATTTTCAGGCGGTGTTGCCTTGAACGATTGTCTAACGTCTTCTTCGGCCAAAACACCTCCAATTTTACCACTACCCTCCTCGACACTGTCATCAACCACTGCGTCGCCGGCCGCCATTTGACATTTCACCTCAACAGTTGCTGTCAAACTGTCAACAAGCGCATTGTGTGCCCATAATGCATTGCTCACAATTTCACAAACCATTTTATTTATACCAAATCTGTCAGCAGCTGAAGCGAATCCAACAAATTAAATGAACGCGGTTCCGTTAAACTGGATCAACAACTGTATAAGTTTAAACTGGAAGGCTTTTTTACGAGTCTGTAAATGATTCAGAATACAAATGTTCGAGAAAGAATTAATGTAACAAAAAAGAATTCAATGAAATATTTTTGCACAAATTATAACTTAAAGCATAAAAATTGGTCTGGAGTAGCTATATAGGCCTATTTATATTTTAGCGCATAAGTTAAAGTCGTGGGAACCAGCCAAAACAAAATGGATAGGCACATAAGCGCAGGCAGAGATGAGGTGGTATAGTCAAACGGCAAGGACAGGCGGTTTAGGTAGATGGCATAGTAGTAGGCCTAGGTGTTTGGCATTTATAATTGGAATCTCGATGACAGGAAGAGGGTGAACGATTTGTGACGACTTTCTGGATAGTATTTTTGGTTGAAAATGGATTGACTAGAATACAAGAAACGATTGATCTGTCGGATCTTTTGCAATTTCAGTTTAAAGCGCCATCACTAGAGTTGAAACTTTCGAGAAAAAGCCGTGCCCAAATAGCACATTCCCGCTCTTAATTATAAGTAAGTAAATAGCCTTTATTTGCAACTGAAAGCGCACATGCATTACAATGCGATTACATGCATACAATAATTACATACATTTTGAAAATAAACTACAAAAGCAGCGTTGCGACAACGCAAGATATCTGGTTGCCGAAACCTGTATAGCAGCGGTTCTCAACCTGTGGGTCGCGACCCCCACGGGGGTCGCCTTACGATTTGCCAGGGGTCGGCTGGAACTATCAGAAATTTGTAAAAAAGTTGTCAGCATAGTTTGCTAATATTTAATATATTTGTAATTATGATTACTACACTATAATGGTAGCAAAAATGCTCTGAAGGGAGTAACCCAATCAATTTTATTGTTGGGGGTCGCCACAACTTTGAAAAATATTTTCAAGGGGTCGCAGCCCTAAAAAGGTTGAGAACCGCTGCTGTATAGTCTATTATGAAGGTAGATGAAGTATTAAGAAGCAGGTGAAAATACAAGTAAAATTGTAATATATCGATTTGTTGAAATCGAATCATGCATGGGGGGGGGGTCTATAGAGCAGTGGTAACATCACCGGCGTGAATAGCAAGCGGTAGCGGGATCGCTTCCTGCAACCCTCCCAAAAAGGTCCACTCAGCCTATTTTCATTCGCGAGATGGCGCGTTGTTAAAAATGAGATATAGGACGTGATGGGCGCCTTTTTAGCTGCCGTATACAGTTAAATTCGACTCCTGTAATAACTTGTGATCATCCGTTCATACTGATTTGTAATCATACTGCGTAATTGCCAGTTTGAAAATATTAAACGAAGATATTATTATGCCCCTTTGTAAGAAGCAAAAGTATGGCGCTACATAATCAAATACAGTCACGTGCCTTTTTGTTATTTGTGGGGTGACCGTCGCCGTGAGATGATATAAATGCGTTTTCGAAAGTAAGGCGTTAGATGTTCGTCGTGCTCGATATTTAGGCATATTTTCATTAAGCATACGGTTTGAAACATTCGTGTTTTGTTGTCTTGTCTTGCGTTATTTGCTTACTCATTAGTTGTTATGATTTGTCACATTCGCACGAGTTGCTAAGTACTGGTTTGCCTTGTGGGCGGGTCTTTGCTATGGTGTTGACTTGTTTCTTTCGCAAATGCCTATAAGGACGGAAGTTCAGTGAGGCTTAACCTTTCATTAGCACTGATGTCGTTGTAATAAGGTCATATGACGTATTTTTACTGGATCAAGGTATTTACATTAACATACACAATTCATAACGCAATTCTGACAACTTACTGAGTCCTTAATCCTCATGCAGGTCGGCACATCGGGGTCGTCCCGAATCCCAGAAAACGCTGAAAATACAAAAAATTTCCCGAAAACAGTTTTATGGAAAGCGGTCGAAATCCCGAAAAATTTATGAACTCTGTACATGACAGAGACTTAGCATGGATTTTCTGTGTCTCAGAAGGCCAAGTATGTGCATCCTAATTAGGCTTGTTAGTGTCGATTTCGGGGATCCGGCCAAAATTCGTTTAGGGGATTCGGTACACATCCGCACATCGGGCAACGTATCTAAATTCCATTCGTCTCTGCCCATTGCCAGTCTTTCAGCTTCATCCCATGACATCTCCAAGCACTTCAGGTTGTCCTTGATGGTCTGTGGCCAGTTCTTCCGTGGTCTTTCTCTATTCCCTTCAGGGATCCAGCTCATCACTTGGTTGGCTCTTCTGTTCTTGTCCATACGAACCACATATCCCATCCATTTTGATCTTCTCCTTCAGATAATGTTCTGTATATCCTCTTCACCCATCAGCTCTCTTGATTTTATTCTATATTTTATCATGCCACGAAACATGCAAAATTCTTGGCAAAACTGGGAACGGCGGTCCCAAATTATAAAATCGGTTTGTGTTTATGTATGTACGTGTGTATGTATTTAAGTATGTACGTGTCTATGCAGGTATGTATGTATGTATGTACCTGTGTATGTATGTATATATATGTATGTATGTTTGTATGTATATATTTACGTGTGTATGTATGTATGTACCTGTGTATGTATGTATATATATGTATGTATGCATGTATGTATGTATGTACATACATGTATGTAGGTATGTATGTTTGTAGGTATGTATGTATGTACGTGTGTGTATGCACGTGTGTATGCATGTATGTATGTATGTCAGTCTTGTTGTCCTCGAGACCAAGATCTTGGTCTCGAGTGCACTCGAGTTCGTTTTTAAAAGTCTTGGTCTTGGTCTTGAGGTTCAAGGTCTTGGTCTTGGTCTTGGTCTTGAGGTTCAAGGTCTTGGTCTTGGTCTTGAGGTTCAAAGTCTTGGTCTTGGTTTTCCAAGACCAAGACCAAGACTTTTGACAATATAAAGAGTCATTTAACAGAACGCAAGGATTTTAATAATTTATCCAATAATTACTAATACAATTGCTTTAGTGTTTAGTGAGTGAGGCTTTACCTTTGCTTTTGACATTTATTTTGACTTCCGGTTAGTTACCGTGGAATGATTTCAAAACAGACTCACAATTTGTACATTTAGGCCTACATCCGGTACTTGAAAAGCTGCTCTGTGTGCCAGTGAATTCAGCACTGTAGAACGTATTTTTCACATGGCAGAATTTTGACGAGGACCCATAGGTCACGTCGTGATCAGAAAATTCTGAGCAAATTGGTTTTTATAAAATGCAACAGGCATATGGAATAAGATTTCGCCCGAAGGACTTCTGTAAATACGAATTCGGAATTCTCTGCAGTCTGCATTCGGAATTGTTTTGTTTGAATAAAATAAAAGATTCGTGCTTTAATTAAAATAGCGAGTAGTCTGACTTGACAATTTTTTTAGTAAGGAATAGAAATCTGGATATGGTTGTGATTTTTTGGTATTGTTCTCGGTTTTGGTCTTGAGTTTCAAAATCTTGGTCTTGGTCTTCGTCTTGAGGTTCAAGGTCTTGGTCTTGGTCTTGAGGTTCAAGGTCTTGGTCTTGGTCTTGAGGTTCAAGGTCTTGGTCTTGGTCTTGAGGTCCAAGGTCTTGGTCTTGGTCTTGAGGTTTAAGGTCTTGACAACAAGACTGATGTATGTATGTACCTGTGTATGTATGTATATATATATGTATGTATGTATGTATGTATGTATGTATGTACGTGTGTGTATGCATGTATGTATTTTTTACTTGTGTCTATGTATGTAGGTATGTCTATATATTAATTTCGTATGTGAACCCATTACTACATACCGATTTATTTAATTTTATAATTTGGGACCGCCGTTCCCAGTTTTGCCAAATTCTTCTCAGCCACTATGATATGCCGCCTCCAGTCTTTTATTGTTTGCCACTGTCATTGTCCAGGTCTTAGACATCAGAAAGACGAATCATAGTCCTCATACTACATCTTTTGCTTTTTCAGAATTTTTTGGGTGGTTTTATAATTTTTTTTACTGTATATATGTATTCACAAGTTAAGTTAGATCTAATTGCCCTTGCAACAGATTTTCCTCACTTTACCTTTTCTTCTGTGGTCCGTGACCTTGGTGTCACACTGGACCAAGAACTTAACTTTCGCTCCTCATTTTCACCTATTCAGCCACAAGTGCTACTACCAACTGCACCAGCTCCTTACTGTAGCCCACTCACTCACCTTTAGTGCTACTTCCACCCTCATTCATTCATTCGACTACTGCTGTTCGCTTTATATCGGCCTTCCGGCCAGGTGGTTTGGGTGCTTGGATTGGGTTCTGTGCTCTGCACATTGGGCACTTTCCTAAATTCAGTCATGTCTGTGGCATGACGTCTTCCACTGGCTTCCCTTCCAGCAGCAGATCATATATGGGATAGCTGTCTTGGTGTGATGGTGCCTGCTGGGCCTCACCCCTGCCAGGCTCGCCTACTTGTGAGGGTTCTGTTACCTTACCCTGGGTGCTTGGGGCCTCTGCTCCCTCCGTTCTGCTCTGCAGGGTGTGCTTTTTGCTCTTTTTGCCTGTACTTCTACTAGACAGAACCGTGCCTTCTCTGTCATTGGGCCTTCCCTTGGTGCTCCATCTGCTCCCTCGGGACCATTCTGCCCTCTTTAGCAGCGCTGGGGTCAGGAGCATTTCTGAGTTGTAGCCTTGAAGGGGTGCTATATAAATCTCTGTAATGACTTATGCAGAACTTTTTTAAATGGTTTGTGTAGGAAATTCCATCTCGCCGAAGTAAATGCATTCATCTGAAAATAATTTGAACTTCTCACTTTAAATTACTTGCTATTAAATAATTTAAAGGCATATATCTTTTCATGTTTTGTGTCTGGTGTAAGTTTTAACAAGGGGCCTCCAAGCTTTATATAGCTTAGGGCCTCACCAATCTAAATCCGGCAATGCATGTATAATTGTATATGATCTATCTGGTTGCACATGACTCCATCAGGTGACTTTCATGTGAGCTTATGAATTTGTTTATGTTGAAAATAAGCTTCCTCCAATCTGTAATTTGTGGCTTCTGATTACACTTGGAATTAAATATAGATCGGGTAATTCTAGAGAGATGGCCATTCGCAGTCACCCTGCTTATAATATGGCTACCTCCAGATTGTGAGAGAAAGTAGAGGGCTGAGGCAGTGGCATCACTAGGGTTGGTGTCACCCAGTGCAGTAAGTCATGGTGTCACCCCCATGGACCTCCTCCCTTAGTCCCTTACCAGACCATGCAGTATCCTAAATGTTTTTTTGTACTAATGTTACTCGTAAATTGTAATTCCTGTATATCGCTGAATGTAATGGTAATATTGGCGACATAAACAACAAGCAGGATTTAAAATTCCAAATGCATATTTTAAATTTTTTAAATTTTAATCATTTGCTATCAGATCAGCAGTTACATAATTAAAAATCAAATTAGCAAATATTAATATAATGTTTGAAGTATGGAGGTAATGAATGTGCCTGCAGCTTATACAGGCCTAAAATAATGTTATATGAGGATAGATGATTGGAAAATTGGCTGATTATTTCTTAAAACATTGTAATATAGTAATAATATCAATTAAAATCAGGTTAGCAATTAAAAATAAAAATTTATAGAAATATACTCATTACAAAAAACGAACAGGAATAAATTCGCAAGCATTTCGGCAAGCATCTTGACTAAATAAGAACTTTCCTGGCTTTCGAAGCTGTGAACTTGTCAGTTACTTCATCGAATCAATGCCTTTCCCAACTCGCTTTCAAATTGAAGCGTTATTGCCATAGGTGTAGACTCTGGGGGAGGCAGCCAAGGCACGTGCCCCCCAAATAATTGAGATGGACTGTACACCCAATGCAACAAGTGTAGAATAACACAACTTAGTATTTCAAAATACTTTATTTTTTATATTTCTTATATATTTTTTCATTAGTAACACTAAATTAAATAATTGGGTAATTTTCTGTGATGCATGCAAGAATGTGAGAAAATTTTTCTCACGAATAGGTTTACCGGTATTGCACATGTTACTACTTATTTACTTACTTATCTCTGATAGTCTTTCGAGTAGCGCGCATCACTCAACTTTCACTCACAAATCTGGGTTAACCATGTTGTTTATCATTAGAACAACCCTGAATAGTTGCTTCAGTAGAACCATGAATAGCTGTTTCTGCAGGATTCCTGGCATGGGTTAACTGACATTGGCCATATTTATTTCAATAATTTGGGTCCAATCAGGCTTACCATCCTTTTCATTTTATGCCTCTATACATGTTAGAGCCAAGGTGCGGTAATTAGATTCATAGGTGAAACATTGGGGTTTTCTAATGAATAATTGAGGCCTCTCAAAAGAGGGCGTGTAATGTTATTGTAACTCCAAGCTTGGCTGTACATTTTTCATGTTATTTGCCTAAATGTCTGTCCTTGAAACCTAAAACAATTCCAAACTACAAGTTTAATGATGAGCCAAACAACAGTTTCAACCAAAAGTGCAAGGGCTCATTATACTGCAGTAGAAGATGGTAATGCAGAATGGGTACAGATTACTTTATTGAATTATTCAGTTTAAGATGTCTGAGTTTTCCTCTTTTTGTACAAGTTTTGTGGGGACAGTAGCTATGGGCTGGAGCCTCCTCCGAGATGGTTACTGTGTAGGGACCTTGAGCAAGTCATTTGCTTGCAATTGCTTATGTATTTAATTACCTTTTACACACATAATAGATGCAATAATTCCAACTACAATAGTGAAAATCTCATTTTTCAGCCAAATACACGTTAATTCAGTACAGCTCTAACACCTATAGATTGGCAACAGAGATCTGTAATTATTGTCCTGAATTTGTCTACACTATTGCTCAACAGTATCTATCTGATGTAAAACTTCTTTGCTTTCAGAGTACTCTATTTGAAGTATTTTCAATATTTTTAGCTGTAGTGCTGATGATGGCATACACTAACCATCGTAACAAACCAGGAAAGGGTCATACACTAAAGGTAATTCTTCTTGGTGATGGAGGCGTCGGTAAAAGTTCACTGATGAATGTCTTTGTGAATCGCAAATTTGATGAACAGTCCTACCACACGATTGGTGTAGAATTTCTAATGAAGGACATTACGATCAACAAGGACACATACACACTGCAGATTTGGGACACAGCTGGCCAGGAGCGATTCAAAAGTTTGCGTACACCTTTTTATCGTGGTGCTGACTGCTGTCTACTTACATTCGGCCTTGATGACAAAATCAGCTTCCGTAACCTGTCACTATGGCAGAAGGAGTTCCTGTATTATGCAGACGTTAAAGATGCTACTACGTTTCCATTTGTCATTCTTGGAAACAAGTCAGACGTTACAGATCGCCAAGTGGACTCGGAAGAGGCAAGAGCTTGGTGCCACATGAATAAAATACCATACTATGAGACAAGTGCAAAGGCGGCTGTCAATGTTGATGCAGCTTTCCATGCTGTTGTGGAAAGAGCACAAGAATTGGAGAGACAATGCGACACAGCCAGAAACATGAATGTAGACACTGTGGATCTTTCAAAGCAGGGCAGTGGGGTAAAGGGAGACTGTTGCTGATGAATATTCATAAATTCCAAGTTTTAAATGAATATTCATCGTGGCAATGGTTATTGAGTTAAGAGTGACTACTTGGTGATAATATTTCATATTCCCACCAGTGTATTTAATCCTCTTTAATTTTCACAATTTTGAAACACTTCTTTCATTAGAAAGTAAAGTAAAAGCAAATGCTGAAGTTTGTATTTTATGGTTTACAAACTAAATTCAACATTTTTCTGCAGGCAGACAAATCAGCACCAGCATTTCAGCATAAAAATAGTATTTATGTTATTTGATAACATATGTTCCTTTTTTAAATGATTTGGCAAATGGTGGCTATGTATGTGTTTGTATGTTCCCTTATAATGTAGATTATGAGACAATACCAACATGTATTGTACTGTCATGGCTTCATAGTGAACTCTTAATATTTAAGTCTTTGGTGTTGTACTTTGCAGTCTAAGTATAGCAACATGAGATAGAAAACATACAATTTATATTAGAACAAAACATGAAGTAGTTCTTTGTGAAATGTATTCTGTAAACTTTCTTTCCCCACATTCAGAGTCTAAAACAGTTTGGTTTACCTATATATTGTGTTTTATGAATTCCCATTTGGCTGTTTTATTAATGTATTTGGTTATGTAAACTTGCTGCTGTTACCTTACTAACACCATCTGCCATGGAGCAGTCACTGAAGCCGTCTTCATCGGCTACTGAATGTTTTTATTAGTATGTTGGCATACTGTCATGCGATTTTGAATCCACATTAGTTTGGAAAGAGAACTTAATAGACAGAAAAATCGGTAATTGTAATTAATAACTTCTATCATGCCTGTGTCTAATGCACAAGGCATCAACCTATGGCGCATTAAAACCAAGCCGTAATCAGGTCAATGAGCAGATCAGTCCATAACAGTGCAATTTTATTTAAGACTAGGAACCATGAATGTATGACAATGTGTGTGACTGTAAGATTACAACATATCCGGAGGTATCCAAGCATGTCAGTTAAATGTTTTTGGATATGTTTGGAAGGCTAGTTTATCACAGTTGGAAGTGAGTGCTCTCTGGTGTGTCAAGTAAATTCTGTGGGGCCATGATGTAATGCACAGGGCATCAGTTGATGATCACCAGCTTCACTGGGTTGGAAATGATCATGGAAAAAGAAGTCATGACAATTGAAGAACTAAATGATTCCGAGTGAGTGAAGTCCACTGAAGTGTTGGAAGGAAACGTGATGCATTGTGCTACTATATATTGTATAAAAGCCTATCCCCATTGTGCTGTTTGAAGCTTAATTCAAGACCTGGCTAGTTTGATGCATTAGAATTTTTTACTTCCTGTCTTGTACTAATATTGTAGGCAAACTTGACAGGTGCTCTAAATACACTGCTTCATTATGATGCAAATGGATGTGGATATATATATATGTACATATATGTATAATATAAATACAATTTATATATATACATGCATATTTTATTTTAGAAATACAGTGAAACACCGTTAAAACGAGCACCAATAAGACACAAGTTCGGTTTACAGGCGGTGCCACCATGCCTCCAAATGCCAGGAGATTAGTGCACAGGAATTGTTAACACGCAGTATTTTAAATACTGGTAGTAAGATATTGTATTATGCATGTGAAGTAATTGCTCCTTACTTACATGAGTCAGAAGCACCTGGTTTCTGTAGCATTTTCACTCTGTTGAACTGTTCGAACAGGGGACAGCATCCTCCTTGAAGAGTCCATCCTTACATAGGCAATCTAGTCCAGTCCTAGCGCCCGTTTGGTAGGTACCACTGACATCTTTCTTTAATCAGTCATGGGGAACGCATGTTGGAGGCTTGATTGAAGTCACCTGTGCTCTTGTTTGCAACATGTAGGGGCCTCATCAACAGTACTGACTGATCGCAGGCGTTGCCATCATCCTCTGTTGGGCCACGTGGTTAACCTCATCAACAATACTACGAGCGTGGAAAACAGGGTCAGTGGCCCGTTTGATGACATTGCAGTAGCTGGTTGCAGTAGCTGGTCCGAAGAGCTTTCAATTCGTTACTTGGTTCGTTTGGTCAATTCTTTGATGTCGTTAGGTCTAAACTTGAGAAATCTTGTTCAACTTATATATCCACCATAGCCTCACTTCTGGTTTCTCTCTGATCTTTCGGATTTTGACCTGGCTTTTCCAGTGGATTATGATTTGTACTGCAATTTCACATGAAGCGACCATCGATGGATGTCTTTGGCATTATGATAATGGTGCCATAGAAGGATTAGATTAGCAATGCCCTCTAACAGCATGTGTGGAGACACCATCAGCAATATCGGCTGACCAAGGTATCGCTTATTGCCCCCTGTTGACACGTGGGTCCTAGTCAACACAAAAGTAATTTTTAGTTAATAATGATGTCAAGATTCACCAACTACACATTTGGGCAAAGGTAGGCAAAACATGTATATTACTGCTATGCCTTGCTGGTAGACTTGTTAAACCCATGCACGTCTAACACGCGGTTCTGACGTCTTGCCTTCCATTGGCTGCGTGTTAACGGTGTTTCACTGTACATGGATGTGTGCGTATATGTATACAGCGAATACTGTAAGTATATTTTGTGTTAAGGGGCCATCCATATATTACGTACGCAAAAATCCGTGAAAATTGACCCCTCCCCCTGTTCGCAAGCGTACTTTCTTCCAACCCCCCGGGTACGTACTCTTGACGCAACCCCCCCCCGAAGACCAGCTGCAGAAAGTGTCTCGGCAGCGGACTGTCTGCACTTTAGGCCAGATTGAAGGATGAGTGAGGGCCAATATTTGACAAATTACAGCACAGAACATACATGTATATAGCACAGCACAGAATAACTGCACATGGCTTTTATATAATGTAATAAAATGCCATCTGACGACTATAGGACAATACAGAGTTATAAATAGGCTGATGTGGACGTCATAATTAGAAGTTTATTTTGCGTACGTACACATTTTGTCCCCCCCTCCCCCCCCTGTTTGCACCCGTACGCAAAATCGAGAATTTCCGACCCCCCGACCCCCTAAGTGCATACGTAATATGTGGATGGCCCCTAATGTAAATTTTCTGTATTTATGTTACAATACATGTAAGCTATGCTGCTGGATGTTTCACTTTAAGGTTATTTATGAATTTGAAGGTAGCATCTTTGGTCTGTGATTGTTTGAAAATTCTTTTGACTGCATTTTTTGCTGCACCATGCTTTGAGGAAGGCTTATGTACACATTTTCTTTGTACATATCTTTGTTAATGTTGGTTTTGTCATTGAAGCGTTGCTTGGATGTTTACAATTTACACCTGACCATGTGAATGCGGTTACCTGTAAATCACATTCCTTTTTGGCAACTGGCAGGACGAGACCCCTTTGCATAGGGCTATGAATAAATAGAGGACACACAGGTCTGCATTTAGATTTCACAATAGAGTCACCATCACCCCCTATAATACTTGCACCGATCTTCTTGTGAATTTTTCTAGCCAAAAAAGTGGTGAATTGGATATGATGCTGGAAGTACAGTGTAAGCAATGTTGAGCATTGTCAGTGCTTGGGTGGTCGACTGCCTAAGCAATACCAGCACACTTGGGCCTGCCATCCTCCAGGGTTTATATACTGTTTTACAAAAGCAGGTTGGGTGCTTAAAGTGTTCATTGTTGGATTGCTGCAGTTGTGTTGCACTTTAGCCAAAAGAGGTTTCAACCTTGGTACCATTGGTGATAAAGCGGTTCTTTTGTCAGGACATGCAACTTTGCCATGAAACCCTAATTGTTTAAAGGATAAATTGGCTTGACAGAAATTTTGCGATATGGTGCCATTACTGCAGGTCTACTATGAGAGCATTTTGTCCACCAATGTATATAAAATCTGTGAAACAGTCTGCCTCAAACATAAAAGCTAATAGTTGAAAAGCTTGGTCTAAACTGGACATAGGTTGCCAGTTGTCACCCCATAATTAGGCATTAGATGGCAATTTGGTTCACTGGGTCCACAAAATATTTACTGCTAACTGGGAGTCAATGAAGGTGTCCAATGGGTTTGAATGGACTGCAGTGTTTCTGGTACATACAAATATGCAAGGGTTAACCATCTTAAACCAATGTCCAGTACAGCTGGCCTACAACTGCAGGGCGCCTGAACCCGAAAACAAGAGGGACCCAATAACAGCCTGATAAAGTATGAACACAGCCCAGGGGACCAATTACAGTAATCTGCAGGGGACCAGAACTTAAATTACACTACTGCCAAAGCCACTAAAATGTTATAAAATTATATAAACAAATACAGTTTTGTTTCCATTTCAGTATATCAGTTTATGACTTTTTAAAGTATACATCATAATCAGTAATCAAATATTACCAGTTTCTTTGATACAACAGGTATACATAACTGTATGTAATTATGTGTATATATTATAAAATAAAATAATATAGTATTAATGTGTACAAAGAATTTGTTTATAAATTCAAAATATATTAATTTACGATGCTTGTTGACTTAATTTTATATTATTTCACAGTTCTAATACTAAAGGAAGTGCAAAATGGTCTGTATGCAGAAAATTTTAAAGTTTTATAAAATGGAAAACAGATTTTTTATGAGCAGCTTTGTTTAGAACAGTAGCCGTTTGTCAGAGCTACAATTACAGGCAATGAGAAAACCAACAGAGGATTTGCATTGGAATAGTCCATGCACAACAGGACTGGTGATTGAACAATGTTACAACTATGTTCATCAAGAAATATGAAACCACAAGACTGCCAAAAAGACTATTATTTTAAATTCCTTAAGACTGCAAACATTTTAATTTCTTGACCTGTTCATCAAACATTTTAATTTGTTGATCTGTTCTTAATGACTAGTTCCGCAAATCCTGACTTTGGATCAAACTCACGGACAAATTCCACATCAGTGCATTCACCAATGACGACCTCTGCTGTTGTAAATATAATAAGGTCACTTACAACATGACCTCCGACCATGTGACCTTCTTTGTCACTCAGTGCAATGTGAAGATGACCCTCGTCTCCACACAGAGTGCCAACAAGCGAGACAATCTCAAATGGACCTTCAAGTTCTTTGATTGTCTGAGAAATTAATCAAAACATACATTATTATTTAGTATAGATTGGACTCGCCAAGTCTATAGCAGATTTTGGTTTAAACAGAGGATTAAGAAGTGGAAAATTCAGACTGTGGTGTAACGGAGAACACTTTCAGGCTTCCCCTCACTCGCAAACTTCTTCCTACTCTGATTGTTTTATTGCTACACTTGTAAGCATATTACCAATATCACTTTGCCCTCCCAGCCTAAAATCTGTTCATACTGTAGCTTATTTAACTATAAAGCATTTACAGTGTAGCTCCAAAATGTAAGATCTGTATAATATTTTATGGAATAACTGGCTGGAAACTATCGGAGACAACTTGAGATGCCTGGAGATGTCATTGGATGAGGCTGAGGAGCTGGCAAATGAGTGGACAAGATGTGCAGACCTGCATGCTAAGGACTAAGTACTAAGTATACATGCATTATTGTACTTACATTGTTGGGTGTGGCTGGAGAATGGGCAGCCAGTCGAATTGTAGCTTTGGTTAAACTGCCACAACAAGTCATGATGAAAGCACCCTTGAGATTATATTCCTTAACATACTTCAGCAAAGAAGTGAATAACTCTTGGCCAGGTCCCAACCTCAGAGGATGAACGACAAGGTGGCTTTTAGACATCACTTCCAACAGCTAATGCACAATGCACATATACTTTAGTCATTAAAATACAGATACCAGTATTCTGTAGATAATAATAACTGTTCACAATATACAAAATATGCAGTGCTTAAATACTGTCCTCTAGTAGTGTTTACGACCATCCCTGCCGTCACCACTCACCAGTATGGAAAGCCGACGATATAAAAAAGGCTTGTTTCAACATAATATGTGCCAAGTGCCGAAAAGTGAGTTGAGTTTAAAATAATTGACAGTTAAACTCAAACTCACAGAAAATATGAGTTAACTCAAACTCATAACTCACACTCTTTAAGGTGAGTTAACTCAAACTCATAAATCACAGCAAGTGAGTTAACTCGTGAGTTTAAACTCATATGAGTTAACTCATACCCAACACTGCCAAAACCTCACCACTTGCTATAATTAATAATTATCTCCACAGGTCTTTCACTCAAAACTGAAAACACTGCTCTTTCACAAATCCTATCCCGATTCCTCCTCTGTCTACCCCCTCGCCGTCTAAACCCTAAATACCATCCACCTTAGCCGTCTTACTGTCTTCCTGACTGACTCCTTTGGATTGGGGGGCCCGATAGCGCATTTGATAACATCTGGCGTAGAGTGCGAGAGGTACAGAGATCGAGTCCCGTAGGCGGACATGCTTTGTGGGCTGCAATTTGCGCCGTGTATTGCAGGCTGTCTGTTAGTAATTGTAATTGTAACCGAAAACTTATATAGCGCCACTCATATCAGCGGCGCTTTCAACCCGCATCAATGCCGGCACCGGCAAAAAGGAAAGTTTTCAGGCGTCTACGGAACTGGAGAGGGGAGAGGGCAAGAAGCTCTTGGCGGAGAAACAAGGGGAGACAGTTCCAAGCAGAGGGGCCAACATAGGTGAAACTTCTGGATTGTGCCGTGGAAGATCGCATGCGAGGGACAACCATAAGGCCGCGAGCCGAAGATCGCAAGGAAGCCCTCGCAGGCAAGGAAGAAACTGGGTTGCAAAAATTCATTAGGTAAGTTAAGTAGTAGTTAATCTTAGTAGTTAAGATTTATCGCATAACATGTACTTGTACAGCGCAGTGCGTTTGCAGGCGCTTAATTAAAGAATAAATATTATTATTATTATTATTATCTTGACCTGGAACCGATTCGACCCCCCCCCGCCTATCGATTTTGATTTGTCTAAGCGCCTGTGAATAAGCTAGTTCCCGCGACTTCGCTTTTTTGGGCGCTGTAGAAATCCGGAGATTACGATTACGATTACGATTACTTAACAATACCGCTCGACAACTTCACTTTCTCTTTGAAAAATTTGTACCTGTTTGTCTTGCAGCGCCCAGCGAACTTTGAAGTTGCAGGATTATTGAAGTTGTTGATACCTCACAAATTACTTAACCGCGCGGGTACTGTGCTAGAACTTCACAGTTATTGCGTCATCTGCAATGTATTCTAGATATAGTTATGCTATGGTCGAGCGTTTAAATCTATAGTGACATCTAGCCGTTGAATTTGGATTCTGGTTTCGATTGGTGTTTTGTTTTGATTATTCATAACTGTGGAGTCGTTTATCGAGTATAACATTTTATACAAAATAAACTTACCACAAATTATAGACGACGGCATTCGATTTAGCTGATGATTGTGGTTCATATGTCCGTAATCCCTCTTCAGTTCTAATCAGTCTTGCGAATGCTACAGCGCCTTTTTATTTAAAACCTTAATGGGTCCAAAGACAAAAAAGAATAAGCCAGACCATCGAAAAAGTCAGCAAAGAGCTGGACAGCATTCTAACCGCGATGCCGATGACTCGGCGAAGCCAGCAAACCAGTCTTCTAATGCTGAAGCCTTTCTTCCTGCAACTTCCACTGACAAGTTGAAAGACCAGCCTGATGACCAAAAGAAGTTGCTTGATGTGGTGCCGGAAGCAGACCCTACTGTATCACGTCTGCAGCCTGATTTAAGTCTGAGGGGTTCAGCAAGTAAGATAAACACTGATGAACCTGGTGCCACTGGTTTCCAGAGCCTGGAACTAGATGGCAAGGTAAGTAGAACCAAGGAAGATGAGTTCTGTTCTGATGCATCGATTGAGGATGCTGCTGTTGTCAGTGGTGGGTACAGTGCAAGTGACAGACTGATGCAACAAATTGATTCATTATTACGAGATTCCGAATTCACTGCTCCGTATAAGCCTAAGCTTGCTTTTGAAGAGTTTGAGCTAAAACACACAGATGACAATGTTCCAGAGCCTTATTTTAAGTTAGAAATGGGGTCAAACACTCCAGAAATGTCAGTCACTGATGCTGGCAATGTTACACAGTCTGATACTGTTGCAGAGCCTTACAATGGTGCAAGTCACAAAGTCTGTCAAAGTCAAGATGCAGAAAAGCTGTCTGAAATTGAGCCTTTGAGTAATTTAGCAAAAGCTGATCTTTTCTTGGCAGGCAATGAAAATCTTGGGGATTTTCTCAACTTGCTACATCATCTGAAAGGTAGGTAAAATTGTACTTTAACTGAGCTTACTTTTCATTCTGCAAGACAGTGATTAGTTTTAATCATAGTTCGAGAATTCGTGACTTTCGGTTTTAAAATTCGTAAAAATTCGTAAAAATTCGTTGGGCCATTGCTGGGCCATTTTACATTGACAGTGGGTTTTGCAAAAACAGCGTAGCCTAAGCAACAACAACAAATGTGATGACATCGTGATTTTGTTGTGTTAAGCTTCTGCTTAGAATTTAATGTAAAATTCAAAATAAAAGTTTATTACGTAACGAGTTAATTTAGTTAAAATCTAATTTTTTAAAGATGAAAGAACGTGGACCGGAGTGGAAATATGTAGTAATTTTGGAGGAGAAGGAAAGGGTAATAAAAAATACAGTGTTGTTTTGTGAGAAGGAATTTGTTGGTTGTTCTGCCCGAATTCGGGAGGATTTGCATGGCGAAAATACAGAAACCAAACCACAGTCGAGTGGAAACAGTGGGCTGTTCCTGACTCAGAATCAGAAGACGTAGAAGTAGAAGACACAGCTCGGTGAACGTTGCATGCCAATCCTTTTTAACCATGTTTGGTTGCAACTTGCAAGCTGTGTTAGCGGCTGACTGGTGACACTGGAGCTGCATGGGGCACTGGTGATTTTTCGTTCTGCTGACTAACACTCACAGTCACACACCACAACTATGATCGAAGTTCAAAACTCCAAGTAGAACAGTAACTGAATATCAGTAGGGGCCTACTGTTGTGTTGCTAGTCAGCTATCTTTTACGGCTGATTGATTGCTGATGACATTGACATTGACTTGCTTAAAAGTTCAAAAGTAAACAAATAGTGAAATTCGTTGCCATGGCAAAGAATTCTATTATTTTATTATTTACGAATTTTAACGAATTTTAAAACTGCAGTTTTAAAATTCGTTAAAATTCGTGAATTTTTAAAATTCGTAAAATTCGTAAAATGCGAATTCTCGAACTATGGTTTCAATTAGCTTTGATACTGGTAAGTATCTGGGTAGAGTAAGGACCTGCAATTCTTCAAGATTCAATTGCTTCTTAAATGAGGATTGATGAATTGATTTTATGTAGACCAGTTCATAAATTTATAATTAACTAATTGATTTTGTTTCTGCTTATGATTATAGGGCAATTCGACGCAGACAATTTGGCGTAGACAATTCAGTGCAGACAATTAGGAGAATATTTAACATTTTTATTCAAAGTTAAATTGCAGTGAAATTTAATCATGCTATAATCTAGGCATCGAACAGGTAATATAAGACCACACTGTTTTGCATAATAAAAAAAGTCACAAATGAATAGCTTAGAAAGTTGTCCAAGTTTTTTCGGAAAACTTAATTATATGTGATTAATTTAATCTAATAAGTGAATGTAGCTGCATCTGCGCAAGTAAGCAATGCATGCATGGTTTCCATAATCTAAGACCACACTCTGCAACAGACAATCCTGATCCTATATTTCTTCTTCCTCAGAGGAGGATCTTCGCCTGCAGTTAGATGCTCGATGTTCATTAGGTTGATATTCTGTTCCTGTTGCAGTTTGATTACTAATCGCAGCAGAGTTGAATGGGTGATTTGAACTGACCGTGCAAATGCAGTATGCCAACCCACGACTAGTGTTGTTTTCGTTAACAGTAGCGAAAACGAAAACATTCGTTAACGTTTAAGGTTTTAGTTAACTAAAACTATAACTAAAACGAAAACTCATACAAAAACGATAACGAAATAAAAACTAAAACTAGCGGAACCCACGAAAAACGATAACTGAAACTAAAACAGTCAAAACTAATAATAACGAAATTATATAACGAAAACCAAAACTAAAACGCCCAACAAAAACCTATAGTTGTAGGACCATCGCGATTATTGGTTTTCATCATTTCATGATATATCGAACATAGCTCCACCAGCCTACCACCTCCCGAAGTAATTATTCCGGATGCAGTCGGGCCACTCGGGTGACAGGCTAACAATTCCTGACAGCTAACCAGTGATGCCAATCGTTTAAGAGATTAACCCAGCGGCCAGCGCAAGTGATCATCCCAGCTCCCAAATTCCCATTCCCAGCGGCCACAGCGTTTCTAATTGGTGCTAATTGAACGCATCAGTTATAACCCAAGTTGCCAACGGACGCAGTAGGCCAATAGCCCCAACTCATTTTGCAATGATGAGTCATTAAGAACCACGGAACCACCGCAAGTCATTACTCGATCTGTGAAACGTCCATCCCGCTTCACCAGCTACTGTTACTAGTCTTTAGAATCACGTCATTTACTAATTTTTTAGTCGGCAGTTTGTGCGGTTACATGACTAACATCGAAGCTCGTTGTCTTCCACTGTTAGAATTTTCCAATGTGTCAAAACTAAATTTAACAGTCATTAAAAGGCTAAAGATGTACATGTATATGTACATGGCATACTACCATACTGAACACCTTGCTGTAAACCTAATGATTGCTTTTTGTAATAAATTAATGTATGATTGTACATTCACGATGGCTAAGTAGGCCTATCAGACTATCAGTGACCAAATAACTGAAACTAAACTAAAACGAAAACTAAAAAAACGAAAACTGAAACTAGGAGGTTTCAGTTTTTATTAAGTATAACTAAAACTAAAACTTGATGTAAAAACGAAAACTAATAATAACTAAAACACCTAGCACGGGAAACTAATAATAACTGAAACTAAAACTCGAGGCAAAACTAAAACATCACTACCCACGACTGCGTTGTTAGTGTGAGGATTATCTTAACAGACTGCTTTGTAGTAGTCCCCGATGTCTGGGAATGTTTCAACGCTTATCAATTCTTCATAAGCAGCAACTTTGTCGTTGTGTGGTACGTAAGCGAGAGCTACTAGCATTCTGATATACATCGCATAGTCGGGTTCACTGTTGTGTTTTACTTATAATCATGACGAATTGTCCGTGCCAAATTGTCCGGTGCCGAATTTCCTGGTTATTGCTCTTATGAGTAAAATTGATGGTGTTCACTGGGATAGCGTAAATGGGCTGCAAAATTATTAATAAATTTAAATTGCAGTTCACTAACAGCACTACTAATAATTGAAGCAGAAAATGATTTTAAATATAGTATCATAATGACATTCTTCTTCTTCTTCTTTGCCTTCAGGCTGGGTTTAGTCCCTCGCTGGGAGGGGTCAGCCACTCGGATCCTCTGTCTCCATCCCACTCGATCTCCGGTGTCTCCTTTTTCAGGCCTAGAAGCTGGAGGTCCTGCTGAACCATGTCTATCCATCTCTTCCTCTGGCGTCCTCGGCTGCGGTGTCCATGCACCTCTGCCTTCATGATTCTTTTCATGTTACTATCCTCCTCCGCCCGCTCTATATGTCCATACCACCTCATTGTGGTTTCGCGCACCTTGTCGGATATACAGGCCACTCTGAGTGTTTTCCGGATATTCTCATTTTTCTTCCTGTCTTTCAGTGATACCCCAAGTGTCCATCGTAGCATCCTCATCTCAGTTCTCTCCATAATGACATTCTTTCATGCCCTTTAATTATTGTTGGCTTCATTAAAATAGGGCAATTTCTGATTAACAAGTTGTGTCAGTAACTTTTGAAGCTGTTGTTTGCTATAAGTTTATATTTTATTAGTGTATCCATCTGCTCTAAGCTTTGGGATTAGATTTTATATGGGTCACATTCAGTCCAACTCCATGTAAATGATTCAGTATCTGGGCACTGTTTAGGCTTATCTTAAAATGGCAACTGTCAAAGAAACACAGATTTATTTTAGTTATTTATTTATTTCTTGTGTTTTACTAATGGATCGTTATAGTAATGTTTAAGCTATCATCCTTACATAGCTAATAGTTTAAAAGTCATTTACACTACCATACTTCATAATCGTAAACTCCAAATTTCTAAAGCACCACTCGAAAGCTAAGCGCAGGGTACCAGCTTATTCATAAGTGCTGTTCTGTTTAATAAGTGGGTGGTCATGTGTTGACCCATGGTAGCCTGTGCCAGGTTTTTAAAGCATTCTGTAAGAATTTAAACCATAGTTTTGAGTTGAATGTCTTTACTATTTATGTAAAGTACTTGTAGTGACTTTCAAATTATTTTAGAAATATGGTACCATAGCAGTTACTATAGGAGTATGGTGCAGCAAAATGATGACAACCCACAAATAAGCCAAGGTGGACGGAATGTTCAAGGTGAAAAATGTGACACTTCATCAGTACCGACCGAAGTTGACCATTCGGAAGACTCCATCCAAGAAACAAAAGAAGAAACAATCAAACAGTTAATGCTGTCTATCTCGGAGGTGCTAGAGAAAAAACAATTCTCGTCTGCTGGGGAATTAACAAAGTTCCTAGAAGTTGTTGAGGTACATTTCATTTTTAGAAATTATATGTTGAAAATTTTCAGTATTCACAAGAAATTTATTAGTTTATGTAGTGGTTATCTCGACTGATTTTTCAAAGGCTTTTGATACTGTTAGGCATTATTCTCTTATGCATAAACTCAGCCAGCTTGATATTCCGGACCAAATTTATAACTGGCTATACCATTATCTCATGAACAGGGGTCATATCACTAGGCATCAAGGGAATTCCTCAATACCACTGTATATTAACTCGAGTGTGATTCAAGGATCAGCCACTGGCCCAATCTTATTTGCGACTAACTCATCTGACCTACATCCAGTGCATGACTTTAATTATATGGATAAATTCGCTGATGATACTTATCTCCTGATTGGTTCTTCTCACATCTCCACTGCTCGAGAAGAATTTACAAATATCTCTGATTGGGCAGTAAATAATAATCTTCGCCTAAACCCCTTGAAAACAAAGGAGATGATTATTTTTAGTAAGAGGCGGGCAGCTCCTTTTATCCCCCAAATTATACCAGGGGCTGAACGAGTTTCATCAATTAAAATTTTAGGAGTTACTATACGTTCTGATTTAAAGATGGGGTCACATCTGGACGCAGTCCTAACGGCCTCATCTTCATCTCTCTATGCTCTGAGAATTCTTCGAACACATGGTTTTCCATCGCCAATTCTGCATAATATAGCAAGGGCAACCACATTATCCTGTTTTATGTATGCCTCCCCCTCATGGTGGGGTTATCTCAGTAAAGTTGAAAAGAACAGAATCGATATACTCTTAACACGTATGCGCAAAAGGGATTTCCTTCCTTTATCCATTCAGAAAGCAGATGATCTGGCTCGTCTGGCTGATGATCGATTATTTAATGCAGTAGTGTCCAACCCACAACATGTTCTTTGCCCTTACTTCCCAGAGAGCCGACCCACTCCTTATCTTTTTCGACCTCGGGCTCACAATTTTTCCCTTCCAACTAAAAATGATAAAAACTTTATATTGAGGGTTCTATATCATGACTTGTATTAGTTTTGAAATGAATGAGAAACAGCTTATAGATTTCTATTCATTATTTTACTTATCTATGATTGTTACCAATTGCGTTATGTCAAATGGTTGACGAATAAACGAATATTGAATTGAATTGAATTGAATTAGTTGATAATTTATTGCTGAGAAGGTTTTCTTGCAGCTTAAAGACTTAATTTCTATATACGAGTTTTCTAGGCTGAGTACTGTAATTATATATGTTTCATGTTATGCATAAAATAATTCTCAGTGTTTTTTCTTGTTTAAAACCTGTAACTAGCAAATGAAAGTGAAGATAGATCAGTGGTGTCAAGTTCAGAACAAAGCCAAAACTGCATCTAGCAGAGACAATGAAGATCCAACTGCTTTGGATTCAGCCAGTGGTGGTGCCAAGAGCTTCAATGATGCCCTTGTTATCCTGAGAACCAAGTACGTCCACATTTTCAATTTTAAGGTCACAAAACTCTTTCCCAGATGTTTATTTGTTTCCCTTCCAATTAAATAAATAAAAAAATGATGATATATTTTGGTCTCATCAAATTAAATGACAACATTAGAATTTAGTAGATGTCGGTGGTGGCCATGTTGGTTTTTGTGGGTATGTCTTCTTCATTTTGGTAGCTAGGTTCTCATTTGAGGAATTTCCTATATAAATCCAATATGTTCTGATATCTGCTGTGTTTGAACTTGCATTCTGGAGTCATTTCTAAGTTGGGCTTTAGGAAATTTAGACGGTGTTAGAACACCTATCACCAAAGCCTGACTGCCATTTTGAATTGGTCAACCTATAACGGTTGACCAACTTCTGTTTGGATATGATGTCGAACCCTGACTCGCATGTGCCTCCAGCAACTGGGAAACATTAGAGTTGCTGAAGGAATGGCAAGCCATGTTCTTTAAAGTGATGTGGAGCATTCATTGTGGGGAGGTTATGCGACTTATAGCCTGCCACTGACGAATGCCTGTTCTGCACAGACCTGGTGACCTGAGGGATATGTGCAGCCACTCAGGGGGTCAACGAAGTGTATTAGCTGTGAATATTTAGCCTCCCTTTAGCTTTGCGGTTCACCTCCCACAGGTAGTTGAAAACTGTTCTGTTTGCCAGGAGTGCCTCTGAGTAGGTGTGTTAGAGAGGCACTGTATAAGTGCTCTGATGATATATGAAGAGTGATAACATCTCGAAGGTATGCTGTAGTTGAGATAATCAAAAGATTTTCTGTATTTCCTAATGTAAACCTAAAATGACATTTTGTATCTTAGAAACTTGATCATTGCCTTCAAAAACATTACCTTTTGTGTATTATGCAAGTTCTAAAGTTTATTTTTTGGACAATATTTCAGGCCAAGCCAAATCTTGACACAGCTGTCCAACAGCCTGGTCCTTTGGCAAGATTTCATTGAGATTAGAGCAGAATTAGAACATGAACTCGCTCAGGAGCAAGATCTCCTTAACTCGATTCAAGCCAACATCAGCTGCAATGAGTCGCTGAGGGCAAAGTTGGAAGCTGAACATGATTTAAAGGTGAAACTTCTTAGTTTACATTACATATGATTTTCAAGTTTATGGCATTTGTATTTGAAATCATAGTTCCCTATTTGTTTTACAATAACTTTTCTTTTGTCGATTTGAAAGCTTTTTGGAACATGTTTGGCATTCTGCAATTCGGTGAAGTTAACCATAAAAAGTTTCTAATTGATTTTTCTCAGCAGTGTTGCCTTTAATTTTGTTGGCATGTAATTACACGGATAACCTAACAAATTTTCATTATTGTGCTCTTTTCAATGTGTTTAGACTTGTGATGCAGTGATGACAGTTTAACACTTTAATGACGAGCTGTATTGGTTCCCAGTTGCTTTTAGTACACTCTCATCGTTAAAATGATAAGTCATAATTTAAAACTGTATTTGTCTTATTATGTTTTCTTGAACTAATTTTGGCTACGTAGTGGAAATAAAATTTCCTGACAGTATTTATTACATGCTCCGTTTTCATATTGTGTGCTAGTTTCACAAGATAATGTGAAAACACACAAGCGAAAAGGGCAATTTGTTCCTGAGTTGCTAAATTGCATTGTAATTATGTTCAAAATTCACATGTGTAGCACCCCACATGAATTACGCATAGTGATGTTTCTTGAGCTTTAAGAACGACCTTTACGACCCACAGCATGAGTGTTCTTATTCGTTTTCTTTTCCTTTCTGTTCAGCTTGTTGAAGACAAACTGGATGAGTACAGTGAGAAACTTGCGTCTTTAAGAAAGTGTAATGCGCAATTGGCTGAGATTCTTGACCACAGTACACTCAGAAGTAATCGATCACAGACTGGAATTCTTGCCAGTGAACTTCAGGGCATCAAAGATTCCTGTTCATCGTTAAGAAGCATGTTGGATGCTGATCCTGATTCTCACAAGACGCTATCTTCAACTCAGATGACCAGTGAACCAAAAAATTCTTTTCATTCGTAAGTTTTCAGTAGCAGAATAGCAGAAATATGGTAAACTAAACTTTTATATAACTCGTATTTATATGATGGATGTAAGATATTTATTATTATTATTATTTGCATACATGTAACTCCACCAATTTTTGTAAGTTATTTATACTTAATGCATCAAATTAAAGATATTTGTTTTGCTACTCGGAAGTACAATTTCGAGAAAAACGCATGCAAAGTTCTTTATCTTAATACAAACTAAAAAAAATTGCAAGGTTTCAGTGTTTTTAACCTTAAACTTATGGAAATCACTATGGGAAGCACGCCAAATTTGGCTATTTTTAGCAAGCTGAATGCATAAGCTTTCCAATGAGGTATTCCTAACAGGCTGAAGGCCGTAAAATACTCTTGAAACTGGTCCCCCCAAAATTTTAAATTCTCGGATAATTTTCATCAATCACACAAACTTATTAAATTTCTCATGAAATAGGTGAAATATTATTAAACCAATATTTTTTTCATATAATATAAGATCTTATTTATTGATATATGCCAAAAAAATGATAATTGAAAAATTTACACATGAATGGTGTTTTGGCTAATTTCTCTTGTTTTATCATTTTCGACTTCCGCCTCCTTTTGCCAGAGCAAGTCACAAAGATGAAGTTCAAGGATGAAACCTTGCCACATCCTGCAGATGTTGTGTATAAGTCAACATTTCATCTAATGTTTGACTTATACACAACTTTGCACTGAGTTATAGTTGCAGAACCAAAGATCAGTTTTGCAAGAGACAGTATTTCTTCATATCAGTTTTGTCTTAAGAGAATAATTTAATGTTAAGTTACATTAATATCATAATGGACCAAACTTTCATTTAAGTTATATTTCATCCTATCCATTGTTGTCTTTTGCACTATATGAAAGTGTTTGTTGTATTGGAAGGGAAGAAATACAAGGAGCTTCATTTTATGAAGCACAATCAGATTTGAGAGAAAACAAATTGTTTTACTATAATCTTTTCTTCCCTGGCACGTGAAAGAGAACAGTTCCAGTAAAGAAGTGTTGCCAGGATGAAGTCCTGGCAACACTTCTCTGTTGATGGGTGTATGCACTATCAGTATTTTGTAGTGAATGGTGTGAACACCATCATAAGGGCTTGGTAAAATGCTTTGTAGCCCTGACAGTGCATGTACCCATCAGCAACGTATTTGAATTCACACATCATAACACTTTAACGATGAGAGTGTATGAAAAGCAACTGGGAAACCAATGAATATTTTGTGCGTCGTTAAGTGTTAGGGTCCCACCAGAAAGAAGTTCCCAGCCAGTGCAAGCACATTGGCCAACATTATCCGATATTTTTCTTAGCATTATCCAACATTGTCGTAATGTGTTGTGCTAGTTGTGTTGGTGACAGGCATCATGTTCCAAACTACTTTGATGTTTATTTTACTTCCAGGTCATATACTCGGACGGAAAAATCAGCAGAAGATTTTGAAAAACTAAACATTGCAGGTCTTGTGCTGAAGATGATATTACTGTTGTTTCTGATCATTTTGTTACTTTTCTTTATCAGTTACTTTGAACCACACTTGTATCATCCTTTGAATCGCTTCCGACTTTCTGTTCCAATCCATGTGCGCCATGTTGGAACCTACCCTCCTGTGTAATTGACATTACTTAACTGTTTGTTACTTTTGGTTTTCAATTTGTTTTATGTTTCAAGTTTATTTTTTAAAATAATTTGTTTCTCGTGCTGCATTTTGTTACGCTTAAAGAATTGATATATCTTGCTTATCAGTACATAGATTGTCTGTAACAATTTCATTGACTAAATATTTGTCACCAATTTTATCCATTTTCTTTTTCTGCTCATTTCTCAGGATTGATGATTACATCTGGGAAAGGTGGGTTTTTGCTAATAATTGCAGCTGTGGCTGTTGAAGAATCTCATATACCCGTACTTTCAAGTTCTGGTCCTGTACTAAGATGTTTGTCATACTCTCACAGATACTTTCCTTACTGATTGGTATGAGGCAGCGTGGGAATTGTAGAAAAAAGACTGGGGGTGGGGGTTGAACATTTTATCCGTAGATTAGATTTACAGGAGGACGTTGGTTTAGCATAAACTTTGAAATCATGTTTGGATTGAATTGCCAGACCCACACAGTTTGTAGATCATGCTTTCACCTTTCCATACAACCTGCATTTCAAATACTACTTGTGAAGTTTAGAAACTGTGTTAATGTTTATGAGTTTTGTACTGTTTATAGATATGCCATGAAATATTCTGTCCTGTGCTGTTCTCTTGAGCTGCAACAGACTTTCACAAGTACTTATGTACCAAGGCTTGTGATCATTACCAATATTAAGCAAAAATATCACATCCTTAGATTTTTAAGTACAGTTTTCATAACTGCTTTGTGAAACCAATATGATTTCTTACTTTTTATAATTCATAACTTGTATTTTTTAAAGAGCATCATCAAGAAAGCTCATCAGAGTTGCTCCCGGCCTGACAATGCAAAGTCACAATCAAATAGAATAATCATAAAATGCTTGGAAAATAGGCATAGAAAGGAGGAGAAGCTCATGTCACGGAATGAAGGGCCAAACACAGCCAAGCTTCCATATTAAATTTTGGCAGTACAAAACAGGGAAGCACACATATCACCCTGTGTTGTAGAGTTAAGAGATCTGTGGCTAGGTAGGGATGAAATGAAGTACATAGCTCTATGCATAAGCATTAGAATCATTAACTCAATGCGTCTTTCCATAGGCAACCAATGCGGCTCATCCCGCATTTACTTATATGATGTATATATGATCCAGCTTTGCAATCCCACCAATTAGCCGAGCTGGAGCATTTAAAACAGTGGATTGAAGTTGATTAATCCAAAAAGAGACAGGCCCATATTAATGGCATTATCATAATCCACCCAAGTGCACACAAATGCATGCGTCAGAGTAGAAGCAGATCAGATGATGAAAGCAGTTCAACATGCATGCTGTCTTCATGTGCTCAGAGAAGGTCATTTCCTGGTCCAATCCATGGAACATGATGCCTGTCACCCACGTTCTGTATAGAAGTAGAAATGCACAGAAGCGGAAGTAGGCTGTGAAAAGGAGGCATTTGGAAAGCGAAGCTGCAAGCTGTGCAAGTCTGACTTTCAGAGTTGCTGACGATTACCAAGCCAAATTAGTTCTGGATTTATTTGGATGTGGTTGGATGATGTGTGGAATAGCTAGATGCAAGACTAGTTTCCATTCATTGTTTCGTGGAGTTTCTTTTCGTTTGTTTCCTTGTTACAACAGAAAATGTGTTTACTGGTATTTGAGTACACACTTGTGGCTTATATACCTTGATGCATGTATATGTGATTAAAGATGAGAAAGGCGATAATTGATTGGAGCCTTGACAGCAACATTAAGTGCTTGAAGGTCTGATTAGGCACAAGATTTGGGGTGCAATTAATTATGCATCGAGTTATAGGTGGACTCTGAGGTGAACTCTTGGCTGTGACCTTAATTGTTGCTACTTATCGTCTTGATCCACCTTTGCCTACCTTTTACCTTTAAGGCTCCAACTTCTGAAGGTAATTCTGCATTTTGTTAGTTCAGACTTTTGTTTACTGCTTGCAGACATACCGCGTGTAGTTATAAATTTACTGTTGCTGTGCTGTTATTTCACATGGTTTTCAATGTCATTTACAAGAAATCACAGACTACAGATCTAGGTTATGGCTTGCATTACTGTCATTCTGCTCATGATCCATCTTGTTATTCAAGACAGTTATGGGTTTTGGACTCAAGCAATGATGTTAACTACCAACCAGGGATTAATGTTATTCAGTTGATACTTTTGTGCTTGCAAGTGCTTTTGTTTAGAAACTTTCTGTGCAAGTGTGGTTCGTTGTAAATGAACTGTGCATTATTTCTGAAGACCAGTTTCCTGCATTAGGTGCTATAGAAATGCCCATGAAGACTGGTGAAGTGCTTGTCTTACCTTATGTTTTTCTGCTGTTGCTTGTGTGTATAAGCAGTCTTTCTGTCTTAGTTGGCTACATAAATTCCAAGGAAATTGAAGCAAGTTTGACTGCAGTTTCTATTCTTCTATATCAGTGGTTTTCAACCGGGGTTCCACGGAACCCTAGGGTTCCGCGAGCGTTGCCCAGGGGGTTCCGCCGAAGTTCAAAATAAAATGCAAAAAACCTACTGAATTTGCAAAAGGATGAGCAATGAGCCCATTATGAGCTGAAATTCTACACAGTTTTCAGTCATTCTTGCTAGACACGATATTCTAATTCTAAGATCTAAATATTATCCCAACATGAATAGTAGTCGTAATTTCGAGATTTCTACAGCGCCCAAAAGTGTAGCCGCGGTAACCAGCTTGCTCAAAAGCGCTGAGTAAAAAAATCGATAGGCAGAGCCAGATAGGATCAAAATCGGTTCCAGGTTAAGATCTATAGGGGTCAGGCAGGCAGATGTTCAGACGGATAAGGTGGATGCTGTATAAAATTAGAGCGGCGAAGGAGGAAGAATCGGGATAAAATAACAAGATAATGATAAGATATCTGAAAGTATTGTTTACGTTTTGAGTTAAAGACCAGCGGAGAGATATCAAGAGGCGAGGTTTTGGTGAGTTATTGGTATGGGTCACATAAATGTCGTAATTCCTACGGGAGTTTGTGCCAGAGAGGAGGAACAGCTATGGCTATAGAGCGAATTGCAAATTTTACAAGTTACAAGTTAACAGTACTGCATACAAGTTACAATAATATTTATTTCTTGAAAAATTTGAAGGGCGAATCCCCCTGGGTTCCGTGAGCAAATGAGTGCTTTGTTTAGGGTTCCGTCACTACAAAAAGGTTGAAAACCACTGTTCTATATAATCAAAATATATAATTTTGGTCTTGGCACAGTTTAACTGCTTCTAGTCTTGAATGTTAGCATAATGATTATTATACTTAGTTTCTAGCATTTCATATGGAAACAGCATATGTTGCTATTGCAGAAATAGGCATCCTATTGGAATACACTCAACAGTTCAGTATGAAGGCACAATATCAGTAGGAAACTGATCTGAATTCTTGAGCCACTGAAACATAGACTGGTTAAGTGTTTCGTTTCGTGTCTCTATGGTCTGCAATGGACAATAGGGTCATCCGATCATTCTGTGTTTCAGTGCTTTCATTTTGCTGTCAGATGCTTAAACAATTTAGATTACTGATTCATAAGTCCAAAGAGTTCAAAGATGTATTGCAAGTTTGTGAATTTTATTATGCCAGTTAATCATGTACTATAGAAATATTCTGTTATATGTTTCTCTTCTCTCATCCTTTAACTAACATGGTTGCTAGTTATGTTGACCAGACACAACCAATGGTAATTCTGTGTCACTTGAGGTGTTGAAAGCATGTTGAAAGCAGAATCAGGTCTGAGAATTCATGTGTTACTGCTGTAGTCATGGCAACTTAAAATTTGGCTGAAAGTAGATCAATCAGTCAATCAATCAAATTCGTTTATTCATATACACTAAGCTGACACAGGTGCAACTTAGACAAGGTAGACACATGGAAACGATGTTTGTGCCTGAGTTGAATTGCTGTGTGGTTGCTAAGGTGATTCAGAAACTGTGTTCAGTTTAAGTTTTAGCTTCTTTGATTTTCTGATTAAACTTTGCAGAGTTCTGCACATATGAGCTTGCCATTGTATTGATGTCTTGATATTAACTTGTGCTCTGGTGTTCTATGGTTTTGTGGTTTTCATCATAATTATATGTGTGATTAGACTGAGTAGATTCATAATTAAACTGATATTCTACTTGTATGATGGTTTTTACTAATAAATTACATGAACATGTTTAATTATGCGCAGGTGGTTTATAGACTTAAGTCATTAAGAGTAGTCAACCAAAATGACCAATTTTGGACCCCCCAATCTCCTTATCCGCATTTGGCATTACCCTCCCCATGACCCTTTGCGGATATCGACACTACAACGGAATAATTAAGGCCTAGGTTAGTTAAGGGGCCGTCCACATATTACGTACGCACTGAGGGGGTCGGGGGGTCGGATTTTGGCGATTTTGGGAACGGGGGGAAGGGGGGTTACAAAAGTGTATGTACGCAAAATAAATTTCTAATTATGACGTCCACATTAGCCTATTTATAACTCTGTATTGTCCTATAGTCGTCCGATGGCATTTTATTACATTATATAAAAGCCATGTGCAGTTATTCTGTGCTGTGAACGAGACACCTATAATTTGTCTATATTGGCCCTCACTCATCCTTCAATCTGGCCTAAAGTGCAGACAGTCGGGCTGTCGGGACACTTTCTGCAGCTGGTCTTCGGGGGGGGGATTGCGTCAAGTGTATGTACGCGGGGGGGTGCGGAAGAAAGTACGCTTGCGAACAGGGGGGTCCAATTTTCCCGGATTTTTGCGTACGTAATATATGGATGGCCCCTAACCCTTTAGAGATTGCAGGACTAACTGTGCTTGGGGACATTAAATGTTGCATCTAATTTTTTGGCATGTACGCACTGGCCTACAACGTGGGCAGTAACATTTGGGACCTGCACTCTGGTCTCTGCAAGGTTATACGCATATATTAGACTTAAAGACAAAAGCTATGAAGTTGCTATGAAGAAACAAGATGGACTAAGCTAAACTTATGTGACCCCCCTTGTCGGCTGTCTTTGTGCGATCGTCAAAGCACTTAATATGTGGTCCAAGTCGATTGAAGGATGAAAAGAGCCTCCTTAGTTCTTCTCAGACCCTCCATGCAGATGATTTGCCTTAAATTAATTATTCATTTTTGTTTTCGTTGCATTAGTTAAGCTGAAGCTGCGCTCACAATCAACACTAGATTCCGCTTAGATGGCATTATTAAACTGCTACAAGCACGTACTAATTCATGGAATTCGTATTCCCTAGATGCAGGACAATTCCAGCTCAAATGCTTAAATTTCTCGATCACAATATTTCAAAAATCACGATCGATGTTTGTTTTATATTCTTCGTCAGTTGTATTAAGTGACTTCACTTATATATATATATATATATATATATATATATATATATATATATATATATATATATATATATATATATATATATATATATATATATATATATATACCATCTAAGATAGACCACTTATTTCACTTATATATCTGCAAACTCGGATTTACAGCGTCAGCTTTCTAAGCCTGCATGCCAATGCTGGTAACTCGAGCAAAACTCGTCATTTGGAGAAAGAGGGTACCAAGGAGCAGTGACGTAACACACAAAAGGAGAGAGCGTGGCAGCAAGAACAGAGAGCAGTGACGTAACAAACAAAAGGAGAGATAGTGGGCTGCAAGAACAGAGAGCAGCAGGGCTATAGTGGTAAAATTGCAGGTGAGTACACGCCTCCGGTTAGTTTTCCGAAACAAATTAGAGGTGAGTACAAATATTTTGTGAGGTGAGTCTCCCTTTTTTACCCGTTATCTGTTTTTGTTTGTTACGTCATTGCTCTCTCTCTCTCTCTCTCTCTCTCTCTCTCTCTCTCTCTCTCTCTCTCTCTCTCTCTCTCTCTCTCTCTCTCTCTCTCTCTCTCTCTCTCTCTCTACTCTCTCTCTCCTCTCTCTCTCTCTCTCTCTCTCTCTCTCTCTCTCTCCTTGGCATTCGCTATATGTCCTCGTTTGCTAAGTCACTGCTGTCTCTGCTTGGTACCTACCCGCTCTCTTCTTTTGTTGTTTACGTCACTGCTCTCCTTGGTACGCGCTATCTCTTCTTGTTTTGTTACGTCATTGCTCTGTCTGTATGTCAAGCAGTGACGTAACGAACAAGGAAAGATAGGCTAACGGGTACCAAAGACAGGAGAGAGAGAGAGAGAGAGAGAGAGAGAGAGAGAGAGAGAGAGAGAGAGAGAGAGAGAGAGAGAGAGAGAGAGAGAGAGAGAGAGAGAGAGATGACGTAACACACAAGGAGAGATAGCAGAAATGAGAGCAGTGACTAACAAACGAGGAGAGATAGAGGATACAAAGGAAGTGGCGTAACAAACAAACGGAGAGTCATCGGGTTCCAAGGAGCGAGCGAAGAGAGAGAGAGAGAGAGAGAGAGAGAGAGAGAGAGAGAGAGAGAGAGAGAGAGAGAGAGAGAGAGAGAGAGAGAGAGAGAGAGAGAGAGAGCGATGACGTAACAAACTAGTAAGAGATAGCGGGGTACCAAGAAGAGAGAGCAGTGACGTAACAAACAAGGAGATATAGCGGGTACGAAGGGGATTTAAAGAGAGCATTGACGTACAACACCGGGCACGAGGACCACGAGCCCCAGTAGCAACAGTAATTCTTCGGAATTGCTTCGAGGAGCCCAGGGGCCCGGGAACCTATGGCGCCGAAGGCGCCTATGCTCACACAAGTTTTGGCTCTGTGGCGCCGAGGCAAGGCGCAATGCTCACACGACTTTTTGGTCATTAATACAATAAAAAAATATCATTTTCACCTATATTCTAATAGTGATTAGACAAAAGATGATGCTCATGCTGACGAGCTCAATGCACTATAGAAATAACAGTGCAGTATTATACAGGCCTAATGGAACCCCCATATGAGGTCGTTAAATGTCAGCAAGTTAAGCGACTGTCGTGTCATATTTACAACGATTAATTACTTTCAGACGGTGTCTCACGCCCCTTATCCCATCCTTCTAACCGAATTTCTCCCACGTCCCCAAACAAGCGCGCGACTCCGCCTCTGTAGGTCCAGAGGAAGTGTTAGACTGCAGATTTCCCAGGTCATGACCTTGCTGGACGGTCAGCATGTTGTGGTATAGATGCCATATGTTGTGGCTCTGTGTATTAGCTATCGTTTACAGGGCTGCTTTGTCTTAGATCTGATGCGCTGAGGTCGCTTTTCATCTCAAGTGACCTGCAATGCACAAATATAGCAACCAACCGCGGGGAATGCTCTGCTGGTATTGAGATGGAGTCCTGTAGGATGCGACCTTTGCGGATGCTTTAGATATACCATACAGTCTGCAAATCAGTATACATGAAATATTTTTCAAAGTCGCATCCAAGTGCTCAGAGGTACATTTCTCACGAAGTGTCTGTGCAACGTGTTCTTTCTGACATTATTACTCGCTCGTTACAGGATATTTTAACCGGTTTATTATAACCTTCACTACGCTCGTCGCCAAACATTCACTACACTCACTGTAGGCCTACATTTGTGACCGTAGTTCGAAACTTTCGTTCGTCGCCTAACTGTGCTCATCACTAGTCGTTGGACATCTTCGCAGCTTAACCTGGAAGACCTTTGTCAGACAGGTAGGCTCGACTCACATACAAATAAATATTGACAAAGATCCAAGTTTGTGTCAGTAGGCATATACAGGCATCGGCTTGGTATGATGTCTGGTCTGCTTCACCATTGCAAAGAGGGCTGAAAGACGCAGACTTCATCGACTTGCTTGCTCATACTGATTTCTACCCTTCTAGTCGTAAAGCTATTCTTATTATCCCAGGGTCCGATTTGTTAAAAAAGAAGCAGGGAGGTCGGAAATCTATAAAAATAATAACAATTTATTAAGCCGTAATTATTTTTGTACTCATTATTTTTTAAATAAAGTTAATGAGCTTCCATAATACGTCAAGATTCTACAATGACCAACAGTCAACTACGATGCAAACATGACATGGAAAAATAAAAAATTAAAAGAAGTTTTCAGTCACTGTACTAATGCAGTAATACTAATAGGAATAACAAATTGTACACACAAGTGTCAGACATGACTAAATTACACTGAAATGTAAGTACACAACCAAAGCTTACAAACTATTGCACCAAGAACTGTCACTGGAAATGCTAGCAAACACAAAGAACCAGTGCACCAAGTACACTAGTACAGTCACTATAAAAAAAGCTGTGCACTTTTGTTCTGTTTGTGCACAATAGTCGCCTTGCCAGTTGGCTTATCTAAGGCACCATGGCGCCCAGATTTCAGCCAGGAAATAACGTATTTCCTAGCATTCCAATGCATTAGCGATGGTCCATTAATGCTGATCATCAACAGGTTGCTTATGGGGCCAACATCTCTGCAACATATCATAGTCTGGATATAAACTCATGGCTAGGCTACCTCTAAAATAACAATGCCAAATAGTCTACAAAGCATAGGACCTAGATGTAAAAACGTTTCTTACGTTTCTCCTTTTAATAAAAACACGGTTTTAGGCGTTTTCTATTTTGCAGCGTTTTTTTTAAATAAAATACAAAACCCTGAAACACAATCAAATAGCATGTAATGGATAAGATTCATGTTTTTAAATAACCGGCAACAAAACGTGTCAAAATTCAATAGCAAGCCATGCATCAGATTTAAAATCTACTTATTTATGCAGTAAGCCTATGCTATGTTATCAAGTCGCGCTCAAATCATTAGGCCTACTGCAGACGTCCAATGGCATAGCTATGATTTTACCATAGGGGGTGGTAATTCGAAGCAGTGGTCTTCACTCTTCAGAGAATCTATACATGGCTAATAAAACGATCTCCAGAGGTATAGAATTTTAGACAATCACGGAATCAACTATCTCGATACTACTTTCCAGGGGCGGACTGGCCCACCGGGCAACCGGGCATTTGCCCGGTGGCCTGGCCTGGCAAGTTGATTAAATAAATTTTCTTTGAAATTATGTAAAGTTCACACACACAGAATATCTGACAATTAAACAAGATAAAAGCAAAACTGAAAATAACATCTGACGCAGTGACGTTGCAGACAAGCATTGGCGTACACTAAAATTCAAATGTAAATGGCTGTAATAGCCTACTGTAACAAAGTAGGCCTTCGTTACAAGACATTCTAGCTCCCGCTTTGGTCGGCCATTTTTGTATGAACCGACATCTGGCGCTGGAGCGTGAAACTGTCTTGTCGCGTAAGGGAGGGGGAATCGATATTTGCGACGCCGCGTTCTCGATTCAGTAGGATCACTTCCCGTTCCCACAATTTGATGTTGGAATGGACAGATGTTCTCTTCGAAGCGATGTACCGCTGATTAGCAGGTCAAGTTTTGACCTTTGCTCGGATTCGGTGACGGTCTTCCGACGACGCTATCCTGGTCAGCGAGACCCCTACTGAGGTCAAATGTAATGCCCCGTGAAACAGATGTCTGGATAGTAATATACTCTCGTGGGAACTCTAAACGCGGGCACTCTTCACATAACTATAGACTGAAGCGAGGAAAGGTAATAATTATGGTAGTATTTCCGATAGATTCGAGCGGTTGTTCGATAACCGTTTCAGTAAGCTGGCCGAGTTAGTCTGCTCGTAAAAGCCGTTAGAAGGAGTCGTTGCAATGGTTTGCTTTCGAAGAGGACGGACGGTAGTTCTTATGTGTTGTCAGAGGCGTAGATAGTTCTGTCTTGCACGTTGGAAGGCTATATAGATAGTTTGTCTTCCTCGGCCGATATAGAAGTCAACCATGTCTTTCTCACTTGTCTTTCGAGGAGTGCCCTCTACATCAGCCGTGGCGCTACAGAAGTCCTCCGGGAAGACCAATTCGCCAAGGGGAAGTCTTTATCAAATTACTTTCTAACTGTTACTTTCCAACAGGAGCGCTTTTGAGTACGTTTCTTGAAGATGCGCTATGTTAAATTTCTGAATGAATGAATGTCTAAGCGTTCTGTGGATAAGTCTGAAGAACTTCTTCAGCGCCATAGCGAAACCCCTAAATCGTGCCCGGTCTCCTCTATAGAGCGGTAGAAGAAATGAGGTCTATGTTTGACACATTTATGCAGCGCCAGGGGACTGTCTTGGTCTCTTGAAACGACAAGAGGCTGAGCATAGAACATTTATGGAACGCCAAGGGACGGAGCAAAGGATGTTTATAGAGCGCCAGGAAACCTCTGGAACGTCAAGGTTCTGAAACCTTACAGAAATTGGCTGTTTCTAGCCTACTTAACGTCTTAACCGAGCAAATGCTGTAGAAATGGAAGAAGGTAACAGCGGCAAGTAGCCTGCGAACAAAGTTTTCAATTCTAAAATATATAAAGAACCGTCTAAGAAACTCAATGACGCAAGATCATTTGGAATCATTAATGCTTATGTCATATGAAATTTTTTATGTCAGTTAAGCTCTGAAAAGATTATTGATGAAGTGGCAAAAAAGAGCAGACTTTTAAAGAATACTTTAATGTATTAGAATTTCAGTGGTAGTTAAATTTAAGTTCTAATTCTTTTACATGTGTTCCATTTCTTAACAATTCTAATGCTTAGCCTCAGCATAACTTATTTTATTAGCAGCTAAGAACGCATATAAACTATAATGTCAAAGTTTTCTGTTTAAGTTAATATTATCTATCGGATCAGAATTTCACAACCCCCTTCCCGTACCCATCCTCTCAGTGGCCTGCCAAGATAGCTAAATTGCCCGGCCTGCAACTTTCCTCCAGTCCGCCCCTGCTACTTTCTTATTTTAACATATTTACAGCGTAACGTTTAAGGCTTAAGTAAAAGGCATTAGTAATGTTTCACGAAGTGAAGCAAATTACTTATGCACTACTTAAAAAGTAAAGCAACAGCAACTGCTATTCTGACTTTAGAAGTTCTTAATCTAGGATACACATATAATTCTGACGGAGTATAGAATTCAGTCAGAAATCGAAATTTGTCTGCATCAGTTAATTCTGATGACCAAAGTCTGTTTAACTGTGTTCGCCCCTAAATCCTCTGACTGAGCAACTGAGACTGTGTTAAGTGACACATGCTCACATACAGCTATTAAATCGTTTTCGTTAACAACAATGCCAAATTGCCAATAGAATTATCTGCAATTCTGCAGTACTAACCTCTTCAGTCCCATTTCCACCGTCACAGTCGTTACTGGCTTGCTTTTTTTGGTGAAGAAATTCAACATATCAGTTTCTCTATAACGCTTCATGACTTCTGTATTAAATTGAAGCAATTAAACTTTAAAATGTAACTAAAAGTCGTGTTTTTGTTTAAAATTAAACGAATGAATATAGTAACTATATTTTGAACACGAAGGACAACTTTCACAGCAGACCAAGTAACATGAAGAATGAAGACTGCAGTCGTGTAAGTCAGTGCACGCAGTGTGTACAGCCAAGCGCTAAGAGAGACATTGAGAGAGACAGACTGCGACAGAGACAGGGCGAGAGAAAACGAAAGGTAGAGAGATAGAGAGACAGAGAGAGACAGAGAGAGACAGAGAGAGACAGAGAGAGAGACAGAGAGAGAGAGAGAGAGAGAGAGAGAGAGAGAGAGAGAGAGAGAGAGAGAGAGAGAGAGAGAGAGAGAGAGAGAGAGAGAGAGAGAGAGAGAGAGAGAGAGAGAGAGAGAGCGAGCAACAGAACAGACGTTCGTCTGTCTTTTGCTGTCTCACTCGGGAGATATTATTTCAAGGAGATATTATTTCAGACCTTCGTTTCTTAGCGCTGGAGCTGAGTGCATACCGTTGATGTATGCAGTGAATGTAGGCCCCTACGCCTGAAAAGGAGAATCTGGCTGTAGACCCCTATATTAGTGTGCATGCGAATGAACGTATCTTCATGTATATCTACTCTGCAGGGTCGATGAGGGTCAACCCCGACAGGCCGACACGTTAGGGTGAGTGGGTGACCTAGAGAGACGTCACACTTACATACGTCTGTGCCACTGTGGCCCGGTGTATGATATATATACCACGAAGCATCCGTCACATACAGGCTATAGTACTGTTCAGGCTGCAGCTCAAACTGCAGAGATGCTGAGACCTACAAACTGTGAACACCGTAGGCTAAATATTATGTCATCGAATGGAACAACTGGACAAATTTAAAATTTGTGTGTTAGGACGAAAATCATAGTGGACTGTGAATAATAAATTTGAGGGGGTCAAGACGACCCCCTCGGGGGTCGGCCAAAGGCTAGAAGCATGGGGGTCAAAAAAAGAAGCAAGGGGGTCCAACCCCCCGACCCCCCCGGCAAATCGGACCCTGTATTATCCTAACTCTGCCAAGCTGTCAACCACTACATGTGCAATCGAAAGATCGTGCAGCACTCTGCGTCGTGTGAAAACCTGGCTACGATCTGCTATGGCAGACGACAGACTATCCGGATTGTGTATGATGAGTGTAGGGGCCTACACAGAGAGAAAATTAGCAAGAAGAAAAGGAATTCATGAATAATGTTGTAGATGAATTTGGCAAAGGTCGTCGTCGCCTTCAGTTTATTTTTAGATAGGTGTCCTATCCAGTGCTTTTTTTCTGGAAAAAAAGGTTCCGGAACGGAACAATAGGTTCCGGAACGGAATAATTATGGGCGGGCTAAAATCCCTAGGAAAACGGGGTTGCGGGTTGGGAGGGGTCACAGTGAACACTGAACAGTTCAAAACACTGAAATTTAATTAAAATAATTAAATTATTGTTTTTATTAATAAAATAAATAAATAATTTTTTAGTACCTGAAAAAGGTGCTGGAACGCCGTTCCGGCGCGTTCCGGCTGAAAAAAGCACTGCACTTATCTAAAAAGAAACTGAAGGCTACCTAATGGATAATCCACCTTATATGCTGGATGTCCTTCACTGGCTTCCTATGCGCTTACGCATAGAATATAGGATCGCTGCTTTAGTATGGCGATGTTGTCAGGGCCCTGCCCCTGCTTACCTTCGTGAGCTTTGCTGCATAGTTTCAGGTGCCCAAGGCCGACGTTCCCTCCGCTCATCGGGAAAAGGGGTACTTTTAGTTCCATTTGCTCGTTCCACGACTATGCCTTGTCGAGCTTTTTCAGTGGTGGGCCCGGCAGTCTGGAATAGACTTCCCTTAGAGCTCCGCATGTGCCCTGGGGCCACCTCTGACCTATTTCTTGTAAACCTGAAAACTGCCTTATATGAAAGTGCTGGTGTCGGGATCGAGCGCCTCTGAGTAGTTACCTTGAAGTGGCGCTATATAAATCTTCAAATGAATGAATGAATGAATGAATATGACCAAGGCAAACCTATACATTATATAGGTTCGCCTTGGTATATATATATATATATATATATATATATATATATATATATATATATATATATATATATATATATATATATATATATATATATATATATATATATATATGCTTGCCATGCTATATACATATATATATATATATATATATATTTCACTTGGTTGGCTGACTTGGCTCACCCAACTTTTAAACACTTCCCGGGCCTCTGGAGGAGCCTGAGGGATGCTCCTAGCTCGGGTTAAAAAAATAATAAATAATTAATAATAATAATAATATCTTCGTTTATTAATTCAAACTGACAAGTACGCAGTAAGATTACATGATATAGTAGTAACAGACGATAACAAGTTTAACAGGAGTCGAATTTAACTTACGGTAGCCATGCAAGGCGTCCATCTGTAATACTGCTCATTTTACAATCGCCATCTAGGGAATGAAGGCTGAACCAGCAGTCTAATATTCTATGTAGTGTAGATGGCTGATCAACTTTCCATTGTTTCCTCCGTTGATGCACTTACCCAAGACTTGCACCTTTGGATGTCATCAAATCGACTTTGCTTAAATTCCACCAAGTCTCAATTGATTTGGTTGGGCACTAAGCAACAACTAAATAAGCTTGACTATTCACTGCTGGCACTCAAGTTTCCTTCTTATACCTACTCCTCCAGTGTACGCTATCTGGGTGTCACTCGACTTGACTCCTCCCTCACCTTTACTGAACATATCTCGACTCTGACTCGCTCCTGCTTCTTCCAACTGAGACGACTGAGAGCTATCAGGCGATCCACTATACCTACTGTCTTTACCTCCATTCATTTGCTCTCGAGTTGACTACTGTAACTCGCTCCTCCTCGGTCTCCCCATGCTACGCCTCTCCCCCTTCAATCAGTCTTAAGTGCTGCTGCTAGGCTCATAGTACGTCTTCCTCGATTTGCTCATATCTCCACATATATGATTGAAGTCTTACACTGGCTCCCGATTACTTCGCGTATCCAGAATAAGATCCTCCTTCTGGTTTCCAAGTCCCAGCTACGGCTTGCCCCTAAATACCTCTCTGACCTTATGCGGCAACCTCTCTCTGCAACTTTTGCTCGTCCTTTGCGCTCTACTGGCCGTCTTGATCTCTTTGTCCCTCGTACTAGGACCACGTTTCTGTTTCCACGGGGCTCATGCACTGAGGGCGCCTCTGAATAGTTTATACAGGGCTCGAAGTGGGAAACAAGAGGTGCCGGTATGGCTGAAAGAACCATTCCCTTCCCTCCCTTCCCTCCCCCTTTAGGCCATATCGGTATGGATTTTTCACCTGGAGAAGTTCCGGTATGCTTTCGGCAGGCCAGGAGAGGTGCCGGTATGGCATACCGTTTCATACCGTCCCACTTCGAGCCCTGAGTTTATACTGCGAGAGGCGCCTTATAAATTACTAGATACGATACGATACGATACATTCAGTCATTAACTTCCGTTGACATCTATATATATATATATATATATATATATATATATATATATATATATATATATATATATATATATCTCATTCGTTGAGGACGAGAAAGCTTGAAAGGCGGAGGATTTGATCAATTGAAGATGTGGGACAAGTTGGAGTGGAAAACTTGTGGGGTGATAAGTAAATAAATACCGCAACAGCAGTAGTGATAACTGCTGTTTGAGCGCCTCTGAGTAGCCCTGTTGAAGAGGCGCTATATAAATGTCCTAGTGAATGAATGAAAGCTGTTGCTGTTACTGCTACTACAGTAACGGCAGTAGTAGTTTAGTTAGGTCTTGAAGATGTGGGACAATTGGGAGTGGAAAGCTTGTGGGGTGATAAGCAGGGCTGTAATGGTAAAAATTAGAGGTGAGTACACGCATTAGAATTAGAGGTGAGTACTACCCATCGTAGACGTGTAATCAACACACCAGCAACGGTCGGAAATGTTTCATAGGCCTATATAAGTTAATGGGAGGGACAGAACTTCAGGTTTAGCTCTGTTGAACCAACGATGGCCAAAAGATGTGATTTTCGATGAGCGACCATAGAAAATGACCATAGAAAAAAAAGGAGAGTGGATTATAGCTGTCTACGTACGAGCATCATCCTCTAGCTGTTTCTCCATCACTTCGTTTTCAAAGTGCTTTGCTTATGAGCATTGTCGTGCAGGCGCGCGTAGGCCTCGGCCAAGCGCGACAAATTTATATACATTTTGTTGAAAACATTCGTGTCGGTCGGGTCCATTGGCTGACATGTGCGTCGCAGCTGTTGACGACGAACGACCGAAGACGTCGATAATCGTTCGACTGTTTGACTTCACCTCCGTCAATACGACCGACCGACCGACCGATGAAGCGGCGGCGGCGGCGGCGGCCGCTCGACCGATGACGACGGCAACAACAACGGCAGAGGCGGACGGAGGTCGACCATTATTTGCATCCATAGTCGTCCCAGCTGCCGTCCAGCCATTGACGTCGTCTCCCCACATTATTCACACCACGGTTCAGAGGAAACTACGGTTGTGCGGCTCAGTCGACTTGTGTGATGTAAAGGACGGTAAAGGGGAGTTAACTGAAAAAGAAAAGTAAAGAAAGGTAAAGATAAGCGTAAACTCACATTAGGCCTATATATATTGAACACTGACGCCACATAAACTTCAAGCGCAGATCACGAACTTATTCACGAGCGTCAATGCGTCAAATCAGAGGAATTTTTCTAGCACTGCAGCTATTACCAACTGAAAACGACTGTGAGGGAAAACACAAAGTTCATCTGCAGAGTTACAGAATGTATTGCATGTAAACATCTAAAAGAAATTGCCAGAGCTTTGCCTCTTTGTCTGTCATTCAGTGATGTAAAGGAGGGTAAAGTGAAAGCAATGAAGAAATTCCCAAATTAATATTTAACCAAATGAAGGATTTCTGCAGCGTCACTATCATAGCACACAACTCGTAGACCATTAGTTTAAACACTGGTGTTGTTAGTAGTTGGATTATATTATATATATCACAGCCTGTACACTCAATCGCCAGCTGTGAGCCGGTGATACATTTATATTAGCCATCACCCACACACACCCACACACACCTACGTTTAGGCCTGATAGTCACGTGTTTTCAAAACCTGAATTCTAATATCCTTAGTCCATATAGAAACGGCTTAGGCGTCGTATCCGGGCCTTGTTTCTCGCTGTGCATCGTGGCGGCTGCGGTGGTGGTTGTTCGGCTGGACGGACGGATGGAAGGACGCTGTCTGCTAGTCGCCGTTAAGACACCGTTCACCTGTGGATGATCAGTGCCACTTTTCCGACAGCAGAGTCGACTCGTCAGTCGCCAACGCCGATGGACTCAGTGGGATGATCACAGGTCTGCACACAACTGATCTACTGCAGGTTTACTGAGCGCCGAACGATCAAGGGATTCTAATTCTCGCCCTCACGGACGAAAGCCTCAGTTGGATCTCTGGAGATCTGTCTCAGATCGGTGGGACTTTCGTTCGTCTGGGAGAGAAGGTTCGAACTCCAGACCGCCACTGGTCCGCGCACAGCCTCTTTACTCCAGACCGCCTTTAACACTTTAACGACGAGAGTGTAGGCCTACTAAAAGCGACTGGAAACCAAAGCAGCTCGTCGTTAAAGTGTTAACGTTCCTGACGTACCGGTACATGTTAAATTGACAGTTAACGTATATGCCATTTAGCCTACTTGCATAATTAGTAGTTAGTTCGTCCTGCGCAGATGGCATGTGGGGCAATTTAATTAGACGTCTCTCTATTCATCTCTAACAATCATCAACTGAATTTGCTGCGTATACAGAGCAAGAGTGCTTTTTTCTGCAAGCCTTGTAATCTGCTGCGCGGTGACTGCAGGAGACATGGGCAATAAGTTTTTAGTTTAACGGTGACCGCATGATGCAGATGAACATGCCATTGTTTTAAAGCACTGTATAGTGTGCTGTGCAGTGTGACTATGACGCTGTGCGACTTAATTTGTATTTAAATTTGAACTTTAAAAATAAACAACTTTTGCCTGACTTTAAAGCTGGTGCTACGACGGGCCCTGCTCGGCCGCGCACATGCGCAACTTATAGAGCGAACACTGACGGTCACGTAGGTCAATATGTTTTAGTTATCCGACTGCAGCATACGAGTGCAGCGCTACACCCGAAAATTCTATCAACTTTTATGTCAATAGAGGGCATATTAGGAGGCTAACCTAAATTATGAAAAACTGAGGTTTAAATGCGACGCATGCAATAATTGTAAAGGCCTACACTTGCGATCGAGTATTTTCAAACTGACACTATAGGCCCTATAATTAATTAGAGGTCTACGTATAAACTAACAAGATATGTTTTATATAAGTGCATACATCTTTAGCCTTCTCAGGTTCCGTTCTACGTCGGACGAATTTTTTACATCATAGCTAGGCTATATAGACCAATATTAGCAAGGTCGTCGGCTGTAGGGCCACGGTGTTTTTGGCCCACCCATTTTTATCAGAATTTTTTTGGGGTGCCTAAGTTCAGGTGGGGCTACATTCAAACCAGTGCTCGAAATGGAAAATTTTACGAAACGGAACGCTAGTCAAAGATATGGGAGCATTCACGTTAATTTCATAGTATTTTCCACAATAATTCATTTGACGAACCGGAACGGAAACGCTAATTCATTTGACGAACCGGAACGGCGTTCCGGTGCGTTCCGGTCCATTTCGAGCACTGATTCAAACGTGAAAAGTGAAATCTTGTAGGTCAACATGTAATGCTACATAAATGCCACAGCGTCATAAGAAACTCGTCGCCAAAAGGGAAAAGGGGTCGTACAAAAGAGTGATTGCTGGTCAATACAGTCGCCAGTCGTTAACAATTCTCAGCGAAAGAAAGTAAAATCCACAGGTTATTTGGTTTCCTTTCTAAATTTATCGATCAGTCACGTGTCCTTCATCTAGTCTGAAATCTCTGTATGGAAATATACGATTAATCGAACAATCACAGATATTTGATAATGATATCAATTCACCAGATATATTTATTAAATAGGCCTACAACCTATAGATTTAGTATTTATAGTTATTGCCTGTAGGCCCCTATACATGTAGGCCTAGGTCTACGCTTGACTTAGGGCCTATGGTTAGCTTATTGGGGACAACGTGCAGTGCTTTCAGTTCAAAGGTCGATATTTAATTATGGCTGTCACCTACAAAAAAGCAAACCTTTGTCACTGGTTAGACTTGGAGCGTGAAAATCGGCAAATGAAAATGTCTGCCGTACGTGCAAGTAGCGTGGCGATAAGAGCAAAAACCACCAATGTTAAACATAAGCTCATGACGACTTTCGTACTGCTGTTAAATATTAGATTGTATTTGCTTGGGAAGACTTTAGTACATACTTCAACTGTAATCAGCAAACCACGCTTCTAGATGGCAGATTGCTTAATATACCTTCGCGTTGAAGTCCAGGTTTCGAACCCAGTTGCGAAATCGACAATTCGCTGTCAAGCCCAGTGAGCAAAGGTTAATCGATCATTGAATGCGTCTTGTGTTCGTCTATCAGCTGAAAATATCCCACGGCCCAGTGCCGGATTTAGGCATAAGGCATAAGCTAAAAAAAGCTACAGCTTAAGGCCTCACAATACACAGCCTGGATCTGCAAAATTCAGCATATTTACGTGTACTGTATATATGCCTATAATGCGCCTATAGTATGTTAAACCTTTCAACATGTGGACATGTAACGGCTTGTTTAGCAAATTCCATCTCACCTGAGTAAATGCATTCATTTGAAAATAATTCGAATTTTTCACTATTAAATAATTAAAAGGCATATAAATTATGTTTTCAAGCCTTGTGAGACCTTCTGATGTGATTTTTTTAACAAGGAGTCTCCAAGCTTTACATAGCTTAGGGCCTCACCAAGTCTAGATCCGGCATTGCCAGGGCCAATTAGGGATAATGTTGATGAGTTGAGTGCTCTCTTACTTTACCATTTATTACGTTTACTTACGCTAACTTACCTGCAACAGTAGGCCTACAACACATTACAATACAATAGAGTGCAATGTTACCTGCTATAGGCCTACTCAATCTGTTCATTACACATTGGGTATCGGTTTGACCTCCCCGGATTCTAACCTGGCACCGAAACGGACCAAACAACTTGGCTATTGTGGACTTGCTTTGATATAGCGCCATTGCTAAGCTGTTCTCACTGACGTGACTTTTGCGTGAAGCCAAGAAATTTCATTACGCCTACATATCCAGCTAACTCTTATCTTGGACGGAGTTTCTCATCTCCGATGATATATATAATATATATATATATATGCACATATGCGCATACATACATGTCATACACGCATATATATATGTATATATATATATATATATATATATATATATACACACATGTGACTAGTATACGATTCTTGGTGATGACTCGTGAGGATGCCATAAAAGTGCGTCCTGATCAACGTGTACCAGTTGATTGAATATTAATATACATATGCTACTACAATGGCATATACTACATATATATAGCGCTTGGCATCGATAGACATGATGACATATATGCATATGTATATGTAGATGCATACTTTATGAAACGAATGTTTGTTCACACGTGTGCATTTGTTGCACAGAGGAAGTCGACTATCGAGCGGATGCAAATACTGTTTCGGATTGAAGCGTATGTGTAGGCCTATACGTGGTGCATGCGTGACATACATTAAGTAACACCTGTTCATCCCCTGCAGCCCAACCAACGGTTCAATAAAAGTTTAGATCGAAACACAGTTGAATGAATGGTTTGATCCGACGTATGTCCACCTTTGCCTGCCTCTCCCCTTCGACGTATATATCTCTCGGTCTCACTGTATACGCGGCGATCATGCTCTGGATTAGATATCTTTCATCTGATCTCCTTTACAAGTTGTAACAACTTCAGAAACACTGAACAAAGCACATGTATGTTTATATACATATGCATACAAAAAGTGTATGCATGTAGGCCCTATGCATGTGTATCGATGCATGTATGCATGCATGCGTGCGTGTATGTATGTATGCATGTATGTATGTATGTATGTATGTATGTATGTATGTATGTATGTATGTATGTATGTATGTATGTATGTATGTATGTATGTATGTAATATGTATGTATGTATGTGTGCATTTATCCATCCCGGCCAAAGAGATTAACCATACCAGCTCCAGTCCGCCCTGACCTGCGCCGCTCGGCTAGGAGCCAATCTACGAAAATTCTGTCATACCGTATCTCAGCATAATTATAATGAGAGATAGGAACTACACTCCGCTGGCTCCTTATCGATGGCGGCGGATCCGAGGAGTACGGTACTCGGGACAGTCCACGGAGTTTAGTAGTGCGGTCGTAGTTACAGCTACGAGTCGATGATAATCGAGAAACTGTTTTTGAGACGATTGTGTCCGTGGTACGGTGAACCATGCTATCGATCCTAAACGCCTTTAATCTGTATTTGAAATCTCTGGTAGGGCCTACTGGATCAAATCGTAGACCTACCTTTCCTCACGGTCATTCACTGTTAATGCCGCTGATCACTCATCTAATCCGTACACCCTCACCTGCGGTCTTCCTCAAGGTTTTGTTCTCGGTCCTCACGTGTTCATTCCTTACACCTCTCCAATCAGCATCAGTCTTGTTGTCAAGATCTTAAACCTCAAAACCAAGACCAAGACCAAGACTTTGAACCTCGAGACTAAGACCAAGACTTTGAACTTCGAGACCAAGACCAAGACTCTGAACCTCGAGACCAAGACCAAGACTTCGAACCTCAAGACCAAGACCGAGACCAAGACCCAAAACATCACAGTCAGTCCAAGACTTCTTTCCTATTCGCTATTTTAATTAAAACATGAGTCTTTTATTTTATTCAGGCAAATTAACTTTAAATGCAGACTGCAGAGAATTCCGATTCGTATTCACACAAGTTTTTCATGCAAAATGTTATTCCAAATGCCTTTTGTATTTTATTAAAAAAATTCGCTTAGAATGTTCTGACCAAGACGTGCCTTGTGGGGCCTCATAAAATTCCGCCATGTGAAAAAATACTTTCCATAGGTGCTGAAGTCGCTGACACACACATTAGCTTTTCAAGCACTGGATGTAAATGTACAAATCGTGAGCCTTTTTGAAATCCTCCCATGGTTTATCAGACCGTCTGGCTTCAGAATAACTCTTGGCAGGGCTCCAGACACAGCATAAGCCCTAACTTAGTTGCTGCTGCCGATGTGTTTTCCTGACCAACAAGACTGGCATCCGTCCGTAGGTATTTGTCGTAGGCTATGATGCTAACAGGCTTGATGATTTTTTTAATTCTTAAGTTTTGCTAAATGACTGTTCATAATGACAGCCGGTCTTGGTCTTGCGAGACCAAGATCAAGACTTCGAACCTCAAGACCAAGACCAAGACTTCGAACCTCAAGACCAAGACCAAGACTTTGGTCTCAAGACCAAGACCAAGACTGTTGGTCTCAAGACCAAGACCAAGACTTTTGAAAACGAACTCGAGTGCACTCGAGACCAAGACCTTGGTCTCGAGGACAACAGGTCTGCTCAGCATTCAATATTCATAATTTGTTGATCATCACCTCTATGCTGACGATATAAAGCTGTTCGTATTTCTCTCCGTTCACCCACTTACAGACGTACTAAACCATCTACGTAACACCATCACCCAGATATCAGCCTGAATGACCGCCAACCTGCTAGGCCTAAACCTTCAAAAACAGAATTCCTCACTATTAACCTCAGCGAGCAATTAAGCAAACTTATTCTTCCGACCAATCTCCAACAGATTTCACTTCTCTCGTGCCTTACTCTTCTCCGGTCCGCATTCTTGAAACCCTTACCTTTACCGACCACATCATGCACCCATCTATCTCGCACCCGCTATATGCACAATCCGTCGACTGCGCCCAGTACTCAGGGCCGGATTAACCACTCGGGGGGCACCATGCTTATTACACACGGGGGGCCCCCTTGTCGTATTGAGCATGGAATGATGGGGATGCCGTAAAGACAGGGTCAAATGATGTATGCCATGTTGCTCAAGTTCGTAGTCAATGAAGATAGCACTAACGCTTTGCATAATTTGCGACTATCTAAGGTCGTTTCAAATGTTTGTTACAGTTGGCCTATATCACAACATGAAATTAGCTTAAAATTATAATCAAAATTCGAATCTGTTCTCTTCATTTTTAACAGCTCAGAAGCATTTGCGACTTTTAGCAGCAGCAAACTGCGTAATAATATCATCAACTGAAATCAAGTTATAAGCACACCAATTTCAACACAAAGAAGTTCCAATGTATAGTTAGACGTTTGCGAGTCAGAAGTTTGCAGTTTCTTTTTTAATAAGTCCCATCTTACTTAAACAGCATTTACCTGAACAGTTCGAGATCATCAATGACATGAAGACACGCAGAATGATAGAAACAGACATGGGCGTCCAAGGAATTTTTCTGGGGAGGACACACATTTTTTCTAGAGGAGAAAATTTTTTTGAGAGGGGCAAATGACGTTTTTGTATAACTATTCACGAACACAGAAAACATGACAACTTTCAAAATCCAGGGGGCAATTGCCCCCTTGCTCCCCTCCAGACGCCCATGGAAACAGAGATTGTTTCCAGAAGGTTCTTGGTATGCAGTAGCATAGCTAAAGCAGCAGGTGTGGCACAATCTCTTAATTTTTCAAAATCAGCTAGTTAAAACATTTCTTCAGGAAATGTGTCAGGCTACAAATCTCTGTGTAGCCCTATGTCGTGTTCAGCCTGCTGGAAAATTCTTAAATCTTGTCAGGCTCTAATCTATCGAAAGCTGTTAACATCTTGGAATACACGACGATTCAACTTCCTGTAAACGTGAATTCTCTGCCTCAGGGGCGTCAACAACTTGTCTACAATAACCAAATAAAGTTTCAGCACGAAACTTGTCTCTACCTTGCAAGATGAGCTCGCTGCCATGTGTATGCCAGGAAAAAAATCGCGTCGTAATAGAAACAAAAGTTATGTCAGCATAGATTATTATATTGATTGAAAGAAGTCGAGTCAAAGGAAACGTATGTACACAGCAGGTGGTTGCATGGCTGACATTTCAAATTTGCGATTTTGCTTAGCTAAATGCTTGCTTAAACTGAAACTAGTAAAACTAAGCTTTTCTTGTGAAAAAAATTATTTGGTGTCATAAATTCTGTGTTTGTCCTTCAGTATTAATTCCGACTCTAGTCGGGGGGCCCCCTGTAAGCGGGGGGCCCCCTGCTAAAGTATATTGAGCATACTGGTTAATCCGGCCCTGCCAGTACTTGAATACAAGACCGCCTGCACAAAAGCCAACTCGTGATTGCAACTGCTCATTCCAAACTCAAGTAAACTGTAAATCCAGTTTTTACAACGTCGACTCTTCTCAAATAAAACGCCTGCAAACAATCCAAAACCTTTCCTGCGCAGTCACCAAAACTCCCAAGCACCAGTGCACCAGTGTTTGATCTAGCCCCCCTCTTCTTGGGGAAAACAAGGTTTGTGGGGGACCAACGAGCGTCCGAATGGCGGTCGCAAAAATTTGAAGACCTTTTTTTAGGAATTCGTCTCAGAAAAATTTCGTCTTTTTTTGGAATTTCATCTAACATATAACAGTTCATATAAGTTCATATAATATTTTCATTTCTCTCTGGCCTCTGGAGGGAAACATAAATCCTGGGGGGAAAATTCCCCCCAGAAGGTGTCTAGATTAAACACTGCCAGTGCACCACAACATAACCTCTCAATCACTTCATTGGATAAAAGCACCTCAGCGCATCCATTACAAAATTGTATCGCTTACTTGCAATGCCCTTCAAATCTGTCCAGGTAGTACATATTATAATCTGTCAGGTTTACTCGCTCATCATCATAATGTTAATGAATGGAAGTTATGTGGCCAGCTCATAGCCGGTAAAACACGACTAATCTATACTCAGTCATTTCAAGTATCAGCATCCACCAACATAGGCCTACTAAGAAGTCTGCATTGCAGAGTGCTAGAAAGATATATTTAGCAGGGAACTCGGCGCAGACAATCAACACTGGTGAGATATTAGCGTGCAATTAACATACTCAACACAGCCTTATTATTTTTTAAAGGAACATTTATATAGCACCCCTTCAAGGCAGTTTACATAGAAGCCCTCCCAGTCCATCCACTGGAAAAAAGGCGCAGTCTTTAAACTAGCATAAAAAGTATTAGCGTGACCCGTAGAGTCCAGGCTTGGCGCCATTGGGAGCCCGTTGTAACTAAGTACTAGGCCTAACTAAAATTAACTAAAATGAGAAATCCAGTAACTATAACTATAACTAAAAAATAATACCGTACTAACTATGACTGTATAACTAAAATGCAAAACCATTAACTATAACTGTAACTGTAACTAGAATAAAATCTGTAGGAATCACACTGCTACGACGTCACAGTCGTCAAATGACAATGTATTGTCTTTTTAAATGGTGGCGTTTCCCGAATGAGTCAAAAACCTTGTAAGGGGCAGAGTGTTTGAAGGGTGTGTTGGTCGTCATTTAAAACTCATGCATCAGACGGAACATTTCACCGGTACGGACCCCGATCCGCCCCGTGCCCGGGCTCTGACCAGCCACTGCCGGACGGCCCTATAAAACCTATGACCGCAACGCAGTCGTCTTCCACCGCGAGCGGTCAAATCGCTTCCTTCCAGGGGCCATCAGCGGACAAGGCACATCCATCGACTGTTTCGCACCTATCACATCCTGTTTCACTTGGTATTCTCTTTAACAGAATCCAAAGAGCTCGAAGACTGTGCTGCTCTCCTGGGGGACCTAAGTCGAGCTCTCGTGCAGGAACCAAATTGAGTTCCCAAATGGTCTGATTTGCTGGCTTTCGGTGGACCTGTGCTGGCGAAACCAAGCAGAGGAGGCCGAAAACACAATATTGCGAAAACTTTTCTGTCCCGCATTGCTGATTGGAGACTGAAGGGGTCAAACCACTCGACCAGCGATGGAGTGGATTCGACGGCAAAACCAAAGCAACGAAATACGATCCTGCTAAGTATTTGGCGTCGACAGTTGCCAGGAAGCTTGAAGAAGGCAATTTCAAAGCAGCCATCCGTCTCATCTGCCGCGAGGACAAGCTAGCGCTGGACACACTGGGATCTCTGGGTGCGCTTAAATATAAGCACCTGCACGCGCTAGTGGACAGGAGAATACCGTGTGATCCAGAGTTCCAGACAGCTCAGAGCGCTTCATCGCTTTGCAGGCATCAAAAGATGTATGTCGCAAAGGCATGCAATCTCCTCATTCCCGGCGGGTTCGGCCGATGGCCTCGACGGCATAACCCCACAACACCTAAAGGATCTCGTGGCCTTTGGAGTGGATAAGGTTTACCTGAAGAGATGAATGAGGTACCGCTAATAATATGAAGCAAACCTTTAAGCCCTACTTAGCAAGAACGACGGAAGAATAAGACCGATCGCAGTGGGCTGTATACGTGGCGCAGCTTGGCGTTTAAATGCGCTAATGCGTACGCGGTGACAATAATGTCTCAACTGCTCGCCCCCACTCAGCTTGCAGTAGGCATTCCGGGAGGCGCTGAGGCAGCTGTTCATGCGACACGTCGCTGGGTGACCACAAAGCCTGAAGAGAGCCTCCAGGTGAAGCTCGAGCTTGACTTCAGTAACGCCTTTAACACTCTGCGCAGAGATTCGCTTCTAGAGACAATGGCTAGAGACATCCCGGAACTCTACCGATTTGCTCACGCCACCTATTCTAGCCGTCCACTGTTGCGCTATGGCTCGAACATCATACGATCTGAAGAGCAAGGCGATCCTTTGGGCCCTCTGGAGTTCTGCCTTCTACTGCAACCAGTTCTGATAAAGCTGAGATCGGATCTACTTGTATGACCTGACATTGAGTGGTAGCAAGGAGACGGTGGACCCTGGCCGCCGATGTTCAACTGATTGTGCAGGAATCAAAGAAATCTGGGTTTGCTTTTAAACCGCAGGAAATGCGAAATCACCTGCCACAACATCCAGACCCCGATGGATGACCGGCGTTTCAAGCAGGCGCGTAACTAGCATTACGCAATTACGCAACTGCGTAAAGATTTTAACGGTTTTTTGTTTTTTTGGACATTGTAAATTGAAGGCTCCGTAGGTTTTTTGTATTTTCGCACCATTACTTTTCGTTTTGCGATATTTTGTAATCTTCGTGTTAGCGAAATAAAGTATATATATATATTATATGATATATATGTATAGGGCCTATATATATATATAAGGCCTAGCAAATGATACTTCCCCTCCAATTCTGAAACAACTAATGCGTCTGTAACGTGGCTTGGTAGCTCGCTATGTAAAATGTATTAGAGATGAGTAACATCATCCAGGGTTGATAGGCCTATGGCCATCGCTCCATATGAACCCAAGACTCGGCTGACATTTGGCACATGACCTTGTAGTTTCGGGTCAGAAAATTCCTCGTTGTTCCGCCCTTCCATATTAGGTCCTGCGCCAGGCAGCTGCCCTGGGCACCATATGCCTCCTTCGTCCCGCATCTCCCACCCCACTCTCTCTCTCTCTCTCTCTCTCTCTCTCTCTCTCTCTCTCTCTCTCTCTCTCTCTCTCTCTCTCTCTCTCTCTCTCTCTCTCTCTCTCTCTCTCTCTCTCTCTCTCTCTCTCTCTCTCTCTCTCTCTCTCTCTCTCTCTCTCTCTCTCTCTCTCTCTCTCTCTCTCCTTACCGCGAGCAAGACCAAGTCATTGTTCGAAACCCATTACTGACGAGTCATGGCTCCTAGTCTACTTGTAATGCATCTTCAAACGTCTCAGACAAACAACGTTAAGTTTCAGTTTTGGTACGTAACACAACAGTACTGGCGGCGATCTTGTTTGACAGGTGGAGGGGACACTTTTGTACATATCTGTTGAAAAAAGAGCTTTGAGCTGATCTGGTCAAAAAAGAGGTCTAAAATTGGTTGACTTTTTTTGGTGTGTCTTCAAAATTTAGGGAGTGGGGGAGACACCTGTATGGTGTGTCCCCCCACTGTTAACGGTGGGGGTCTTGTCCCCCTCGACCCCCATCCGGGATCGCCGCCCATGAACCAGTCTTGTTGTCCTCGAGACCAAGGTCTTGGTCTCGAGTGCACTCGAGTTCGTTTTTAAAGTCTTGGTCTTGGTCTTGAGACCAAAGGTCTTGGTCTTGGTCTTGAGGTTCAAGGTCTTGGTCTTGAGGTTCAAAGTCTTGGTTTTGCAAGCTTTGTGTGCTAGCGATTTCAGCACTTGTAGACCGTGTTTTTTCACATGGCAGAATTTTTTTGAGGCCCCACAGGTCACGTTTTGGTCAGAAAATTCTTATAAAATTCAACAGGCATTTGGAATAACATTTCGCATGAAGGACTTTTGTAAATACGAATTCGGAATTTTCTGCAGTCTCCATTTAGAGTTGTTTTGCTTGAATAAAAGAAAAAACTCATGTTTCATTAAAATAATGAGTAGTTCGACTGGACAATTTTTAGTAAGGAAGAGAAGTCTGGATACGACTGTGATTTTTTTGGGTCTCGGTCTCGGTCTTGGTCTTGAGGTTCAAGGTCTTGGTCTTGAGGCTCAAGGTCTTGGTCTTGGTCTTGAGGTTCAAGGTCATGGTCTTGGTCTTGAGGTTCAAGGTCTTGGTCTTGGTCTTGAGGTTTAAGGTCTTGACAAGACTGCCATGAACACGACCTATATCAGTTCTCATAGAGCTTGGTTCAGGCATTGTAGCTGACCGGAAGGGGGAATCGTGGGATCTGGAGTCCAAGTCGGTACCCTCTGAGCGGGAACCATCGATATTGCGAGTCGCTCAGATTAAATGAGATTTCAGAGAGCCCCAAGTTAACCCCTACATTGTGGAATTTAAAAAATTAAATGTAATTATAATGGACAAATTAACCTTAAGCTAGATCCAACGAAGTCTAGCCTCATGACAGTAAAGTAAGTAAGTAAGTAAGTAAGTAAGTAAGTAAGTAAGTAAGTAAGTAAGTAAGTAAGTAAGTAAGTAAGTATATCCTTTATTAAAAAGCAACTGCTAACCACACTTTGGTGTACACAGTTCATCAAATTAATTTAAGTATAATATATTATACATAATAAATGTATATTACATGATGTCCATTTTTGATTTTTCATATTTATTAAGTGTTATTTTAATCTTGTTGCATATATTCAGTTAACTAACACACATCGAAGTTAACTAACACACAGCGTATAATATTTATTCAGTTAACTAGCACACATCGAAGTAAACATGCATAGTGCCTATAGCCTATAGCCCTATGCATGTTTACTTCGATGTGTGTTAGTTAACTGACAGAGAAATTTATTTAATTAAAAAATTTGTTCTTTGTTGAGTCTGTGTGTTTCTAGTCTACGTTGGGTGCTGGGACTTTGCAGTTGAGCCAATTCTTAAAATCACATGAAATTATATAATTTGCCAAAGAAATTATGTAAAATGTTATTACTTTTAACCAAAAAGATGGTCTCCAAAATACACCATTACAAACCCTTAAATAAAAAATTTTCTTACCCTGGGCCAAAGAAACTATGTCAAATGTTATTACTTTTAACAAAAAAGATGGTCTCCAAAATGCACCATTACAAACCTTTAAAGAAAAAATTTTCTTACCCTGGGCCAAAGAACTTATGTAAAATGTTATTACTTTTAACCAAAAAGATGGTCTCCAAAATGCACCATTACAAACCTTTAAAGAAAAAATTTTCTTACCCTTGGGCCAAAGAAACTATGTCAAATGTTATTACTTTTAACCAAAAAGATGGTCTCCAAAATGCACCATTACAAACTTCTAAATAACAAATTTTCTTACCCTGGGCCAAAGAACTTATGTAAAATGTTATTACTTTTAGCAAAAAAGATGGTCTCCAAAATGCACCATTACAAACCTTTACAGAAAAAATTTTCTTACCCTTGGGCCAAAGAAACTATGTCAAATGTTATTACTTTTAACCAAAAAAAGATGATATCCAAAATGCACCATTACAAACTTCTAAATAACAAATTTTCTTACCCTGGGCCAAGGAACTCATGTCAAATGTTATTACTTTTAACCAAAAAGATGATATCCAAAATGCACCATTACAAACTTCTAAATAAAAAATTTTCTTACCCTGGGCCAAAGAACTCATGTAAAATGTTATTACTTTTAACCAAAAAGATGGTCTCCAAAATGCACCATTACAAACCTTTAAAGAAAAATTTTCTTACCCTGGAGAAGGGGCACAGCCCCCTCCCCAGACCCCTCCCCTCAGTGTTACCAGCTGCGTAATTATTTTTAAGCCCTGGTTACGCCGCTGGTTTCAAGGGTTTACAAACTTGGCCTTCGAGGAGATGGTCGACCTTATTGGGTGCACCTCTTATAACAGGTCCAGCTGTGGATAAGGCCATATATAGAAACGAAAGCGAACGATCTTGATAGAGCAATTATCTTTACTTTACAAAGATAATAATAATCTTCGTTTAATATCTTCAAACTGACAATAACGCAGTATGATTACAAATCAGTATGAACGGATTATCACAAGTTATTACAGGAGTCGAATTTAACTGTACACGGCAGCCATGCAAGGCGCCCATCACGTCCTACATCTCATTTTAACAACGCGCCATCTCGCGAATGAAAGGTTGAGTGGACCTAAATTTGAGAGGGTAGCGGGAAGCGATCCCGCTACCTCTTGCTCTTCACGCCAGTGATGTTACCACTACTCTATGGACCCCCTATGATGCTCAGAGGAGGCGATCCTGGGGGCGGGGGTCGAGGGGGACAAGACCCCCTACTTTAACAATAGGGAGACACGCTATACAGTTGCCCCAAAAACATTTTTGAAGAAGCACCAGAAAAGGTAAACACAATTCATGCGCGAAAAAGTGTTTTTCACCTCTTTTCGACCAGATCAGTTCAAAAGTGTCCCGTGCCCCCACCTGTCAAACAAGATCGCCGCCACTGATGATGCTTGGTTCTGCTGAGAAACAGTTCATTTTGCATCTACGCTGGCAGCCTGGCATTTTCCTTCTTCCTGGCTTCTGCCAGCGTAGATGCAAGACGAACTCCCAGACCACCATCTCTCACATACCGGCAAAGAATCATGTGGCCAACGATCATGGGTCCACGTTCAAGATAGTCGATAGGTGGTCAACAGGTGGTCAATTGGTCAAACCGACCCAAGCCCGGATACTCAGCACAGACGACTGTGCGCATACTGTATAACAGCTTCGGAACACTCTGAACGGTTTACCCTACTGGAGGCGCTTGTTTAAATGCAATACATTATATGCAGTATACATTGTACTCATTCACGCAAAAAATAGCGCGTTTATTACGTCACAGTTGTAGCATCTAGTAGTTATAGTCATTGCGTTGTAAATTGGTCTTGTTCCTGTTCTGTCAAAATCCTTTATCTTCGGGTGCAGAATGAGAAGGCATGATTATATAAGTTGAAGGCATATTATTATGGATAATATTATTATGAAGCATTCATAATCCCATAATGTAACTTGTAAATGCCAGTTTAAAGTAATGCTTCTACGTTAATTAAAATGTGCTATGTGAGCTCCTGAATGTACAGTATTTAGCTCCTGCATGGGTACTGTAAAAGCTTTAGCTCTGGTGGCTTCTCCATCTTTGGGCGTGTGTACGCTGCAATAACTTCCTGCGGCGTACGGAGTTGAATTGCGCTTGTGGTATAGTTGTCACTTTGTTGATGGTGGTTTCCGAGCCAAAGCCGATACTTTCTGCGCTTTATTGGCCCAAGACTTCACTGAAGTGTATAAGGCTATTACGGAGCTATACTAATAGTCCTATGAATAAACAAATAAGCGATTGTTTTACGTTATTCCTGGAACACTTATTTATGCATGAACAGGAGTTCATGTTAAAGTGACATATTTTGACCTGTTATGAGTAGTAGTAACAGTATAATTTCAAAAGCTTAAACATGACCCCTATGGAATCTAATTGATGACCTGGAAAATGTACTGCATTTTCGACTGGATAAGTTATTGATAAAATATCTGGCAGTTCAAAAGCATGACTAATTACAGTTCTTTCCATAATAGCGATAATTGTAGTGGTACACCTGTCTCGACTAATGAGTGTGACATCTGCTGAAGTGCATTAGACATTTGACTGTTCTTCCTAGAAGTGCCTACACCTAAATTGGTTATAAAGCTGTTTCAAGTGTGACTTTGGAGCATCATATCCAACGGTTCAGTTTGGTTTTGTTGGTAGCAAATATTTCTACTATAAAATGTAATTTAAAGGTCCATGGTTCTATATTAGAACAGAAACACAAATTGTGTTGTATTGAACATTAGACCATACTCGGCTAATAAATGCAATACTAATTACTACTGTTGCACGACTTGTGGCAACTGTAGTGACGAGTGTTGCAAAATAAACGGTTGCAAAAGTGGAAAGGTCTTGTGACTTTTGCCAAAAATGTTAAACCTACACTCCTACAAATTTTTATTTATCATGTTTAAACGATGTATATGCTTTTACATTTTAAGAATATTTTAAACATTTTATTGCTAGTGTTGTGCTACTTAAACCATACTTGGCCAATAAATGCAATACTAATTACTACTGTTGCATGACTTGTGGCAACTGTAGTGACGAGTGTTGCAAAATAAACGGTTGACAAAAGTGGAAAGGTCTTGTGACTTTGCCATAAATGTTAAACCTACACTCCTACAAATTTTAATTTATCATGTTTAAACGATGTATATCAGGGGTGGGCAACATACGGCCCGCGGGCCGGATCCGGCCCCCGGGGACCTTTGGACCGGCCCTTGACATATGTTTTTTAAATAAGCATTGTACCTGGCACTTGGGAACCTTTTATCCGGCCTTACATGAATGTCTGGATTTCTGTACGTAAGCCGACATTTATAGTTTCAGTTCAACGACACTGTGATAGAAAAGATAATTAGCGTCACCCTTCTCCCTTATCCAGACTTGGACTGGCACTGCCAGAGTATGAGCAGTGTCGGAGTTAGACCGAAAATTAAGGCATAATATGTTTCTTATTTATTAACACTTGCCTTTATTCCCGAGGACTTTCGCACTGGGAGCGCCTCTGATTTGTAGGCACTGGGTAGAGGCGCTTTATAACTTTTGAAATCCAATACAATACAACACAATACAATACAATCCGGCCTCTAGTCTAGTCAATTAGTTTGCAGCTCAGTCAGCATGAAACAAGACCACAGAGTGGGTAAGTTCGCGACTTATATTTGTGAACAGTTCTCAAAGATGCATTTATAAACTAACAAAATGCAAAAACAGATGCAGACTAACAGATGACAACCTTCCCAATGAACCTTGAATTGCCACTTCGAACATTAAAGCAAAGATTCTTGATTTGTTCCGTGAAAAGAAGTGTTTGATCTCACATTAGTAATTAAATATAGCACACCAAGCAAATGGATACATTGTACAGACTAACAGTTTTATATATGTAAAAAAATAAAAAAACATTTTTTATTGTAGGCCCTAGTGTATTAGGATAATTATGTTTTCATCATAAAAATTATCTTATTTACTTTAAACTTTAAGTTTAACCGAAAAGGTAATTCCGCAATATTTAGTTTAAAAAAATTAATATTGTCTCATTTTCTGGGGCAAATAAATCTGCAAAAATTAGCCCACGATTGGCATACGGCCCCTGAGCTGCCCTTAAAATCTTAGGGCGGCCCTCTGTTCAAAGAAGTTGCCCATGCCTGATGTATATGGTTCTACATTTTAAGAACATTTTAAACTTGTTGCTAGTGTTGTGCTATGTGTCTAACTTCTCTACTAATTTGATTCAAAAATAATAAATATTAGTGATGGAAAGAACCTAGGTGACATTTTCTTAGGGTGGCTTTTGATTACAATTTGATTCTGGTTCATACAGATGCTTTGTTCTGACTTGATAGACCTTTTGATTTCTGTTCTACAACTTTGGCCTTAAATAGAGCTGAAAAGGTTTTCTCATTTGGAAAGCATATACAGCATATATTGGTTAAAGACAGAGAACCAGGCTAAAAACTTTGTCTTACCAAATTTTGTATTAACCGTTAGGCAACAGTAAACATGGCCTACCAGCCAGAAACGCCTTTTAGCTCCACGCTTAGCCAGCCACACATATGCATGGACTTCTATAATTATGTATTATGAATTCTGAAGGATACAAACTGGAATTAATATTACAGTTAAGTTTTCCACTTAAAAACTGTTGGCAATGATCTTAAATACAATTTTACAATATTACATGTGATGGGCGGTAATTGTGGACTGTATTCGAAAGTAGCATTTTGTAGAAAAATAGCAAGTTTTCCAGTTCTTAATTATTTAGCACATGTTTGAAAATGAAAGTTTATAATCACATGTACCATATAATGTATGGCACAATACAGCTATAAACTAATTGGTCACTAAGGGGCCATCCATATATTACGTACGCAAAAATCCGGGGAAATTGGACCCATCCCTGTACGCACACGTACTCCCCTCCTACCTGTGTATGCACCCCCGCCCCAAGACCAGCTGCAAAATGTGTCAGTACCACAGGTCACTGTCTGCACATTAGGCCAGATTGAAGGATGAGTAATCCATGGACTCGCTGCTGAGTTGTGCGATAGTTTAAAAATAGCTATCTGAGGTAATGTGGTATACAAGTGACACCGCTCCCACAGTCCTACTTCCTCTGGCAGTACCAGATAGCTGGAAAGACTGAACTCTAGCTCACTTCAATTTGAAGGCCCGTTTCCTATGCGTAGTACATTATCAGTAGACCCCCACATTCGCAAGCATACGCATGCACATGCATTTTGGTTACCCCCATGCGTACGTAATATTTGGATGCCCTTAATCATATAGCTGCAATGTTATACAGCATACTAGTCTAGTTCTTATACATAGGCATCGTTATGGTAATTATATCTATGGTTTCGCACACCAACACGTTGGAACGATAGTGACTCATAAACAGGCCCTTAGCCAGCCACCCGTCCAGCCGTCCTTTGGACGGCTGAAAATCATTTTGGATGGCCATAACTTGTGCATGGACGCGACGTCCTAAATGTGATAGGCTATAATGTATAATATTCATTCCCCTTCAACTGTGTAACGATGTTCCTTTTCCCACACAAGATACACTTCTTTAGCAGAGCTCTATTTATGATCTCGAATACGTGTAATTACGTGCCAATTAGATGAGGTTGTTTCATGGTAATTGGTAACTGATTTGACTATATAAATACCTTGACCTTATGAATAATTATAGGGGTTTGGATTGATAACAAGTAACGTCTGTTCCCTAGGCTATAATAATGAAATAGGGGAATTAAAAATTAAAATCTCAAGTCAACAGATTGTTGTTTGTAACAGTGTAGGCAGACTTTTGCAGTCGGACTCGATACGGTTGCGGCATCAGGCGGTCGCGACTTCATACGCTCACGGCATCGGGTGGTCACGACTTTGAATGCTTTTGGACACCCTACTCTATATTTCTGGTTAAGGGCCTGCTCATAAATCATCCAATTTTAAAAGTGATATGCTCATTACTCAAGTGGTGACATTCTATGACAGATCAACTTACAAACTACAGTAGGTGTATACCGAGTGCGAAGCCGAAACATTTCCGCAACATACAGTTGTGTATCAGTCAACATTTATTCTTATCATCAGAACTTGAGTTGTATTCACAGGACTTATTTTCATCATATCAGTTTCATCTTTTATGGAATAGTTCTACATTAAAGTGCACTTGTATAGGATATTTTGTACTATCTGTTTTTGTCTTGACTGTTTCACACTGCGTTGTCAGGTTAGGGAGCATTATTAAAACTGAAGAAACAGAGTTGGAAATGTATAATGTTGCACCATCTTGCAAACAAGGATCTATAAAACCAAAAAACGACAGTTCTGTAAAATGGGTCTTTAGTCTTCAAGAGTGCAGTCTTAACATAATTAGTTACAGTTTTGCTCAGTCCTACAAATTTCTTCACTTCATTGTCATACGGGGTGGCATTGATGGATTCATGGGTCTCATTGGCATCATTGGCCCTGGCCCCATAGGTGCCATTGGAGGTCCTCCCATAGGTCCCATTGGTCGCATGCCTACAATGACAAGATACCATCAAATAGTTTTAGAACTGCATGCACTTGGAGAAACTTCAGCAGCAGTTGTGTCTTAACCTATAAGAACTACAGTGAAACAAAATATGTATTATACCATGTATGTCATAGCAGTATAAGCTTTCTTATTAGAGATATTCTAGTGTATGCATGTATTCAGACTGTGTTTTAAGTCCCTCTTTAAAAATGCTGTGCTCACTTGCATAAATGCCACGACATGTAGAAGCAAGTTTAGTTCGTGAATAATTTGGTGGCATGCGTTTGAGCTTTACAATACAACTTCAGAAATGTGGAGTTTATGATTCAGCAGAGATTCATAAGAAGGACATTGGTGAGCAACAGCAAATACAGCAACAATTGGAAACTCAACATGTATTGTAATCACTGGCAAGCAAACAGACATTTTATTTTAAACCAGACGATTTATAGCTCTAACTACTTTGATTAATTGTGATCTTGTAAGATGGTGATGCATTAGAGTTGCATGTAATGGCACCATTTACCAATCATACATCAAGTTCTGTTGCTTGAGCATTTGCTATAGCACAGATGAACTTGGTTATTATTATGTGCTTTTGCAAAAGGACTCCATCCTGAGATTCTACGATTCTTTCGTCAAACAACAAACAGGATCACAACAATCCAACAAGTATATGACTTTTCCTCTAGTCTAGGCTACCCCAGATGCATCAATTTTGTGAAAAACAATGTGCACAAGCAGCCTACATAATAACTTTAGTTCCCTGTTTTGCTAAAAGAAACATCACAGTCAGGGGCGCCGGCAGCATGACGCACTGGACGCACGTGCGTCCACCCAACAAATCAAATCCACACAAGGATTAGGCATCACATCGATATTTTTGACAATTTCACTGTATAATATTGGTTTACCATACAGTATGTATAAATAATATTATATGATATCATATCCTTGTGTTACACTGTAGTTTTATGAGTCAGTGTGAGTCATTCAGTGTATGACTACGAGTGGCAGACATGGGACGGGTGTGGAACTGTGGATGGGAGGAGACGGGAGGGATGTGCATCTAATTTTGTAAAGCCTGGCGGCGCCCCTGATCACAGTCTAAATTAGATTGTGCAGAATAACTTCTGTTATAAAATTAGACAATGAGAAGAATATACAGCAAAACTTCACTATATCGAACTTCAAGGGACCATCATTAGAAAGTTCGATATATCGGAGGTTTGAAATAAGCGAGATATGCACATCAAGCTCTGTCCAACTCTACACACGTAATATAATGTATATCTCCAACATTTCTGAGCACCACACAAACACCACATCATAATTTTTCACCGTGAACTCGAGCCATCAAACTTTTAATACATGTACTGCAAGTGTCTGTTTTGCATGACAACTGTAACCTGGTGTTAAAAAATAAGTGATACACGTAGTAGTTTACAACATACTATATCTGCATATTGTACGCCCAAGTTCAGCAATGTGGGCAAAGCTGTCATTTTTGGTGACGTGACATTCTATGCACTTTCTGACACATTTAGCAAGGTCAGTCATAATATGGGGCCATGGAATACCCTTGCAGATGCAATAGTGACAGAACCAGGGTTGCTTGTGTGAGGTCAAGGAGAGTGCCAGAGGGGCTCCATGTTCTGTGGCTCACCAAGCACGAAGCTGGCCTGAGGCGCCGGGATGTAACCAGATAAAACCGAGAAGGGCAAGGGGAGCCATCCATCATGCCTATAGCTAATCTGCCACTGGGCAATAGGATTGCGGTCAGTATGAGGCTATGAAAGTGAAATCAATGTAAACATAGACTGAACCCCTCCAAGTGACCAGAGATACATGTCAATCAGTCTTGTCTCTTAGTTGGAGCCAGTGGGTAAACAAAACATCTATTAATTATTCATCAGTCAGCTGCAATTAGGCCAATAGTATCTAGTTGCAGAGTGGCTCTGTAACTTCGATAAATCTGCCAGTACACTGTTCGATAAGGACCGAAAAGTGCATTCAAAATAAGATACTTCCATATAAGCAGGTTCAACAAAACAGCAATGTTTGTGTATGTTGCATTGGTTGTGGCTACGCCATTTACTGTTATTCAATATTATAACCAGAAGTTCGAAACACCAAAGTTTTGCTGTAGCATAACAATTGCTGTTTTAATATTGGACATCAGCAGTTGTTGCATACGAAAACAATTCTTTTCATCATACAAATTATGTAAAAAACTTACCTGGCATCATAGGACCCATAGGCATCATTGGTCCCATTGGACCTGGAATTGGGCCCATCGGACCCATTGGAGGAACCATTCCGGGAGGTGGAAGCATTCCTCCAACAGGAGGCTTCAATCCAGGCTGTGGCTGGTTTGGTGGCATTCCCCCTGCAAATGACAAAATTAACAGTTTTGTGAACAGCAAAAAAAATAGAAACAAGCTGCAATTCTGTCAAATTTGAAAAGAAAACAATGTGCTGAAATGAAACAAAATTCCAGGGTAAATCTGGAATGCTATAACTCTCTTAACCCTGATCCAGGTTACAAGATCCAGTGAAGTCAGCAAATGTCCATGAAATTTTTGATTACCTAAGACTACCTGGTAATTTATAATAATCTGAAGGGAAGCTGAATCAAATGGTTTACAAGATTACAAAATCATAAAGAAAAGATTCCCAAGATATTAACGGTACTGTAGAATGACGCTAAAATATACTTACGACCAGGCTGTAAAATGGCTGGCGGTGGAATCATCGCACCACCCGGAGCTGGCGCAGTACCAGTTGTCGATGACTGGAAAGGATTCGTCTGTATTTTTCCAGCTTTGAAGGCAGCCGCTGTTTATCACATCAAATTTGCGACAATGTTACTAAAAGGTTCAAATTAATCTGTGAGATTAACAGCATTTGTTAATGCAGTTGGGCATCATTTACTATAAGTTTTCTCACAATAACTAAACTGATATCTAAATACACAGTGACAAATCACCCACTATAGAACCTGTTAGGCCAAAAAAAATAATGGTGTGTTTCCGGTAATGCGACCGAGTCACTTTTTTGGCACGACTTGGATAATTTTGGGAATTTTTTTAAAAACCCATTTCCTGTCAGAGTTGCAGATTTCCGACAATTGAAACCTCACTTTCCGTGCCAGAGGTGCAGAATTGTGACATAGCAGTCGACCGTGGGAAACCAGCGGTCTTTCAATATTAATAAGAGCACCATTAATTAGAGCAACGAGATGTGTCGCCCGATGTGCAGACCTGCACGGGAAGGACTAAGATCTAAGGGTAATTAGAGCAACAATTGGGCTGTCAGTTTCCCATGGTCAGTGTTTACAAATGTGGGAGAGTTGGGGAGATAATAGACTCGAAAGTTCGGAATTTCCCACGGTTACGCGCAGCAACATCTACGATTATCGTACTTGCCATAGTAGAAGTAAAGCTTCCTTTATAGCAACCAGCCTCAAGGTCAGCCTCAGCCTCCGAAGCAACCAGTCCTGCCTAGGGAGGAACAGTTGGTCGCAATGGCGACTGCTAGGTACCGGCCCGCTATTCCAGGGTCCTATATTCTGGGGGTCCGCTATTCTGGGACCCGGCCGGAATATACATACATACAACATACATACATGCATACATACATACAGCATATATAAATGCATACATACACATATACATTAATACACATATACATTAATACACATAAATGCACACATACATACTTGCATACATACATACATACATACACATATACATTAATACACATAAATGCACATATACATACATACATGCATACATACATGCATACACACCCACATACATACATGCATACATAAATGCATACATACATACATAAATGCATACATACACATATACATTAATACACATATAAATGCACACATACATACATACATACATACATACATGCATGCCATACATACATACATGCATGCATACATGTATGTATGTATACATACATGGGGGGCCCGATAGCGGATTGGATAACATCTGGCGTAGAGTGCGAAAGGTACAGAGATCGAGTCCCATAGGCGGACATGCTTTGTAGACTGCAATTTGTGCCGTGTATTGCAGGCTGTCTGTTTTGTTAGTAGTTAAGATTTATCGCATAACATGTACATTAGGGTGCCAATGAAAAACAAAGTTTGCAGTTTTTTAGGTCTCACCCCTTAGTTTTGTTCATTTAGCTATAAAACTGAAATACATCAAGTTTTGTAGCAATCACATAACATTTATTGGTGGCACAAGACCTGTAAAGTTTTCATACACTGAAAAATGGTATTACATAAGGCGCTACGTACACATGCAATGGTCCTCGTTGTTAGATTGTTTAATAATGTTAGCGGCTGCACATTTTTTGAACGAGTAAATGTTTTTTGGGTTCTGGAAACTGCTGGCGATGGCTCTCAACCACCTGGAGCAGATACTGCTTCTGCTCCTCCTGGTTTGTTATAGCGGAATTGAATGTCTGTACTAGTGCGACGCCCCGTTCGGCTGCGTCGTTCACCACCTTCAGTTTTTTACCCTGCACTGTGCTGTGATGTATGCTTCATTGGTGTTCCATAAGCGTGGATCTTGCAAGAGGAAATCTTGTTGGATATCCATGGAAGCAAAAAACTTCTTTGTGTTTCGTGAGACGAAATGAGACAGCTGTTTTCCAGAGATACAATTCTCGTCAATTGTCACTCGAACTGGAGGATCTTCTTCGCCCACATTACACAGGGCTGCGACCATATCCGCTTTTTCCATAACAGAAAGTTCAGGGTCAAAGAAGGCCAGACCAAGAAGTGATTCACTCAAGTACCACAAATGGCGCATGAACGTTTTTATGGCTATATCTGCAACGGGCTTGTTCACACTGCGGTAGACTACAAGATCTTTCAACAGCTGTAAGTCGTTTCGTGGAGCAGATGTTGCTGATGTGCACGTGTACCATGCTTTCAGATATAGTCTAACCACAAACATGTTAAACTGTTGAAGTCCAGATAGTTCAGAGGCTGTCAAACGAAACTGTGAGCGAAACAAATAAATTTTAAGACTGTAGATAATTTTTCCCATCCATCGAGCCCTGTGGTAAGCTCCAGGTGCGTTGATATGGATGCTTGGAGAAGGCTCATCTCCTAGAAACAACAGTGACAACTGTAACAACTCCTTATAGTCATCTCTGGGATGAAACTGTTGCAGCTGCTGACGAAAAAATAGCAGTAAGTTTTCTTTCAGCGGCTCGAGTTCAGCGGTAATTTTTTTGTCTTTCATCGCACACTCATAGGATGAATTGTCAATGTGAATCCATGCAGCAGAAAACCTTTCAAAGAGCCTAACATTTGGGCCACTAGAACATCCCATAAGCATATCAAATACTTTTGCGACAATGAGTTCGTGTATATGATGCCTGCATGTTAAGCTTATAAGCTGCTTGTGAAGTTTTTGCTGCAGTATGACACAAGCTCCCGCTTTGTTGCCAGTGTTGCTGGCGGTGGTGTCAAAACACATTAGCTGGACACGTTCACTGAGTTTCCAATCGTCAATCATTTGAAAGACTGCTGCAGCCTGTGCCTCACCAGAACCACTGCATAATTTTGGGACCCTGAGAAGCTTCATCTCGCCATCTCCAGACATTATGACGGCCAGCCTATCAACGGTGTCTTTACCTGTGAGAGCTGGCAATATCTTACCATCCCAGTGTATTGTCAAAGGACCAGGAATACCATCAAAGGAAAATGCTTCCTTGATCTTTAAAGCAGTCGATGCACGATGCTGCCTGCGTGCCAGTCGTACGGATTCCTTGTTAAGAATTAATTCTGATGGACCATGGCTAGTAATCCACAAAGTTAACAAGTTCTCAATGATAGAGAAGACCAATATGCCAGAAATTCAGTAGCATTACGGCAAATATCACTACATACGCCTTCAGGAGCATTGTGCCACCTTTAAATATTTAAATATTTGGCTAATTTTTTTCCTCAGTAACTTCCATATACAAATGAACATTTTCAGATAGTGAGACCACAGAAAATAAAAACTTATATTTTTCATGTATGTTTCATTGGCACCCTAATGTACATGTACAGCGCAGTGCGTTTGCAGGCGCTTAATTAAAGAATAAATATAATTATTATTATTATTACATACATACAACATACATACATACAATATACATACATACAACATACAATGTCATACATACATACATAAATGCATACATACACATTAATACACATATAAATGCACACATACATACATATGTATGTATGTGTGCAAAAAATGATAATCGGAATTCTGATTTCCATTTAACAACCCTAGTTTTAAGGCACAAGCTGTACTGAAACAACTGCATAACCCAGGGGTGGGCAAACTTTTTGCACGTGGGGCCACATTAAACGCCAAAAAAATTCAGAGGGCCAGAATAAGAAATTTTTAACTTTTAATAACAACTATCATGAAAAGAACTTTACTTATTTATATTTAAATACACATTGCTTTTACTAATGAGATGTATGCGACTGTGAACATGCATGCATTTTACAAGTTTTCCATAATCCGGAGTGTGTGCTGGTTGCAATTCACAGTTTTAGTTCAAGTTTAGATCACTTAGGCCTAACTGAGACCTGTATACAGGACTCAGTTAAGTGATCTAAACTTAAGTATACTTGGATTTGTTTATCTTCATAGTTGAAAATCTTTGTTGACAGATGTAAGTGGATGTGAATAACACAAACATTTTTAAAGCAAAAGTTTGCAGATTTGAGAATTTTTCCTTTCTGTACAAAGAAAAGAATGTTATCAGTTTGCCCACCTCTGGTATAAACCATCTTTAATTGCACACATCCGCATTGGACATAGCCCTTCCCTCTTGTCCCCACCTGGGTGACCCTCCCTCTTCCAGATGTCCTTGATGGATAATGCCATATTATACAAGTTGTCAGTGCAGTTTAACTGATACAATTTATCCTAACTGTATTCATCTGAGCATTCATAGAGCAACAAAGAGCCACAAAAACATATCTAACAGATCTAACAGACTTGAGGTAAGTCAAGCAAGAAATTGTTTCACTTTTGCAGAGTGCACAAAGTAATAGAATGTGGGAGATGCAAATAAGGCTAGGCCTAATTTCTTTATAACAGTTTATTGTGCTGTGTGCAATACTCTCAAAACAAACAGATTAAGACACATCAAATCATCAGTCTTACTTGTATCATCGACCAGTTTCTGCACTTGATCTTCAAGCCATTTTTGATAGTATGTGCACACATTTTCCTTGTGTTTGCGACCACCACAGTGTGTCTTCCGCACTGAAGGCTGGAACAAAATAAAGGTTTGTTTTCAAGGCTGACAGCAGTACTTCGTCTAATAATCATCCAATAAGTTATTCCAGTTTACTGTGCAATACATATTTCTTGTAACACAAGCTACGTTCTGCATGTATGACTGTACGCATATGTCAAGACATTTGATATAATTATGCTATATAGCTTTTATGTAATTCTCAAGCCAGTCACATGTGCAAATTTGATGCACTCTTACATTCTATAAATAAGTCTCAAGTTACATTTAAATATTTTTAGACACTGATACAACTTTACTATACATAAAATCCATTTAACATGAACCATGGCTTCCCATGCTAGTTGAAATTAATTCATTTCATTCAGAAAATTTGTATAGCCCCCTTAAAGAATTATACTCAGAAGCACTCCCAACCAAACCTGACAGAAGAGGACAGACTTTAAGCTTTTATAGAATGTGTCAGAAGAGCCCATAAGTAGGAGTCGCAGCTCCAGGGAAGCCCATTCCAAACAGTTGGACCAATAACAGAAAATGCGCAATGCTGCATAGTACAGGTATGTGCGAAAGGAACCAGCAGCCAGTGGCGTACCGAGGGGGGGGGCACAGGGGGCGATCTTTTGCTTCAATTGGTCCATTTCTCTGGAATACACTGTCTCCTACTCGCTCTCAAATTTTAATAGGTAACCCTTCGTCGTCTTTTGCTTTCCTCAAGACTTATTTCTTTTCTCTTGGCCTTGCGCACTGGGAGCGCCTCTGAACGGTTCACCCTACTAGAGGCGCTTTATAAATGTTTAAATACAATACAATACAATATATATTATCTGTGTAGGTATATTGACGAATTAATGACTTAGAATAAAATTTAATCACAAATTACCAATATTGCCTCCACAGCATTTCACCACTTAATTTAGACCTCTTAAATTTAAAATTAGGCCTAATGTTAAAATTTGTCTGGTGTTGACATAAATTGACTGCAATATTTTGTCATTTGAAATGACCACTTATTCTTTCAACAGAGTTTAGTAATAGTTTTCAGTTATTTTCGAATCTCGGTAACTCGCTTTTAATTTTTTCCTCTGGTGATTTTGCATTGATGCCGCAGTTGTTTGGCAATGTTTACTAAAGGATGAGAATATTATATTATTATCCAGTAAATAAAATACATTGTTTAATTTGATTGTAATTAAAATTTAAGCTCCAAACCTCTACTGCGCACAATAAGCCGTGTTTACACTGTTACTGTATAGCAGAATAAAGGTTATTAATAATCTTTTTATAATGTAGCGCTGTGTGTTGCCTTTTTCATAGCGGACACAATCATTACGCTGCTTCCACGAAATTATGGCAATTATAACATAATATGACATGTATTATGTATAGGCCCCCTATATAGGCCTATGTATGTACTGTACTGTACACATCACAGTGAGTCAGCGACAGTCGCAAGTCATGCAATAAAATTTTTTGAATTATCTAATAAACTATATTTCAGTTAGTTGAAAATGTATAGCTAAAACGGATAATAACAAAATAAATACAGTGAAAAGTGAAAAATCCAGACAGGCTATAAACTGCATAAAATAAAATTGAATATGTAACATGATCGTTATGCAATATCTTAGAGAAAATAGCATATAGAAATTTTAAAAGTGGCCAAGGGCGGCATTTTGGGCCCTCGCCCCGGGCGGCATTTCAGCTCTGTACGCCACTGCCAGCAGCCAGTGCGATTCTCGTTAACCGTAACGAAAATGTTCGTCAACGAAAATAAAATGATTTCATTAACAATAACCATAAAAAATTTAGTTATTTTGTAAATGCTTCTATAGTGATTACGACCCAAATTGACTTGCGCAAATTCGCAAAATTAGTAGTCATAGTAAATGTAGTCAAAATGTCTATAGAATTCTTTTTCTAAAGCCTTATTGTAATTAAGTACTAACTAAAATAAAAAATCCAGTAGGCAATAACTATAACTAAAATATAATACTAACTTTAACTGTAAATAAAATGAAAAACCATTAACTATAACTAAAATAAAATCTGTATGGAGAATCACACTGCGAGCAGCTCACCACGTGCTGCAGAACGGTGGCCAAGAAGACCCAGAGTGGAGTGGCAGAGCCTTGCAAGTAAGCAGGTTCCCTGCCCAGTAGGCAACGCCAAACCAGGGCAGAGATCCTATACCTGATTCGCTGAGGCAGAGGTAACTAGTGCAGGTCATCCCGTGTATAATGGTTGGAATCATCAAATTTTTAAACATTTTTATACATATACAATGTGATAGAACATTTGGAAAAAGTCAACTGAATTTTCACAGTCAAGCCTAAACAACCAAGAAGTATATTCTACAAAAGTTTAATGTGTATACACATTTCAGTTTAAAATTGCAAAAACAGTTATATAGCACGAAACTTGAAAAGAAGCAAAGCTACATCAGAGTTTTACAAAAGTCAGAAAGTTAAATATGCAAACTAGGAATGACCTACAAGCTAACTTTTCCTCACTCTGCTAAAACAGTTATATAGCACGAAACTTGAAAGGAAAGCAAAGCTACATCATGAGTTTTACAAAAGCCAGGAAGTTAAATATGCAAACTAGGAATGACCTACAAGCTAACTTTTCCTCACTCTGCTAAATTTCCCTCACTCGAGAAGCCTAATCTTGACACAAACCTCTGCCAAAACTACCGTCCAATCTCTAATCTATAATTTCTCTCCAAAGTCTCTCTTCAACTTCTTCCCTATCTGGAACAATCTGGTCTTTTACCTCCCTTTCAGTCAGGTTTTAGGGCTCACCACCCCACTGAAACTGCCCTCCTTTCTTTGCTTTCTGAAATTTATTCAGCTGTTGATAGGTCCGAACTCACTCTTCTGGCGCTATATGATGTCCTATCAGCCTTTGACATGGTCGACCACACCATTCTTCTACAGCGCCTTGAGACCTCTTGCGGTCTCAAAGGCCCCCTCTCTACTGGTTCCGGTCATACCTATCTGATCGCACTCAGATGATTATCTCTGGTGAATATAGAACTCTGTGGGTCCCTGTTAAACTGGGTGTTCCGCAGGCCTCTGTTCTGGGCCCTCTCCTCTTTATTTTATACACGGCCGGTATCCCCTCTCTCCTCCCCATCCATGGGGCTTCAGGCCACCTCTTTGCTAACGATGTCCAGGCTTATGTTCATGGGCCTCCTTCCTCTCAACTTCTTCTTGCTCAGCGCATCGAAGCTCTTTCTCATGATCTCCATACCTGGATGTCTTGCAATCGCCTCTCCCTCAACTCGTCCAAAACTCAATTTATCTGGTTTGGTACTCCTCAGCAACTTCAAAAACTCGACTTTGCTGTGCTGTCTCAAAGGTTTCCGCTTTTCACTTTCTCGTCTAGCGTTCGTGATCTAGGAGTGACCCTTGACAATTCTCTCACCTTTACTGAACACATTTCCAAACTCACTCGCACTTCCTATTTTCACCTAAGGCCCCTTAGAGCTATCCGTCGCTCTCTCTCATCTCCAATTTTCACTTCAATTGTCCATGCATTTGTCTGCTCTAGACTTGACTACTGCAATTCCCTCCTCATTGGTCTTCCCAAAGTCCGTCTTGCGCCTCTTCAGTCCGTTCTCAATGCTGCTGCTAGATTAATTGCCCGTCTTCCTCGATTCTCCATATCACCACTTTATGGCAGAAAATCTCCACTGGCTCCCGCTTTCTGCTCGCATCCAATTTAAGGTCTTCATCCTTGTCTCTAAGGCTCAACTTGGTTTCACTCCAAAATATTTATGTGACTTAATTCATCGCCCTCACTCTGCTGCTTCTCTTCGTCCCTCTAACCGTTTGGACCTCCTCGTTCCCCGTGTCAGGACTTCCCTGGCTCAATCTAGGTCTTTTGCCTCCATTGGCCCTGCTCTTTGGAATGAGCTTCCTCCATTCGTTCGTTCTTCTATTCTCTCAGGTAACGTCTCTTCCTCTTTTACCTTTCTTAAAACTTCCTTTTGCTCTCGGGGTCTGGAGCGCTTCTGAATGGCCCTCCCGCTAGAAGCACTTTATAAATATCCGAATACAATAACTGTTAAACTTGTAAGTAGGGTTGTTAAATGAAAATCGGAATTCCGATTATTGTTTCAGAAACCAATTATCGACTGCATTCAACCCGTGAGGAATTGAAACAAAAGTCAGGCTGAAGTACAATATAAATGGGAGTCTGCTAAAACACAGTTCTACAATTAATGCAAAAGTAAAAATGGTGAGACAAGTCATGTGTGACATCATGAAAACATTTAACATCTGGTATCATGCATCTAAAACTTACTGAATCATGCGTGAGGTATGTATCGCAATAATCGCAGTAATACCTAAAACAAAAAGGCAAGTAAATCACATATTACAACAGTCAAGCTACATACAGTGAAGCATGATAGCTGAATGGATAGAGCACTCGGACTGTCACACAGAGATTACGGTTCGAGCCTCCATTCAGTCACAATGTAAGGAACATGACCATTGAATCCTTCACACACATTACTTAGTGCCATCAATGTAAGTAAGTAAGTAAGTATGTCCTTTATTAGACCACCTGCAAACGCACTGTGGCTTACAAACATGTTATGCAAAGAGGTGGAAGAAACTAAATTATAACATTAGGTGAGCATGACTAGGTCCGCAAAGGTTCATCAGTCACTCTGGTTCAGAGTAAAGCAGGGAGGCGACCTGACCGACGTCTCTTAAGAGCGTAGACTCGGATCCGACCTGGGCTGATGAACCAAAGTCCTCCGTGCCCACCTTCACGTGGTGCGGACCGTTAATACCCTTCCATGGGAAGGGGAACGAACGGGCACGGCAGGCAAAACCAGGGGAAGGCAATGGCAAACCACCCCTGTTAACATGCCAAGAAAATCGTCATGAGACACACCAAACCAAAAGACCTGACCTCGAATAGGAAGCAATGGAGAATGTGTGTTGTGGCGATCGCTAGAGCTCCAGGAGTTGACAGCACAAGGTGACAAGGTGAGCATGACTATTGGAAACTGTATTCTGTCATATGGTCGTGTGTCCAATTCTAAACTTTGGAAGGAGGGCAATATCAAATGCAAAAATCTGTTAACTCTGAAATTAGCATTGACAGAGAAACTCCTGAAGATATGTGTGAAACAAATCGTGACATGTGCCAAATTGTCTTTTCAGATTCCTTAAATTCATAATCATCCACATGTGCGCACCACTTTGGTTTTGGCTGTGTTGTATTCAAGCTCTGCTGTATTAAAGCCGAGCCATATTCAAGATATCATCAACGTCTATGATGATCGTACGCGCCATTGTACAAGTAACACTGTTACTGAACTCTTCAAAACGTTAACTTGCAAAAATTATCAAGCTTACTCACCACAACTTCCTTGCACGTGACTTTGCAAGTGACACTTGCGATGTTTTTGTGCAATACACTGAATACATAATTCAGCTCTGAAACATATCTCAATATTCGTAAATATTGTGTTCGTGACTCATTACTTACTTACTTACTTTAGAGACTTCCATTGTGGAGGTTGCAGTGCTCTCTTCTATCCCAGTCTACAGCAGCCATACTGTTTATAAGATGAGCGATTCCAGGCAAGGTAAAGATTACGGTACCGAAAAAAAATGTCAGGATCCCAAGAAAATTCAGTTTTGGAGATTGGGGTTTTGCGGATTCACTACGCACTCCTTATGCATTTTTAAGTGAAGACAGCATTACTTACACAAACTGAACTTTTCTGGATATTTCGAATGTACTATTCTGGATATTGGCTGTGCTAGTAGTCTATACCAATTTTCAGCATTCAAATGCTCGGTATAAAAATTGTTTTGGGGAAGTCAGTCAGTTTTAGATTGTCGAGTCAGTTTTTGGGCAGACCAGGGTTGCAAACGGGCCCAGTAGACTCCCGTGCAAGCACTAATTTACCATTTTAGCATCCCTTATTATTTACATTGGATAAGCGATGAAAATATTTCATGCTAAAACTCAAACTGGAAGTTGAATGAGCGATTAAAATATTTCAAATTAAAACTTAAACTAGATATAGTGTAAATAATAAGGGATGCTAAAACGATAAATTACCGCGTAAGATGGGGTCGTCCTGAATCCCCGATTCCCCCAAAAAAGCTGAAAATACACAACAGCTCGATTTCCCGAAAACAGTTTTATAGAAAACGGTCGAAATTCCAAAACTATTTAAATATTCCCAGAATTAAATTGCAATGTTAGAAATATAACAACCTGCTTAAAAATGAATTGCTCAAATTTGAACTCTTATACATGCATAGACTTAGAAAATCGATTTGGGGGATTCGGCCGAAATTCGTTTTGGGGATTTGGGATTCGGGGAATCGCTGTGCAAGCCTACAGGCATATAATTGATGCACAACTGCGTTATAACGTTATTGCCATCAAGTGTCTATCTACAAGTCGCTACTACAGCATACATCCGTCACAAAAGAAATTTTCAGTTACAAGAATAAGCCAGTTCACCATTATCAATGCGCATGCGCAGCCATTTTGCTTTCACTTCCGGCCGTTCACACACAAACTGAAGCATGCCGTTGCCGATATTGCTATGATCTGTTTGACAGAGATATTAAAAATATTTGACTGATTAGCCGTTCACATATATATATAACAATAAAATGCGCTTGTGTGCGATTGTTAATTGCGGGTTCTAAGCACAGTTTAAAGTCCAGAATAAAAAAATTAAAGTCCAATTGCAAAACTATCCAGACCACGTGACCTTTATTTGCAAGCAGCCACATGGTCTGACTATAAACACCATAACACCCTCAAGTATCTAGTTTCCATCTAAGAATAGGTATAGGGGGTGGTTTCCATTGCTCCAAATGGTCATATCTCATTTTGTAACCTCTCTCTTTTATATATTTCTTTAAATCCTCCACCTTTCATCGATTGAAGTCATTTAACGATTCTAAGCGATCCGCCATGTTTTACTTTGTGTGTGAACGTCGTTCCCGTTATGCCTTGCGCGAAAAATAAAGGTGAACTAGCTTATTCCGGCAATTTGTGTTAGCATTACCATATTTACAAAAACCCTCTATTATCACTCATCAAATAGACAAGAAACAGGTACCCTTTAATTACAAGAAAACTTACTTCGGCATTTTCGATACTTCAATATACTATTCTGTTGTCACAACTCCTGGTAAAAATCTGAGTTGCTGATACAAATAATCTGACTGAAATTATCTAAAACTTTCTACGAAAAATTAACCATAAAATGCTTCTCGAAGAACGGTAACAAAGAGTACACATTTCACACAGAGTCGAAGCAGTGAGCGAGCACCGGTAATTCGGCCATTTTTTCTAACATTTTCCTCAGTGTCAAAAACTAATTTCAACGTTAACAATCAACCCCAGGTGAAAAAACAAGCCTATTCAAGATGAAAAGTTGTTTTTTTGGTTTGTAGTCTTCATGGTTTCTTGTTGTTTTTGTTTTTTGTTCACAAAAATTAAAAATGGCATGACAACGAGCTTCAACTCAGTTTAATAGGCCCATAGGCCTATAGTTGCTTTTTCGAAAATTAAAAATCATCAAAACAATGTTATTAAAATAATTTCTACAAGAATAAGAAATTTATATATAAAAAAGATTTAGTGGTTTTCTTGTTTTTCTATTTTTTAAAGCAAAAACAAAAAACTACTGCCCCGAAATAAAATGGAAATATGCATGTAAAACACTTTTCAACTAGTTATATCTGCGAAAACCGCTATCTGCATCTTCTCGCTCATTGCGCTCTGTAAATCGGTTTGATCTTTTTATTCCCAGGGCTAAAACTGCCTTGGCCCAGCATCGGGCGTTTGCTGTAGTGGGTCCCACGATCTGGAATGACCTACCCCTCTACTCAGGGTCAAACTAATGAATGGCTTTTCCTAATCGGTCTTGCGCGTTCCCTAAAGGCATTTCTGTTTCCCCGGGCTTCTGTTCTGAGAGCGCCTCTGAATAGCCTAGTTATTCTTCGAGAGGCGCTTTATAAATTTCTAGATAACAAAAGGCGACAAGATCGAAGCTAGGATTCTTTGGTCATGTTATGCGATCTGATGGGCTAGAAAAGGAAATGATATGTTGGCTTGTGGTGAGGGAAAAAAAAGCAGTCACGTTGTCCTCGAGACCAAGGTCTTGGTCTCGAGTGCACTCGAGTTCGTTTTTAAAAGTCTTGGTCTTGGTCTTGGTCTTGAGGTTCAAGGTCTTGGTCTTGGTCTTGGTCTTGAGGTTCAAGGTCTTGGTCTTGGTCTTGAGGTTCAAGGTCTTGGTCTTGGTCTCGAGGCTCAAGGTTTGGTCTTGGTTTTGCAAGACCAAGACCAAGACTTTTGAGAATATGAACACTACAGTCATTTAACAAAACGCAAGGATTTTTCAATTATTCAATAATTACTAATACAATTGCTTTAGTATTTACACGGTGTGAGTGAGGCTTTACTGTTGTTTTGGACATTTATTTTGACTTCCGGTTATTTACCATGGAATGATTTCAAAACAGACTCACATATAAATTTGTACATTTATATCCGGTACTTGAAAAGCTGCTCTGTGTGCCAGTGAATTCAGCACTGTATAACGTATTTTTCACATGGCAGAATTTTTATGAGGTCCCACAGGTCTTGGTCAGAAAATTCTGAGCGAATTGGTTTTTATAAAATGCAACAGGCATCTTGAATAACATTTCGCATGAAGGACTTTTGTAAATACGAATTCGGGATACTCTGCCGTCTGCATTTGAAGTTGTTTTGTTTGAATAAAATAAAAGATTCATGTTTTAATTAAAATAGCGAGTAGTCCGACTTGACAATTTTTTTTAGTAAGGAATAGAAGTCTGGATGTGGTTGTGATTTTTTGGGTATTTTTCTCGGTTTTGGTCTTGAGTTTCAAAATCTTGGTCTTGGTCTTGGTCTCGAGGTTCAAGGTCTTGGTCTTGAGGTTCAAGGTCTTGGTCTTGGTCTTGAGGCTTAAGGTCTTGACAACAAGACTGAAAAAAAGACGGGGTCGACCAAGGAAGAAATGGATGGATGAGATTCACGATGTAACTGGCATGAATTTGGAAGAACTAAGGGACCTGACTTCGAATAGGAAGCAAATTGAATGGAGAATGTTTATCATGACGATCTCTAGAGCTCCAGGAGTTGACAGCACAAGGTGAGATACAATATATACGATCAGGTGGAAAATACATGGTCGAAGAACATGGTCTGTATATGCAGTGCTCGAAGTGGGACGGTATGAAACGGTAGCCTATGCCATACAGGCAGCTCTCCTGGCCGGCTTAAAGCATACCGGAACTTCTTAAGGCGAAAAATTCATATCGGTATCCATGGCCCAAAAACATCTCGGTATCGACGGTATGCATGCAAGTCGGGATTAAATAAATTTAAATATTTAATTCTGATTAGATGCTACCATTAGCAGGTATCACATACCCAGTGGCGGCGATCTTGTCTGAGAGGTGGGAGGGACAAAGTCGGCCATGGTCTGGTCGATGACCTTTTTTAGGAATTCATGCCCTCCCCAATTTTTTTACTTTTCAAGAATTCATCCACAAAAACCAAAAACTTTCAGATCATCTCCCAAAAAAGTTCATGACCTTTTTTAGTCATTGACCCTTTTTACGACTTAGCCTACTTTTAAATTATTCGTGTCCAAAATAAATTGCTCACCTTTTTCGAGATTCAACCCCCTGAAATAAATTTCATGACGAATTTCTTCTTCTCTCAAAGAATTTTCGAGGGACACTTCTTCTAAAAAAATTTAGTTTTTTTACCTCGTCTGGTCAAAAACGCAGTGAAAACCCTCACGGGCAATTACATTTCTTGCCTTTTTTGGTGTTTCTTCAAAATTGGGGGAACAAATGTATGGCGTGTCCCCCCACTCTTAAAGGTAGGGGGTCATGTCCCCCTCGACCCCTAGATCGCCGTCCATGCACATACCGGTACCGTGTTCATAGTGTATTTTAGCAATCCAGAATGTTTAAAACAAATTCGCAGCCATTGTCGTGTAACTCGTAAAACTTGAGAAAAACTCAGTTATTGTGCAATATGTCAGTAAGTTTCGTGAATTTTAAATAGTTTCTCACGACGAAACCCTTGACAAGAAACCACTTTTCTTTCGCCGAAAATGCGTTAAAACTCACCTACGGTAATGTAGAATTCAAAATATTTTCCGGGGGAGGACCCCGGTCCCCCGCTTCAAAGGGGTGGGGAAGGGAAGGGGAGGGCTGGGAGAGGAGGGAATGGGATATGGATAGGCATGGAGAGGAAAGGGGAGAAGGAAAGGAGAGAGGGAGGGAAGGGAATTCTTCTTTTTAGCCATACCGGCACCTCTTATAATTGTTTCCCACTTCGAGCCCTGCACCAAGAGTGAATTCAAATTGCATTTTGAGACGCAGGAAAAAACGACTCATATTTGGGGCCCTTTGTCGTCGGGGGCCCCGGAGCACGTGCTCCAATGGTTAACCCGGGCCTGGTTGTGTAGTGTTTAATCTAGTCCCCCTCTTCTGGGAGGGGAAACAAAGTTTCTGAGGGGACCACCGAATTTACACAAGATTTTTCAGGTAATTTCATCCACCTTCAAAAAGTTTCTGACTTTTTCAAAATTTCATCTTCACAAAAAGTTGATGACCTTTTCTTTTAGTCATTCCTCCGACTTTTAACACTTTTCTATAGCAATGACTCTCTCAAAAAGGTCCATTATCTTTTTTTGGGAATTCATCCCTCTATAGGCTCTAAAAAGTTTATTACTCACCTCTCGGGGGGAAATACATGTATCCTGGGGGGGGGGGAAAGAGATTTTTCCTCCCCTAACGGTCTCTGCATTATAATATTGCTGGCCTCTGGGGAAACTTCAATCCTGGAGGGGGCATTTCCCCCCTAAAGGTGTCTAGATTAAACACTGCTGGTTGTGTATGAGACAAAACCATGCAGTTAATTCGGTCTCTCGATCGCGACACTTGTGTTACCTGTATACATAATCAACGCAGTCCCCCAGCTGTCGGCTCGGCCTGAACCGGAAGTCCTCATAGGCCGCACAACTGTCCGAAGGACTGCACACTAGCAGCTAAGCTCTTAGCTCGCTAACAGCTAGAGGCGGTCAGTTTTGAAAAGTTAAGTGTTTTTGTATTTTGCAATTTGGGGGGGGGGGTTGAACCCGTAAAACTGCCCCTAAATAGCTAGGCCACGCCAAATCAATGTGAGGTTTAGGCCTACGTTAGAAATTGATACAACTAAAATATAGCTGTTATACAACTAAACTTTATGAATTTATGATTTTCGGTAAGCAAATAATGTACACTTGGTGCAGAATTATATTCAAAATATAGGCCTATAAACAATGAGGTAGGCCTAAGTCCGTTGCAGAGGCGCGTTTACAGAAAACGGGGCCCTAGGCGCAAACATTTTTGGGGCCCTTCTGAACTTGTAGGCTGAGAGTCTGAAGTTGAACTTGAAGCCATTTTTGTGACACTGGCACTGTAATTATGATTAGTTATAGAAGCTATTTTCAAGGAATGTTAAGTTATTCGATTTAATGCATTATTTTAGTTTAAAAAAAACTGACATATATAGACAATCAACGCGAAATAGGCCTACATGGCCATTTTTACCTCTTGAATTATGTTGAATAAATTGCGCTGTTAAATTGTCTCCATTATTGTGATAAATTCATCACAAATTGTATTGGATACCATAATTCTATAATTGGAAAAAATATTTTCAGTCGTTTAATTGGGGGCACTCCAAGATTTGGGGGCCCTAGGCGCGCGCCTAGTGCGCCTACGTGTAAACGCGCCTCTGGTCCGTTGGTGGAAAACAGTAATCAATGGTGATTTATGTAAGATCTTGTCCAACTTCGAAAGTCATAAAATTATAATATTATGTGACTATATATAATATATGTTTCATATGCCAATGTGTTTTTGATGAGTGATGCTTTCCAGGAAAGTTAGAGCTAGAGGTAAAACCAGCTGCCACTTAATGCCATATCTAGCAGGGATGGCGAACCGATGGCACGCGTGCCCAAAGTGGCACGCGTTGAAATTTTTTCGGCACGCGGAATTCAGAGCGTCCCCCCAAATTTCAAACTTAGAAATACAAAATCCCTGTACGAATCCACATTTTCTTTGTTAAAGGACTTTATTTTAATGCCATTCAAAAACGATCATTGAAATAATGTCTTTAATTCACTTTTGTTACGCTTTGTTAACTAAAACCTATACGAGAAAATAATTATTATAGTGTGCAAAATTCCGAGGGGGCACGCGACGGTATGTTGTAAAATGATTTAGCAGCATTTTGGGATTTTTGGCACGCACCTTAAAAAAGGTTCGCCACCCCTGCCATATAGGCTTACACATATTAGATCGTGACAAAGAAATAACACAAATAGGTTGATATGGGTCGTCTATAAAGGACGTCCACAAGTTACCTACTTTGAACCCGTCCCTCCCGAAGCCCGCATTTAGCGCAACTCCTCTCATCCCTTTGTGGACATCGCACTCCAGCCGAGTACCAAAGCCTAGATCCTGCACATGTTGATCACACGTAGGCTACAGGGCTTAGCCGGGATGAGGTGGGCCACTTATATGATGATCCAGCCGACCTCCATCTGCCCATCTTTCAACAACAGATACAGATGTTCTCAGCAGAGGGACTCCACTAGATTGAACACAGGATGCTCTCTGTATGAAGTTGGTGTTTTTAAGGCGTAGGATGTACCGAACCCTTACTCCGTCCCTGTGGACGTCCTTAATGGACAAATCCACAGTATTACGCAACCAATTTGAGACCAGAGTTTAACTCCTACCTCTCAGTCCTCTTTCTGATCGATTTTGCCACTTTCTTCCTTTTCCCTGTTTCTATTTAGTTCTGCTACCTGTTTTATCTCATCATTGGTTTATCTCCTTTTTCGCCATTGCACTATATAAATACCGATTGCATAGTTTAAGTAAAAGTTCTAACGGCAATATTATTGTAATGACACATGTAAAGGCTGCATCACTTGAAGCACCAATTGTTAACCTTACTACTGGTTAGTTATCTGATCTCTACTGGCTTATTCACAAGCACTTGCATTGTGTTAGAGACTTCTCGAATATAATTGTAATCATAATCGTATTCTCCAAACTTCTAAAGCGCCACTCGAAGGCCAAGTGCAGGGCACAGCCTATTCACGAGCGCTGCGTCAAATCAGAGGGGTTTCCAGAGATTAGTCCAGAATAAATTCAAGTCCGGTTTCCATGGGGGTAAGTCAAGAGAGGAGGCAGAGCAGCTGTTAAAGCGGGTGTCGCTTAGGGCAAGAAGAATTGGAAGGTGGAGGATCAGACGAGTCTGGGTAGGAGTTCTTGAAAAGGTGAGACTTCAGTTTTGAGTGGAAAGCCCGGGGCATGATAGAGGGGCATGAAAAGATGATGGAGAACGGGTTGCAATGATAGCATGTGAAGAACAAGATTTGGTTGTCAGGAAAGCAGGATGGTTGGATAGTGGAGTTTGCAATGATAAGCAGGCTGGGAGTATTGCAGAAGAGTTCATTAGTGAAAAAAATGGATTTAGTTGATTAATACCCTGGTGTTTCAGCATGCATATTAGGCCAATATGAGTAATCTGTGGGTCTGACATTTTAATGTTCATACTTTATTAGGCTCCGAGTGGGCCCTCTCTTTTTTAGTTTAGGACCTGGGCTCTACAGCTGCACTTCTGGGTGTCGCTGGGGCGTCACCGATAATCAGATCTCTCTACCAACTGATTTGAAGAGGGTCAAAATATCCTGTTTCCTTTGTTTGAGCAAATTAACAGGATGTGGCTCTGATCAGTCAATGTCTTGGCTTTAACTGATCTCTCCTACTGATCTGTCTGCCCATCTTTCAGCAACAGTTATGTAATCATAATCTTTAGATTTGTACAGTGCTCATAAAGCTAAGTCGCTGGAACCAGCTTCTTCACAGGTGTTCAATCAAAGCAAATTCGACAGACAGGTAAGGTAAGATTGGGCATCAGATGAGGCAGGTAGACAGTCAGTTGGCTATTCAGACTGGTGTTTAGAATTGGAGCAGTGAGAGATGTATGGGGAAGAGGAGGAATCGGAATAGGACTTGTAGAAAAGGAGTGTATTCCAGTTTTGAGTGAAAGACCTGTCGAGAAATAGCAAGAGGTGAGGTTTTGGTGAGTTTGTAGCATGGATCAGATAATTGTTGTGTTTATGGTGAGAGTTTATTGCAGAAGGGTGGATCAGTTATGGCTATGAAGTGATTCCCAAATTTTAGGAAGAGACAAAGGAATTGCAGAGAATTGTTAGGGTGGATGAGGGGCAGGTTGATTGGAGTGGTTGGACTGTAAATAACTGATGAAGATAGGAGGTTGCAGGATTGGAGTGTGCTGTATGTAAGCAATAGAACTTTTGTACTGTTTTCATTCAGGTATGTTAAGCCAGGGAAGTGATTTGAAAACAGGAGTAAAAGACCTGCAACGAACAAGCACATGTATGCAGTATATGTAAACAAATAAAACCAGATTAAAACAATTCAAGGATCAACAAATGACAAAGCAGAAAAATGAGATTGCATAACAAGCATGGCACTGTCAAATCAAAAGACAATGACAGGACATGGCTCAGAACTTTAGACACGAGCCCACGATCCTTCTCATTCACTTTACCACCAGATACACAACTGCTTTTCCGCTGCTTTCTTACATTTCATCCACAATTATACTCTGCTCTTCACTAACTTACAGCAATAATGCGACTTTCATAAGATAAGATCACAATTTCTGACTTGGCACAAACATGACAAGCTAACTAACAGCAGTCAATAGCAGTTACCGTAGATGCCAAACGAGTTAATAACAAACACCAGTCAATCACCCATATAGGATCGCAGCGGAACTGTGGCTTCTACCCATTCATTTGGGTGAATCATCATATTTCTCCACATGGAAATCTCATCCCCGGCTGCATCCATCCATTCTTTGTCTGGTTGCCTAACCACAGCTGGAAGAAATAAGAATCACCAATTAAACATGAACTTGTCATAGATGCAAAAAAGTTATCGCTGTCCCCTAAGGTCAAACGCAAAGTAGCTATTGTACTACCTTGTAAAGTCGTAGTAAAATATAAACAGAAGAATTAATTCAATGGCATTGTGACATAAACTACCCATAAAAAGCAGCAAATACCGAAACTGGTAATGCTTCTCAAACTTTATTGCTGTTCTGCAGCTGTGGATTTTTAAATTAAACTTTTCTGTGTTTTTGCCACACCTTGTCTCCAAATCTGGGCACTTATTTATCACAATTACACAAGCTACATTCTTCTGAATGAAGATTTCTTATGTTTCCTTAGCAACAGGTGACCATGCCTGAGACAATCCTCACAAAGTTGGAAGTTAATCTCCCACAAAAAGCAATCAAAAGGCAAAATGGTTAAAATGACTTCTTAGCATATTTTACCATTTCTTTTTGAACTCCATAAAACTAAGTTCTTATGCATAGTTTTGCTGTCCAAGTATTTTAATACGATACAACAAATATTTAAATGCTCTTTTGTGCCCTATTTTTGAAGTCATGTCCCTTAACTATTATGTTAAACTTTGCCCATAAGAAATCTAATTAATTCACACCACACAGGTAAATAACTAAATTAACTTGTGACTTCTCAAATATAGCTGAGGAGAGATCTTCATCTTAACAAATGCAACTTTTTTTATATTTGTGGTAGAAACATGTGGTTTTCACCTAACTATTCAGCACATGTGCAGTAGGCACCGGCATAATAGAAGTTACTAATTATTATTATTCTTATTAGTAATCCAGTGCAATATTAAACCACATTTTAAACCCTCACCAAACGAGAAGAAACCACATTTGGTTTCTTCTCGTTTGGTGAGGGTTTTCTCATGCATGGTGACATATTTTTAAAAAATGTGTAGAGATATCACATTACAGGACACAGTATTATCAGAAGAAAGATGGAATCAGTTCTGATCAAACTCAACTCACAAGAGCCAAGATTTAGACGGATACCACCAAGGAAATCGTGGCTTTTGAGTCGATCGTGATCCCAAATGGTCAGTTCAAGACCACAATCCTCCAGATCTTCTAGTGCTATGCTTGTAAACACGAATGTGTGGTTCCAGGTTGGATTGCAACTGTGTTTGACAATTCTTGTCTTTTGCTTGCTTTGATGCAACTGGTCGGGCAACAGGCGACTAAACCAAACAGCAGCAAACCATCAAATCAACTTCCCACAATAGAATCCAATGATAGTAGAGCTTGAAGTAACTGGTATAACTGAACAACTTTGCAATAGCTTTTCTCGGGGAACTGTTTTGAGGTACCGTACAAAATTGTTTCTGAAAAGTATATTTGTACATAGCATTAGTTTTGGATGGAAATGCCACCATATCTACTTGGAAGTTATGATATGAACACAGTTACAAACCTCTAACACACGTTTTGACAAAGTGTTTACAAGTCTCTGTTTAGGTGACATGAAACCCAACTCAAGATTTCTTGGCGCAAAGCAGAGCCAGTGCTAGAACAAATGGTTAGGGGCCATCCATATATTACGTATGCAAAAATCCGGGGAAATTGGACCCCCTCCCCCCCTGTTCGCAAGCGTACTTTCTTCCACACCCCCCGTGTACGTACGCTTGACGCACACACCCCCTCCCCCGAAGACCAGCTGCAGAAAGTATCTCGGCAGCGACTGTCAGCACTTTAGGCCAGATTGAAGGATGAGTGAGGGCCAATATAGACAAATTATAGGTGTCTCGTTCACAGCACAGAATAACTGCACATGGCTTTTATATAATGTAATAAAATGCCATCGAACGACTATAGGACAATACAGAGTTACAAGGAGTTACAAATAGGCTAATGTGGACGTCATAATTAGAAATTTTTTTTTCGTACGTACACATTTTGTCCCCCCTCCCCCTGTTCGCACCCATACGCAAAATCGCCGAAATCCGACCCCCCTCCCCCATCCTTGCGTACGTAATATGTGGATGGCCCTTAGGGGGCCATAAGAACTTTCAGGTGCTATAAAGCTGCTGAATCTATTGTTAGACTGATGTTGCTACTGAGACAGGCAACTTTCATTAACTGAAAGGATGGATGAACTGATTGATGGATGGAAGAAAGATCCAGTCAGAACTCTTATTAGGTCAAGAGAATGAACTCCTCCATCCTGGCATTAGGACCAAGACAAAAACAGGTTGTCAGGTTTCATACTTAAAATATGATAATTTCAAATGTTCAAAAACTGTTTGCTTATGTAAAGAAACACAAAACAAGTCACTGTATTGGGTTAAATGTTGATATTCTTGCTTTACCCGAGATTGTTCCATGGTTTTGATCTGAGATCAAAAACATGATTAAGATGTAACTTGGTTTTGAGAGCTATACTCAGTTGACAGGAAGCTTGGTTTGGGATGACAAAAGCATATTCAAAAACATATTGACAGCTCCATTTAAATAGAAAGGAAGGAGTGTAAAAAAAGTGTACCATTTGCAGAAAGGATTGCTGAGATTGTTTCCATGGATGGCACTGAGGTTGCGTGCCATTTTGACAGTGGCAAGCAGTTCACCATATGGTTTCTTCTGCTTTCCTTTTATTTTACTGATTGTGCGATCAGCTGTGACATACTTCAGAGACACGTCAAGGTCAGCCTTTGAGGTCAAACTCAGTACCGATTTCCACTTCTGCAAACAAGATATAAAGCTACTTATCAAAGGCATGAGAAAAAGTAGCTCAAAGATGTCAGAATAAAATATATGTATGCAAGCAATGTACAGTATGTGTTTACCTGAGCACTTGGTAACATCTTGAAAGCAAAGCAAACATGGCTGTATAACTCGTATAAGAATCTTATGAGAACATAACTTGAGCTTAGCATGGCCAAATAGTAAATATGTGAGAATGACTACTGAATCTATTAGGATGGACCACTCCACGACAGCGCATTGTGAGCTAGTGTGGATGTACAAAAGCAAAGGATCAGAAGATCTGCAAGTGCTGGCTTGAAACTAGCATAAAGATATATCTCTTATTGAATGGCAGGATACAGCCAACAAAATCTGCCTTTGTGCGTTGTGCAGCCAAGGATGGACTAAAGCTGATTTATTCTGAACTTTGGCCGGGAATGTAATAATCCAGGTATATCAAGATGAAGGAATCAGTGTCTTTTGCAGCACTGAATGACAAACTGATTCAGAAGGAAACTGAATTTTAACAAGTCTTATAATGTAAACGTTATAGTACATTACAAGGCACACTAAAATGGAGTTCATACAGTGCAAGGTATTTAAATAGCACCTTTAAAGCATCTCCCAAAAGCGTTGCTTGCATGGCTATTTAACCCATTTAAACAGACATGACTTTAGGTAACCAGAAAATGCATGTTGAGCTGAATGACAATCAGTCTTTTCTCTATCAATAAATGAATATATATATATAAATACATATATATATATATATATATATATATATATATATATATATATATATATATACACACCAAAAGTTGGTAAAAGTACAGCCAGCCTCTATGGTCTATAAACTCATAAGTAAATAAACGCACTCTTGTTTGGTAAGAAGATCAAGTCACTGTTAGCAGGTAGTTAATGTAAGTCAGCAATTTAATCTAATCTTTTGACATTTCTAGCAGAGTTATGATAATACACAAGACATCTATTGATGGTTACTTCAAGCAAAATCGTAGTCAGTAGTCATAATCCATTGGAGAAACTTCGACAAATTCCCGAATTGGTCGTGGAAACCACAGAATCAGGCTATGACAGGTAAGCATGTTGACAAAAGGTCTGTGGCACCACAGGTACAGCAAGCTAATATTAAAATGCTGGAAAAGTCATGATTCTGGGTCTGATAGTTGAAAAAATAAGTCACTAAGCTCCTTCTTACCACTCCTGCCTCTTGCTCCAGGTTGTACCATTGAGGTTCTATTTCGCTCAGAGCTCTGTTATCAAGTTGAATTAGCACATCACCAAGAAATTCATTGCGTCCAAAGCGGTCATTGTGCCAAACGCTGACCCACAGCGTATGTCGCTCAAGTTCTTCCTCTTCAACCTCATACTGTACAGAAAACATACAAAAACAAAATCAATCTATTCTCTGTAAAAACTGCTCAACTTTAAATTAGCTGTGGTTGATTTAATGATTTATTTAAGTTTCAGAATATCACTTTAACTGCATCATTTACTAAATGAATTTATACATGATCGCAATTTTTATCAATGACATTTAGCAATATCACTTTAACTTCATAATTTATAAAAATCAGTTTATTCATGATTTAAATTTTTATCAATGATATTTTTTCATTAAATAATTATATATTATGTATAATAATAATAATAATAATAAGCTTTTGCCGGCCGGGAAATAGATGAATAGGACCATTCCGGACACTTTATTTTCCATTTTAGTTAATATTCAAGTCCCTGAGGGATCCTGTATACCTCAGGGCAAAAAAAATAATAATAAGCTAATAATAAGCCATTCCAGAAAACCATCTATCTTTCTCCGGACATAGTTTTGACAGCTTGAGGGATTAATACTACCTCGGTCAAAAAATAAAATAATAATAATAATAATAATTATAGCATAATTATAAGATTATAAAAATAATGATGATAATTCATATGGGCAAATTACGACAATGATATTAAAGATTGGGCTCCAAGGGTTGGATTTCACATTCGGTAGTCACCAAATTTCATCAGAATAAAATGTGTACTTTTGTTGGATTTTAAGCCATTTGCTGGCAACTGTCCTGTGTATTTGTGGGTATATTGCGCCTGAGTGTGCTTCTGTGATACTTGACGCATCAACCGTATAGAATTTTCTTCTTTTGAATGATTTTAATACAGCCTACAAACATCATCACATGGCAGCTGCCATGTGTCTGGATAATAAATAAAAACAAACAGTCCGGAATTTCCATGTGCTTCTCCTGTGAGCCTTCAGAACGGGACTAAAAAGATTCCAGCAACAAAGCATCTGTTCTAAGAATATTGTAGATGTAGTCTTATAGGGTACTATATTTTACACAAGTTAACTTTGCAGCATCGGCTACCAATGAACTCGCCATCCTTCGAATAACTTTACCATCACAAAGCGAGCATCAGTAGAGATCATAGTAGTTGGTAATTACTGGCTCTCAGTTCTGTATGAATTTGTTTGATCAAATGCACACACTCAACAACTGAGGTATCTGCATAAATGGTTACTTAAATTTTTGCACAAGTAATATGTATGTGCTGATGGCTGTTTTTGGTTTTCCAGCAACAGTAACACTACATCAACCATCTGTTTTATAAAATGTGTCTGTCTTGCATTATTACAAAGCTACTTACTTACTTACAGCTTCAGGTTTGTGAGGGGATGGAGCCATAGCCCAGAGGTCCTTCTGTTCCAAACCTTAATGACCAGGAGCTTACAAGGGGCTAAATCCTCCCAATTTTACTTCCCAACATCGTCTGCAACACTGTTAACCTTACAGATTGTTTCTGTTAAATACACTATTGCAACATGACAAAGAAACAAGTTTGTGCAAAGTGCAGTCAAGTTTACATGTAAACTTAAGTTTTACACAATGACAAATTTTAGACACAAAGAGATTTTCTGGCAAGAGATATCTTACTCTAAGAACTTCGTTGTAGACTGGATTAAGCATGTTCTTTTTTATTGCAGTTTTGCGCTTTCCTGATTTGCTTTTATTCGGTAACAGATATGTCTTGACATAACTATAAAGAACAGAATAAACACAGATCTATAATGATTATAATTATGATAATTATAATCAGTGCTTTTTTCAGCCGGAGCACTCCGGAACGGCGTTCCGGCACCTTTTTTCAGGTACTAAAAATAATTTATTTATTTTAACAATAAAAACAATTATTTAGTTTTTTTAATTTTTATTTCAGTGTTTTGAACTGTTTCAGTGTTTATTGAACCCTCACAACCCCTAATCCCGTTTTTCTTGGGATTTTAGTCCGCCCATAATTATTCCGTTCCGGAACCTAATGTTCCGTTCCGGAACATTTTTTCCAGAAAAAAGCACTGATTATAATTAGTTAGAGTTAGTTTATACACTGAATTAATTATTTATTATTTGAATGGTCACTAGACAACGCCTAAAGAAATTACATAATACTGCTTGAAACTAAATGCATTCTGATCTCTGCTCCAATATATCAAACCTATCCACAATAAACAAACATATGTAAATATTAATTAACTTATTTAAACAAAAAAATTAATATATATATATATAATACGTAAATATTAACATTATCCACTGTGCATAATGTTAACAGAAATGTGCAATAAAAATAACAATTACCTTACCCTACATGACCTTACCTGACCTTGCCGTACATGACCTCACCCTACATGACCTTACCTGACCTTACCCTACATGAACATGACCTTACCCTACATGACCTTATCTTGCCTTATATGAACTTACCTGACCTTACCCTACATGACCTTACCTGACCTTACCCTACATGACCTTACCTGACCTTACCCTACATGACCTTATCTTGCCTTATATGAACTTACCTGACCTTACCCTACATGACCTTACCTGACCTTACCCTACATGACCTCCCCCTACATGACCTTACCTGACCTTACCCTACATGAACGTGACCTTACCTGATCTTACCCTACATGAACATGACCTTACCCTACATGACCTTATCTTGCCTTATATGAACTTACCTGACCTTACCCTACATGACCTTACCTGACCTTACCCTACATGACCTTACCTGACCTTACCCTACATGACCTTATCTTGCCTTATATGAACTTACCTGACCTTACCCTACATGACCTTACCTGACCTTACCCTACATGACCTCCCCCTACATGACCTTACCTGACCTTACCCTACATGAACATGACCTTACCTGATCTTACCCTACATGAACATGACCTTACCCTACATGACCTTATCTTGCCTTATATGAACTTACCTGACCTTACCCTACATGACCTTACCTGACCTTACCCTACATGACCTTACCTGACCTTACCCTACATGACCTTATCTTGCCTTATATGAACTTACCTGACCTTACCCTACATGACCTTACCTGACCTTACCCTACATGACCTTACCTGACCTTACCCTACATGACCTCCCCCTACATGACCTTACCTGACCTTACCCTACATGAACATGACCTTACCTGATCTTACCCTACATGACCTTACCTAACCTGAGCAAACATCATAAATGTGGATCCTAAACTCAGTGAAAATCTGAAATTTAAGAAAAGTTAATAACTAACAATATTAAAAATAGCCAAAATTGTCATTACGGGTCAGAACGCTTTTTCTTGGCATCAGCCGCTGCGAGTCCTCTGCACTGTCGGACAAATACATCAACTGTGCTGCTACGATCATTGTATCTGATGCTCAGTTCTATTTCTCCAGTAACAGCAACCTTTCCCAAATGGCTCTTCCCTGGATTACTGTAGTAACTGATTATGCTTTCCTGGCTGGTTGCCTTTAACAAAAACAGAATCCACTTTCAAACAAGGTTGTCTTTTCAGGGCTTGTATTCAGAAATTGCATTCCCTTCAGCACGTACGAAAACCAAAACATGAGAATTAGCATATCTCTGTTTACGGTGTTATTCGATACTGTATAATTGTTAGATTATTCTTCTTATCTCTTCTAAAACCCAGTTCACAACTGGTTCATTTCTTTAATACATGCAGTTTGGAAGCACTTCATATCATTATTCATGCATGTCAGTTAAAACTATTTCAGAATCTCAGCATCAGCATTTTGAAGTGTTTCAGAGGGCAACAGGTTCAGATGTGACTTCATGTACAGAATCTGTAGGCATCAATCATTATCGCACATGAAACAATACTGATGCTACACTACTCGACTACTGGCAACACCTGACCCATTGCAGTAATTTATAATTCTCAAATTTTTTAAGTTACAAAATGATTTACTTAAATTATTGACTTAAATTGGTTAATTTGTAATCCCTATCACACACACTTTATATCAAGCAAATCAATTTTATATCAAGCAAGCAAACATACATATATAAATATGCACATACATACATAACAAAAGAAATAAGTTACCTTGATGGATGAGAAACTCTGCTTGCTTGATAAATTATCCTGAACTTTAACAGAATTTGAAGTGGCAGCTGCCAGATCACCATTCACAACTTCTGCATGTTCATGATCATCATCCTTCAACAAAATACTCAGTATAATTAAACAAAATTATATCAAGCTTTTGCTTAATTAAATGACAGTATACTTAAACAAAATAATATGAAGCTGTAGTGAATAATATGAAACTAATTAAATAACAAACTTACTGGCTGTTTGAATTGATAGCTTGGGTGATTGTCTAAAATGACGTAAAACCAACCACAATTCTCTCACTACCAAAGTAGTTATTGATTAAATGAATACATATATAAATAAAATGTAAAACCTTAACCTTCACAGGTAGACAAAACAATTAATATTTATTCTGTCTTTAGTGACAGATGAATTATTAGTGGGAATTTTCTAAGTTAAAGAAAATTAGAGAAGTTCTATGGAAAATTCTCAATCCACACTCTAAAATATTTCAAATGATTTTAGGCAAAGGTAAAAACAAATTCAAAAATTGATGATTTAAACACTACATAGTTAATCTTCAGGTATAGTGTAGTCAGCTGGATCACACCCGGCCCACCGGATCTGAGATCCGGCACCTTTGGTTTGAGATCCACCACCCAAACTATGAGATCCGCCACCTAAAGTGGAGAACCATACCCTAAAAGTGGATAGCCATCACATAAATATATCTTGGTTGCAGTAATAGATAAGACGCATCATATTTCATGCACTTGTAGTTTTATCAGAATATCAGTTAGTTATAGATTAGCCAGAAAGACTTATGCTTGTGCTTTAAAAAAATTTGGAGATCTGCCACCTCTGGATGACCAATTTAACCACTGAGTGTAGTTAAATGTAATTAATTATGCTGATTAGTGTGTCCCAACATTGTTGAAATTGTAAAGTCTTACCTTTCAGAAACTTGCTTCTTAACCCACCAATTTCACAAGGAAATTTCTAAAAATTTTGAAAATGTCTGACCATCCCTTGAGGCACCCAAATTTCTACAGATTTCTTCCCCTGCATAACCATTTTAGAGTTTTATGTTTCAACTGTAACACTGCCATGGACAGGTTTGGTATTACTGACAAGTATTAAGATTAGAGACACCAGCAACAGCTACCAAAAAGCCACCTGTAATCAGTACTCACAATGCCTTGCTATACTTTATGGCATTAAGCTACATGCAGGTTAGAATGCACAAAAGTTAACAAAGTTTAACTTTTTGAAAACAACAATGTTTCGCAAATCAAAAATATGATGATTATCTGAATATCCATTAGACTGTAATGGTTGCACAAATTAACTTTCTTCTGTGTCTTTCTATGACTTGCAGCAGATACCGTGTCTGTGATTAATCCATTGTGATACTAGCATTGAATGCCTGGATCAGAACTACACCTTGTTCAGCACAGTCAATTTACACAATCCACATTCTTCACCGAATCTTCAGTCATCTTAAATGAGGGGATGTCTGGCCAGGTTTCAACAGGGAGATCAAGACAGCTAGCATTATTGCCTACAATTTGGAAGGTGTTTCAGTTCTGTCACACTGCAGGAAGGTCATTTAAGAAAATGTTTGTCTTCATCAGGATTTGCTTGTTTAGTTGGAGACAGATGCTGAGAAAACAGCGGTGTTGCTAGCTCTTGGCTGACATGTTTCATCATCTTCAAGCCTTTAGATTAACAAGAAATCAACAAGTATATGGATTAACAGGATGCCATTCTCAATGTCAGCCATGCCTTAATGCAAATACAAACAATGAAAATGTTAAACCACTGAATTCTCTGCAGTCTGTTGCCTTTCAGCAGTCTCTTCGTCTTCAGTGAGTGGATTGCCTTCACCAACTAATGTGCTTCGAGTAAGGCTTAGAGATCACAAACTTAGCACTTAATCTTACTAAGTGTGCTGAAAAACAGAGAAACTCACACTGGCCTTCTCTGCACTAACTCAGTTGGTAGTGAGTTTTGATGTTCCACAGGTTTGCAATGATTCATCTGAGACCACATGGCAAGAAATCTCTTAGACATGAGAATCTTAGGTCCGGTTGATGACCATAAACAGACAGCAAAGGCACTTGCCAGCAGCACCTCAAACAAGTTATGTCAACAGGCCATTGACAACAGATTCTGTTTGACAGCCAACTCCAGCCAGTCATTCTGGCACTGTTAGACCAAATAGTGTTAAATCCTGTTAAATACCGTTACAAGCCATTCACAGGTATCTAGTCATCTACAAGCTGCACCATTGCCTGAACCAGAGGCCAATATTGAAACTCAAAACAGCTGTATGCTGCCATCAACAAATGCAGAAACCAACACTGCTAGTTAGTGAACATTTGATGCCTTCATCATGCTTTTTTTTGCCTTCATCTTCAACATTTTCCTAACATCAGCCAACAGCATCCCAACCCACTGATCTACAAGCACTGAAGTTATATGTAAACGTACCATTACACATTTCTATAGCAGCCATACATGGTGTTGAAGTTAGTTCTGAATTGGTCTGCAGCCTAGCGATGGCAGTGCTGATGCTGCCAATAAATAATGCTTTTGGCGAGTCAAGTGGCAAATGTTGATCATTGTATGTCATATGCATGAGATGCCAAAGTCACGGTGGATTGCAGCTCTTTGTGTGGTCAAGTATGGCAGATACCTTTAGTGACATAACATCTTCATGTTTGCCTCGTCTCCAGTATTTTTAGGTGTAGGAACTTCATTACAACTTCTCTTTGTTCATCTTTTGAAGATATTTTACTGGCACAATACAAGTCACAAGAAAGTACAGAAAATGAATAAATTTCCTTTGTATGTTTTTGCACAGTATCAGTATCAGTTGCCTTATCGTCTAGTATGGCAAAGTTCAATACTAAGCAAGTTATCATAATAATTATTTTATTAATTTAGGAAACTTTTACAAAATTATAGACACTTTGCACTGAAATGACAAGATTTGTGGAATTTTTGGAGACTATGACTCCTAAATTTCAATTTTTACAAAACTTTACAAATAATACTTTTGGAGGGTGAGACTTCAGATTTAGCAATAAAATTTTCAAATTTTAAATTTTTCAAATTTCAAATTTTCAAATTTTATGAAACCCAAATGCTTATAGGATGTTGCTGCACTAAATAATTCTCAAATCAGTGTAGAAAAGAAATGCCTGCCTCATCATGCTGGGTGATGATTAAAACTGGTGAAACTTTCTTTTGCGATGAATGGGGTTCTACTGGAAAAGCCAATTCTGCATCCAACTGCGTGCTGATATTAGCATCTGCTCAAAGAATACAACATACAAAGACAAGAACATTCAGTTAACATACAAAATTGACTGTAATCTAATAGTGGTGGTTATATGTATGAATGTATTATATAAGTAAAAGTAAGTAAGTAAGTATATTCTTTAATATAAGCAGTTGCCAAACAGCACTCTGGTGAACATGCATCAGCATACATACATCATGATAAATTAATACGTAAATAGCATTCTGTATTATGTATGTACGTATGACTGTGTGTCTGTATAATTGTATGTCTGTATGTATCCAGACATTTCACAAAAAGCCTTTTAAATATTTGTACTTCTCAAAAGTGTTGCTCTTTCCAGTCTAAATGGGGTTAAAGTTTATTATTAAGCAAATGCCACAAACGATTGATGAACCAATTCAACCAAATGAAAAAGTGCTGACTGTTTACTCATTTCAACAAGATTGAAGGGCTTGAAGGTAAAATTAAACCAGGAGTTTTGCATGAGTTTCAGACTGAGTAACGATAGGAGATGTTTGTTAATTAGATTTGATATGGTGGAACTGTATGCAGATAAGAGATCATGAGAGTCTGTTGGGGATTTAGGAAAGGAAAGAAGGAATCAAGGTCAAGTTGTACGATGACTGTCATTTTCTATAAAGATGATAATAGAAAGTTTTGCTATGAAAATCACCTAGGTAAAAAATATGCTGTAAAATACTTCAGACATGCTAGTGCATGTAAAAGAGCAACAGCATTTGTATATGTAGATTCAGAAAGCAGAAATGAGACAAATTGATTGATGCAAACACTTTTCTCCTGTCCTTGTTCTAATTTACATATGTGCACGTTATTCCTGAAGCATCCGCACCATTTTATCAGAGCATTGTATGTACTAAGCATCATGCACATGGGAAGGGAGGCTCAATAAGCTCATTTGAGTTTCTCTTCCCTTTTAGCACTTGTGAAAAGTACCATAGTGTCAAACTAAATTTCCTGACTTATAGTGAACTATTTCTATTCCTTGTAAACAAATTTATGCAACCATTTATGCATATACCTCAGTTGTTGCCGCATGTGCATTTGATCAAACAACTTCATAAAGAACTGAGATGGCTCAGTAATTTTGTTACTTATGACCACACTCTACAGTAATTTACCAAAAGCATAGAACCTACCAGTCAGTGGTACACTGAGAGGAGCCAAACAAAACTGAACAGAGTGCGAAGTTGCAGAAAGAAATGCACCAGCAACATTACAGGATTTGGCAGTGGCGATTTCAACCTCTGCATCATGCAACCAATCATCTGCAGACAACATTTCAAATTCAATGGTGCGTTCAACTGCAATGTTTAATTGTGGACTGACTCTTTCTGGAACTTTATGTCCAACAAAAATGGCTCCTTCATTAAGCACCATAGAGCCACTCGACTGCAAGTCCAAATCATCATCTGTGTCATCATTTTCAGTTGTCAGGGCAGCCCTATTCTGTGCCGGCTGCAACAACAGTTGCTGGTCATTGGCAACAGAAACTTCTGATCCTTGCACCGAAAACTTCTCTTCTGCTTCTGATCTACAGAATTGGCTGCTCCTCACTTGCTTGCCAGCAAATGAAGAAACACTGGCATGTTTAAGATGTTTATCTGAAAAATGAGAATCTTCTTGATTCTGTGAAAGAAGTTGTTCTGTTGGGACGGTCTTTTTCTTAAGACCACCTGCAACTCCTCTGTTAACTTGATGAAACGTTTCCCCTTCAGCAACATTGAAGGTTCGATATTCTTCTGAATGAGAGCAGCTGGCAGATGGCAGCAACGCACTCCTTTCCACTACATTCCAGCACTTAGCTTCACTGTCTATCTCTTTTGATGCAAATATGTTGGAAACTAAGGAAGCAGTGTTTCCATGAACAAAATCAGTTAAGTCCATACTTTCATTCAGTGATGCTGTTTCCAGACTGTCTCCACTAGCTAAAGATTCTAAACGAACAGCATGATTGCCAACCCCATAAAATGAAGATTCGTAGTCAGCCAGGTGTTCGTCATATTTCACCTGATCTGAAGAAGAAAATAACTTGATTTTACCAATTTTGTTGCTGTTTTCTCTATGATTTTCATTTGACTTAAGTACTTCTTGCAGCACAATTTTTTTCTGCACAGCAGTATTGTGATATTTTGGTGGTATAGTCTCACTCGACACTGTTGCACCAATCCCCAGTTGCTTTTTAACCAACTGTAAATCAATTTTTTCGTTAAAATTTGCTATCATTGTTGATTTAGAGTATGTCTTAGAATGCTCCTTATCAACAATGTTTTGGTCATTCCAGCTTTGTTTCTCACAAATTTCTGAAAGACTTAAATTCCTGTCCAGTTCTGATAAGAAGACTTCGTTATAGGCAGCACTGGCACTGATTTCTCCTTCAAGGTCACTTGATGTTCCCGTAAGTGCAAATTCCTCAGTCACCAAGTGAGAAAGAGAGTCACTCCTGACTGTTGACTGATGATGTTTCTGTTGAGTTCTGAGAGATTTTGAATCATTAAAAAAGTCTGAATCAGAGTCACATTTTTGCAAGAAATCAAGGCCCTTCTGCTTCTTGCTCAAGCCTTCACAACTGGTCGAGTGACTTGCACCCGTTATTTGCACATTTTCCTTTACAACAGGACTTCTTGAGGCCAAATCGTTGACTTCTTTTAGCAAGAATGACGTTTTTATGTCAGACAATGGATGGTCCTGAGTATCAGCTTTGCTTGTAAAGCACACTGTTCTTGGAGATGACTCCACAGAACTTGTATTAGCTTGTTTATTGTCAAATAAATCTAAGTTAGGTACAACGTAATTAAGGTCATTCTTCTCTAGCCCATTAAAAACTTCATTCTCCATGGATGGCTGTCTTTCTGCAATATTCTTCTCTGCTTTAAATTTTACATTTTCTTGACTTGAAGACAGCTGTAGAACTTTCTTGTTATTTTCTGTAACTGAGTCAAAACTTGGATTAACCTTGCTGCCCAAGGTCAGCATGATTTCTTCACTGGCCAACTGACTTATGAAAGAATCCAGTTCCTGCTGGTCTGAAACTGAAACAAGACATTCACCTTTAAGCAGCAAACTGTTTCTCATGTTCCTACACCATTCTTCATCTTCAGGATCACTATTAAACAGATCACAGGAATTTACAATGTTTGTTTGTAAATCGAGATCCACTTCTTTTTCTGTTTTCTCGCTGATAACACTCAGGGAATCGTCATCATCATCTTCATCATAAACCACAAAACGGTTTGCTACCGACTCTGGCTTTGAAATGACATTCAATCCAGACTTTCTGTCTGTCTCACGCAGATGGGTCTTCGTATTTGTAAATTTAAGCAAACCTCGACTATCGATTTCATCTTTTGCTCCATGCATTTCATTTTGAGTCACATTGACATCAGGTTTATGAGAACACTTAGTCACAGGTGTATGTCTGAAATGCTGTGGGATGGTTTCACTTGTTGATGCCACAGTTTCCAGTTTCATCCTGCCATCAGCCACACTCGTGTCTCTTCCATTAGATTTTACCAAGTGTGCAGCAGCTGCAGTTGACTTTAGACTGGGAGAAAACCAGACGGATTGAGTTTGAGTTTCTCGAGGGCTGGATGGTGACCCTGCACCATGAGATTGTGCAACTGGCATCTTGTCCAAATGCTCTGAAGCTTCTGTATTATACAAAAACACATTATTTAAGGTAACTACATGAACTGCAATACAGTGTCATATGACTTGGATCAAACAAGGCAATCTGACATCGTCCTGTGTGCAGTAAAATGCAACATAGCGTCATGTGACATAAAGCAGTTAAGTACTGCAATGCAGGAGGCTACAATAAAATATATGAAGACATTTATTAAACATACATTATTGAGACATTCCTTTATTATAAGGAATGTCTCAAAAGCACACAACACATGTGGCCAGTGGTAAAACTATTCATCCAGAGTTGGTGGCTCTCCAGTGCTAAAGCATAAGTGTATCTGACAAATCTACAGCCATCACTCACTATTTGCTGCTTGAATAATCATAAAAAGCATGACACAAAAATGCATATCATCGTTTATTATAAAATACAGGTAGGGCATCTCTCTCAGGTGGCACATCTCATAGGTCAGGTGGATTGTCTCGAATTAGAGGTGCTGGATCTCGGATCTGGAAGGACCCGGCTGAATTTAACCACTGCAAACTAACTGGTCTACACCGGTCAGTCAAAATGCATTCCACTGTGTGATGTTCAATAATTGCATCTTTTCTATTGTATCTAGAAATTTATACAGCGCCTCTCGCAGAATAACTATTCAGAGGCGCTCTCAGCACAGAAGTCCCTTGGAAACAGAAATGCCTTTAAAGAACGCGAGACCGATGAGGAAAAACCAGTCATTAGTTTGGCCCTGAGCAGAGAGCGAAGGTCATTTCAGATCGTGGGACCTACTACAGCAAACGCCCGGTGCTGGGCCAAGACAGTTTTAGCACTGAGAACAGAAAGATCAAGCCAATTCACAGAGCGCAATGAGCGAGAAGAAGATGCAGATAGCGGTTTTCGAAGATAGTTCAAGAGATATTTCGGGGCAGGCTGCTGAGATTTAGAGACAAGAAAGAGGATCTTATATTGGATGCGCGCAGCAATAGGAAGCCAGTGAAGGACATCAAGCATGTAAGTAGAGATATGGGCAACCAGGGGAGTCGAGCGATAAGCCTAGCAGAAGCATTTAGAACAGATTGAAGGGGGGAGAGATGCTGCTTGGGGAGACCCATGAGGACCAAGTTGCAGTAGTCCAAGCGTGAGCAGACAAATGCATGAACTATGGTGGTAAAGACAGAAGGTGAGACCGAGCGTCTGATGGCCCTGAGACGTCTCAGTTGAAAGAAGCAGGAGCAAGTCATGTTGGAGATATGCTCTGTGAATGTGAGGGAGGAGTCAAGTGTGACACCCAAGTCATGAAAGGTGGAAGTGTAGGTGTAAGCAGGAAATTTCTCAGTCAGCAATGGAAAGTTGAGTTTAGTCAGCTGCTGCTTAGTCTCAAACCAGATCAATTGAGTCTTAGCAGTGTTTAGGCAGAGATGGTTAGTCAACATCCAGTAGTGAAGGTCATAATAATAGCTTTTAGTTTCCAGAAAAACTTCAAAGACAGCATTTGATTCAACTGCCTTTGTTCATATAAATGTGTTGGTTACATTAATGAAAAATGGGGTAACGTACTCTGCCTCAAAGGCCCTTACAGCAAAATATTCACAAAATTCTAATGAATACTTTAAAGCCCAGAGAATTAATATTTCATACAAAGAGAACAGTCTGTGTAGCAGAACAAAATCAGTCACTTTAGTCACGAAACTAGACACAGTTTCACACTCTTATCATCAAAATATCACTAATATTCAAAGTTTATTAGGCCACGGGTAAGAGGTCTCAAGGAAACTCATAACACAACAGCAGGTACATTTTTATCTTACTCTGACAACCACAAGTTCTACAAAAGTTCAGAGGTGAAAGGTCAAAGGTGATTCAGTCATACATTAATAAACACCACAATTACATAATGGCTGCTGTGAGCCCAGGGACCACAACAGGATATTACTAAATACTAAATGTAATCATCATCATCATCAGTTCCTCACTCCAGCCATTTGACAGTGATGGGTACAAATAAATGATCTCCATTGTCTTCGGTTATTTGTCGCGTCCACTTCCCCCTTAGTGTTAGTCCAAGTGACGACCATTTATATTATCTATCCAGCGTAGTCTTGGTCTGCCTTTGTGTCTTTTTCCTTCAAATCTTGCATGTAGTACACTGTGTGGGATTGCGTCAACTGGCATTCTCTCTATATGTCCAAACCAGTGGCGTAGCCAGGTTTCAACACCAGGGGGAGCGAGCACATGAAAAGGCCCCAACTACCAAAATTAATAATTATCGACATTCACGTTGCAAAAATGCTTTTAATCTAATTAACACAACTAAATTTGGAAGCCACATTTGTAAAATGCTCAAATCTATTAGTTGTGCTATTCATTCATTCATTCATTCATTCGAGTATTTATATAGCACCTCCTCAGGGGGGCTACTCAGAGGTGCTCCCGACTCCTGCACGGCCAAACAATACAGTTTTTCAATCGAGTATAGAATATATAAGAGGGAGTTCTCGGGAACAGGCATAGATCCGGGAAGCCCGTTCCATGCCGTCGGGCCCACCACTGAAAAACACGGTTCTTCATGGTGGCTGAGCGGGCAAAAGGCACAATGAGTACTCCTTTGCCCGAAGATTGGAGGTGGCGACTACCATGAATTCCCAGCATGGGGCGGCAAAGGACCCGCAGATAAGCTGGAGCCCATCCCAACAAGCACCTCCAGACCAGGGAAACAGCCCTTATACTACACGCTGGCTGTAGCCAGTGCAGTACCTATAGCATATAACCAGAGACCTGACCAAATTTTGGTATTCGACCAATAAGAGCAGAGAATTGCTCTCTATTGAGGCACGCCAAACGACTAGAAACTATAGGCCATAGTAAAGTGAGGAACAGTAGGGCCTACTCAAGTCAAGATTTGTGACACAATCTAGTCAGTGGCGTAACAACCTTGCCGGGGGCCCTTGGACATTCTAAGCCTGGGGGCCCTTACGCATTAAAACGTAAAAATAATGATATAGCTATATTTTAAACTGCAGTTAGACTAAAAAAGAGTATTAAACGTTCTCATTAATGACCCATATTTCAAGTCACATTAATAGTTCAAGACAAAAACGAATACAACAAAAATGTATTGCCTACGTACACTTGCAGTAGGCCTAATATAATGTATGCAGTTCTCACATCATGTCATCTATCACGGAATTGGCTGCATGTCTTTGTGCTGTTTGTCACTCACCCAGTCACCGTCGCCAGTGCTGAGCGCTCCATCTCTGTAGTTCTTCAGAGAATTACTTCACGAATTTGGCTATTCTAGCTTTACTATGAGCAAATTTGTCTATCAAGTTATCAATATTCAATTGTTTTGCACATTCGATTTTCGATCGCAAGAAGAGCAAGACCATCAAGCCTGTCCTGTGAGGTAGTGGATCTAAGATACGTCTTTATAAGTTTCAACTTGGAGAAGGAGCACTGGCAACGGTGACTGGGAGAGTGTCAAAAGCACACAGGCAGTAGCCAATTCCGGGATAGATGGCGTGGAGTGAGAGCCCAATATGAGTTTCAGTATGTCCAACACAGTTTTTGTTGTTTCGAGTTCCTTGCTGAACTCACGTCTGAAGGACCGCGCCTCTGACAAAAAATCGGGGCCGATGTCCGATTAATATGTTTGTTGCAGTTTTGTTGCTGCTAATTCCAAATGAACATCGGATAAGTGCAGAAGGGATTTGGGATAAAGAAAACTAAACGCTGCAGAAACCAAACACTGCCCTTCAAAACGACTCTTAAGCTGAGCCATTGCTGTCTACAATAGCGAAAAATACATGACTCTTGAAAGCTATGTCTGGTTCGATCGTCACTGTTCAGTTCACCAGAGAATTTATTTGTGCGACTCTTTCTAACTTCGGCGTAATCTTACAAAGAGCTGACTGATTGCTGTTGCTGTAGTAATGATAGATTCATATGAATCACGCATGTATGATGTTAAGTCAAATGCCACATAGAGAAGTCTGGTAGCTGTATATAGATAGGTCTATATATAGACTGATTGAAGTGCACGAGATGCACTGTCAATTGTCAGTAACAATTGTTCTCAAATTATAATAAATATATGAACTTAAATTTCTCCATGTTTGGCTTCAAACCAGTGGCATCACTTCTCTCCGTGGAATCTTTGTCTCGAGGCAATTTCAGATTCACAGCGTAGGCCTAACGTTTAAGGTTTAAGGCATTAGTAATGTTTCACGAAAGTGAAGCAGATTAATTACTTGTATTATATATACTAATTACAAAAGCAAAGCAACAAGAAGTTCAGAACTGCTATTCTAAATTAAAAGTTCCTTACCTTCAGTTGAGTCTTAGTTTCTCGGGTTCAAGAGAGCTTTAGCCGTCGATTAAAAATTTAATTAGAAGTCGTTGTTAAGTAAGCGAATGACTGTATTCTGAACAAGAAAGACGTATTGTACTTTCACGTGAGGCTGAGGAGCACGAAGACTGCAGTCGTAGACAGTGTTGAGTGTATAGGGTACAGGGCTTTTAGAGAGACATTGACAAAGAGACAGATTGCGACAGAGACAGAACGAGTGAGAGAAAACGAGAGAGACATAGACAGAGAGCGAGCTAGTGAGAGAGCGAGAAACAGATGAACAATAAGGCAGATAATATTACAGACATTGCTTAGCACTGGAGCTGAGAGATATGCGTATACCGTAAAGTGTATGCAGTGATGTACGTCTAAAAGGGAGAATCTGACTCATGGGATTTCATTCTACTGTGCGTGGATTAGGGTCAAATACCCCGACCTCGGCGACCTAGATAGACAACACGTACATATGTCTGTGGCAGTGTGTATCAAGTATCATATGAAGCATTAGTCATATATACAGGTTCTGGTAAATTCTGCAAGAGTATATGTACTGCTGATTTTCTGAATGCCCATCTGGCATCGCAGTCTTTCTAGGGTTCCAGAAAATAAATTATGTCGTTTGAACGATTGGAATTAAAAAAATTTGAACGATTGGAATAAATAAACTGTGAAAAGGCCCCACATCTTGGAAAATGGTCTCAGGGGGAGCGGCCGCTCCCCTGCTCCCCCCCTAGCTACGCCTCTGGTCCAAACCATCGGAGTCTTCATTGAACGACTTTGTCTAGCAGAGCTGTTTGTATTGCTAAAGATTGTCTTATGTCATCATTTCTTATTTTCTGTAATCTTGAAATCCCTCAATCTTCTGCAGCCAGGTCATTTATTCTGTAAGAATTCTTTTCTCATCTTGCTTTCGCATTATCCAACATTCCAATCTATACAGAAAGATTGGTTGTATCATCGTCTTGTATATTTTTGACTTGATTTTCTTTGTTAAACCATATCCTGTTCATTACTCCAACTTCATTTTCTTTGTTAATCCATATCCTGTTCATTATTCCAAATGCCTGTCAAGCATGTCCAATTCTCTTTTGTATATCTGTGAAGTTGATGAAGACTTTGTAGTTGTGTTCTATGCTTTTTCAAGTATCTGTCTCACTGTGATTAGTTGATCCCTTATGTTTCTTCCTGGTCTGAATATGGCTTGTTCTTCTCCAAATGCTCTCTCAACATACTGCTTCATTCTGTTTTGTATCATTTTGTCAAAAACTTTTCCTGGAATGCTCTGTAACCTAATGCCTCTGTAATTTGTGCAAATGCTCCTAATACTAAACCAAGACATACAGAAATCCTTGGAAAGGGGCCGTAAAATCAAGAGAAGCTGGGGAATGCAAACAACCACCAATCACAACAGTCTTATACCTGAGTGGATAAAGTATCTGCTCAGACTCAGTTCATAAAAGGAAAATTTAGCTACAGGCAAAAGGTTACATCATCTAAATTGCAAACACTGATTTGCAAAACAATATGCTACGCCCAGTGCTTTTTTTCAGCCGGAACGCGCCGCAACGGCGTTCCGGCACCTTTTTTCAGCTACTAAAAAATATTTTTTCTATTTTAATGATAAAAACAATAATTTAGTTATTTTAATTTAACTTCACTGTTTTGAACTGTTTTCAGTGTTTATTGAGACCCCTCCCAACTCCCATTCCCGTTTTTCTCAGGATTTTATCCCGACCACAATTCTTCCGTTCCGGAACCTATTGTTCCGTTCCGGAACCTTTTCTTCTAGAAAAAAAGCACTGGCTACGCCCATCATCCAAATTCATCTGAACAGGCATTTTATAAATCATCATTGTCTCCATTTTCTGTTTATAGTGTAATATTAGCAAAGTGGTCGCTTGCCAGCTGTTCATAACAAAGGTTTTAAGTGGTCCAGAAGACATGCAATTTCAATTAGAACCACTGCAGGTTAACTGGGAATGCTTAGTAGCTTATCTCCAATCACCCATTGTTCTTAACATACAGCTTATCAGTCTTTCTTCACAGCTTAGATCTCTGTATCCACAAATCATTTTGGCAGCTCTGCTTTTGCACCCATGGTGTCTGGGGGTATGAATCGTAATGCTTCAGGAGAAATTAACTTTTTAACTCCTGTAGCACGTGAGGATCATATTATGAATGAATGTTTGCCTTTCCTCAATATTATATAATATCAGTGCCTTAACTCTAAAAATCTACTGCTTATGTCAAGATAGATGCACATATCTCCCATACTTAAAAACATCTTACCTAGAGCATTATGCCAAAAATCAATAGCTTGTGTTTTGATCATAACAATATGCAGTTGCTTCATAAATTATGCAGTATTGTCCTCAAACATCCTAACAACCATCTTTTAGCCAATCGTTGTTCATTCAAGACTGCATTCCTAATGAGTTCTACATAGGCATGTAAACAAAAGGTGTTACAGGACAGCCTATTTATTACCTATTTGTCTACACTTCGCTACCACCTGTACAACATTACTTTGTATTACGGCAACTGCATAGTGGGACAATATGGTTCCTTTAAGTCCTCCCTTTGACACCTATTGAAGTGAACTTGATTGTATATTTTGTAAACCTTTGGTGATCAATAAAGTGACCACTACTACTACTATTACTATCTAAGTGAAATCGAAGTGAAAGCCATAAGCCATCTGTCGCCAAATGGAAATCCGATAAGTCAGAGTAACTAGAGACAAAGACAAACCAACTGAAACGGATGAATTCTAGTGTTCATTTTGTTAAATCTGTAACAAACACTATCATAAATTATTTGAATTTTATTCTTGTTTCTATTCTCTGGAAAGACTGCATAACTCACTGAACATATTCACATAATATGCAGATAAAAGTTTTCTTTCTCTAGTTCTTTATGATTGTTAGGCTGTAATGCAATGTAAGCTATATGTAATGCAATGTAAGCGATCTGCAGTGTAATGCAAGCCATCTGCAATGTAATGCAAGCTATCTGCAATGTAATGCAAGCTCTCTGTAATGTGATGTAAGCTATAGATGCAATGTAAACTATTTTTAATGCAGTGCAAGCTATCTGCAATGCAATGTAAACTATCTGCAATGTGATGCAAGTTATCTGTAATGCGATGTAAGCCTTCTGAAATAAATACCACATAACCAAAATGAAAACATGCTATAACTTGGTTTTCTACTGCAGTTTAACACTGTTCATGAAATTTTTAAAATATTTGGTCAGCACCAACTCACACTCACATTAATACCAATTCTTTGGTGCATCCTGATACAATACGTTCATGACCTTTGCTGTAACTCAACAGAATGAAACATGGCACTCTGACTTTCCTCCAACTGTCTTGTTCTATTTGGTTGATCGGTTTCTTAATGATCTTCAATCTCAACTTCAGTCACATTTGGCCAAAAGGCTTCCTACTCTCATGCTCATCAGCTGAATTTCGAGATTTGGAAAAAATTAATTTACCAGATTCAACTTTGTGCAGTGTGAGAATGGCAAATCTCACATAACTGATATCCTCAAATCACCTGCCTCTGTCACTTCTCTCAATTTCTTCTGTTATCGTTTTATCCATTCATTCCAAACTGGTGTATAACCATCTTTAATGGATGGACTTCATATTTCATATTAATATTAATAGGCACACCCAGACAGTAAAGTAACTGGTCTATCCATGACTAGGTCTATTCCTAATAAAAGCAGGCATCCAAATGCATCAAAACTGTAGAAAATACCAGGATGTGCTAGACTTGATCTGACACATTCTGTAAACCAGATAAGTATGCATGCACGACATTTAGAGTACCTGTTAGTCACATGTCACAACAGGGAGTTTGCAGTCAAAGCAAAGAGAGGGGGAGGCTGTACCTGGCCACTCTCTGTATGAGCATCTGAATATGCACAGTGGAGATTTAATGAGTCTAAGTTCTGAATTGGTAATTACAGCCAGCAGGAGAATCAAAAAGGCCACCATGTTGCGTAATTCCAATGCCTTTGTCATGCAGAGTTAGCACAGCTGAAAATGTTAATCAGCCATTACAGGCATAGGCCATGGACATGCCTAACAGTGGGTCATCTACCTGGCATTTGACCTGTCTGATTCTGTCTAGACAGCAGAATAGGACAGACAGCAGAATAGGACAGACAGACAGACAGACAGACAGACAGACACACAGACAGACAGACAGACACACAGACAGACAGACAGACACACAGACAGACAGACACACAGACAGACAGACAGACACACAGACAGACAGACAGACAGAATAGGACAGACAGAATAATAGCAGACAGACAGACAGACAGACAGACAGACAGAGAGACAGACAGACTAACGATTCTCTTGTACAGAGTGTTTATACACATTTTATAGACACATTCCATTACATTACAATCTGTCACCTAATGTCATGAAGACTAATCACTCCAAGGGTACATAACAAATTTACATGAACTTCAATGTTCCGATCTCTGAATCAAATATATGTCAATACCAATTAACAAAACCTGCAGAAATTATAAATTGCTGGAATGTGTGGAGTCCAAAGTACAGTACTGAATTTTATATACAGCCTAAAAAATTCTGGAATGACCAAAATTCCAAATTCAAACTGAATTAAATTACAAATAGAATTCATTTCACAGTGTGCCATCAGAAATTATTTGTATTAATTAGCACCAATTAAGTAATACAATAGCAACACCTACCACAAATCAGCAGAGCCTAGAATTTCAGCTATAAACAGCAGTCTAAATCTCCGTCATTTTTAAACGACACTCGATTGTGATGCATATCATTGGACCAGGTTCCGTTACCTTTCATTAAATCATTTTACATGTGAATATAGAATGAACAAATTACCAAAACAGTCAAACGTTTGCAGAATTCTCTCTCACTATTTCTGATGAAATAATTTATTCGACCGACAGTGGAAGCAATCGTCTCGTTATGCTCCCATGCACAGCAGCCATGGGCGATGCAAAGGCACCAGGCTCTCAACTACCGATCCTCTTGTGCAAATGAACTATAACCAATCGTTTGGCACCAGAAAATTGAGTCACTTACCTGCTACCAGTCTCCCAGCTGATTGATGAACCTGGCCATTCACTGTTTTTGATTTTGGTTGAAAATTAACAGCTAATTCTTCATCTGTAGTGGTTGATGAATCTGATTCCATGTCCCAGCATTCCCTTGATTGCCTCAGACAATCAGAACTTGAACGAAAACTTCGTCTTTTTTGTTGCACACCTTTGAATCCACTGCATTCCAGCATTATAGAACTTCCTGAACATGTATTGGAAGCATTTAAATCCATTGCATGAGATATTTCAATTCTTTTATCTCCAGATTTCACACTTTGGTCATTCAATGTGGTTTGCTTAGAAGATAAGGGCGAATTTTCTTCAGAGCTAATAATGTCTTCGGTAGGCGACGATAATGATGAATATTTTTTCATGGCAAGAAGTTCAGCAAGAAGTTTTTTGTCAGATTCTTTGGGAAAAATAACGTTCTCCAGTGGAAAGTGTGTTTTACTTAAAGAGGACTCTTGTTCTTTAAAAACAACATAGTCTTTCTTTGCTTCTATTTTGCTATCACTGGATGGATCAGCATAGGGCACAATTTCATCTACAAAAATACAATACAAGGCATCTTACACAAACATATTATATTAAGGCATTCTTGTTAATTCTTATTTAACTCTTGGTGTGTATTTGAGTCTTCCTGGTCTTCCTTGATAATATGAATTCTTGCTTGAGGTTTTCTTGCAAACTTCAAACATGCACCAAATTTCTTTATCTTTTTGAGTAAGTAGTGGTCTTTTAAACCACATAATAAAATTATTCAGAAAAGGTAGTATGCAAGACTACACAGTCAGTGTAAAAATTTAAAAGCGAGTAGAAGGAGAGAGGGACCAATTGAGGCAAAAGAACTGATTGGGGTCTCTGTAGATTTGCCCACATATCTGCCTTAAACTGGCTTTCAGTGCCCCAGCACATTCAGTTCAAAATTTTAACAACTGTCTTGTCGAGGTAGCTCTCCTTCATACCTCAAGACCTTCTGTACCTTGGTCTCTTCAATCCCTGGCCAGTCCACTCTCTGCTCAGCTGCCAGAGAGGCCTTCTAGTTGAGGTAGCTCCAAGCACCCTGCATGTGCTGGGCCACTGCTCAATCTAGAAGCTTCACTTATGTTGATCCCTCTACTTGGAATCGCCTTCTACAGAAATTGTGGCTTGAGCTCCTCAGCCATCCTCTTCATCTGTTCCAGAAACACCCAAAGTCCATTTTATTTGTTAGCGATAGCACTGATATGGGTTGGGAACACCTCTGAATCGTTGACAGGTGCTGCATAAATGTTTAATTACAGCAATTACAATTATCATAGTCTTATAAAATAATCTATAAGTGGATTACATAAGAGGAAGTACCAGAGCTTGGCGCTTTCTTTCTAGCGAAAGGATCTGGAGTGTCTTCACGTTTTGTTGGAATTCCATTATCTCGGATCCTCCTACGGCTCCTGCGAAACTTAGGATAAAACCAAGAACCCGACCGTGTCTTAAGTTCTCTAAAAAGGAATCAATATATAATCTAGTGATAGTTATATATATATATATATATATCAGGAAAGAAACAGAACTCCGAAGAATTGAGCTACATTAATGATCTAAATTAAATTAACAAACAAATTAAAACATTTTAAAGTACTACAGGTATTTGTGATAACAACTGCAATTCAAAAACAAACTTTTATAAATAATAAAATAGAGCACAAAGTGAAATCAAAACAGTTTGCTACAGACACCATAAATGTGTTTAATGCATATTTTAAGGTACAGTAACTGCAAAGCCTGACATAAGGTAGTATCAGGAGCCAAACTATATCACAATCAGCTGAATACCAGATTAACTGACTAACTGACAGAGTATTGGTACCCACATCTGTTTGGAGCAGAGCGTACACAGCCACTTGTGTTTTGACGTCCCTGTTTGGCGACATTTGTCACAGACCTTTGTTTGACAGCGGGGACACAGGTCACCTCGATGGAACAACCACCCAAATTCCACATGACACAGCGGACAAACTTTATCCTGATTTCCAGATGTTTCTGTTTCGGTGGAAAGTAACTGCAGCTGGTTGACTTCTGTTCGAAGAATCCTTGAACAAGGAAACAACCTTCATCCATCACACAGATTACCATGACGACAAAACAATTCAACAGTCTGACACATTTTGCCCGAGTTAGACACCTTCTTTTGTACCTAAGTATAGGTTGCAATATGTGTGTGCACAGTGTTTATAATGCACCAGTTGCTTTAAATGTCATGCAGACAACTGAAATTTATAACACCTACTCCTGCATGCAACACTGAGAAGAAAATTGTGCTGTAGAGAAACATCGAATAGTTAACAGCATTGTCAGAATGCATCTTACGGTATATATATTCATTCATTCATTCATTTGAGCACTTATATAGCGCGTCTTCAAAGGGACTTCAGCAAGAACATAAAGAACAGTTTTTAGCGCTGTGTAGAAAGACTCGGGTTGGGTTTTCGGGAGGAGACGCAACTCCAGAGGGAGCCCGTTCCATACCACAGGACCAACCACCAGAAAGGCCTGATTTTGCATGGCGGCAGTACGAGCCAATGGCACAACAAGCACCCCCTCTCCGCAGATATATATAATATATATAAAGATATGTATATATATATGTCTATATATATATATATATTAAGGTGCCAATGAAAATTAAAGTGTGCATTTTTCAATATCTCACCCCCAGATTTATTCCTTTGGTTATTGATAAGAAGGACAAAAATTTTGATATCAATCAGATAATATTTACAGGTAGCTCAACTTGGTTACAGTTTCAAGCATTGGGCAATGTTAAATTCACATGCAAAATCAAGGAGTAACATACATTGCTATGGAGACGTTTGAGAGTGTTCATAATTGTTAACTAGTGAGCATAGCATTACTGATGAACAACAGTAGACTTCTTGGTATCAGGAAACGTCTAGCAATGTCTCTCAACAACTTGAAACAGAAACTGCTTCTGTTCCTTCTGGTTAGTGAGGACACCATTGAATGACTTAAATAAAGCGATTCCCCGCTCGGCGGCATCATTGACTACCTTCAGACAATCCAGTCGTTTTTGAGCAATGACTTGCTCAGGATTGTTCTCCCAAGTGCTAGGGTGAGGCAGGAAATACTGTGATAGTCCAGTTGCCAAGAGTATGTTGTGACACAAAGTCACTTAGCTGCATCATTGGCAAAAGCGCCATGTCCAGTACAATGCAATGAGGAGGCTGTTTGTGCGTTTCCTTACTTAGGGCTGTGACCATTGCTTCCTTTATATCCAGAGGACCCATTGACTGAAGAAAGCAAGACCAATGAGAGTTAGATACCAGAAATGACCACAATTAAGACTTGACTGTTGCATCGGAAACAGCTTTCTTTGTTTCCTTGTATGCATCAAACTCACGCAGAAGATTGAAGTCGCTGCGAGGAACTGCTGTGGCACATGCCTTTGTGTACCAACACTTTATGCACAACTTGAGAACAAATGTGTTGAGCTGTTGGAAAGCCAAAACTCACATGTGCTGAGGTGGAATTCAGAGTGAAATAAGTAGACTTTTAGGCTGCATATTAGCTTTGCCATCCATCTAGCTCTATGGTAGGCTCCAGGAGCATGGATGCGCACATCTCCACCACTTTCCGCTCCTCCTAGGAATATCAGTAACAGGTGAAGGAGCTCACAGTAGTTGTCCTTTGACTGAAAATCCTTGAACTGGTGCTGGATGAACTCGATAATCTCATTTTTCACCGGATCCAAAACCAGTGCAGTTGCTGTCACCTTAATACTATTCTAATAGTGGTCTGCTTTAATTGTGTTCCATGAGTCTCAGAATCTGTTAAACAGCTTGATGTTAGGCTCACTGGAGGGTCCCTCAGTGTATCGAACACATGACAACGACTAATTTCATGATGTGGTGTCTGCAAGCCAAGTTCAACAGAGTTTTCTTAAGCTTCTGTTCAAGCAGGACAAAGGCACCACCATGAAGGCCGATTTCGCAGCAAAAATAATGTAATAAGCTATTACAAATTACTAATGCATTGAGCTATCAGTAAATATGTGACTTTCTGAATAAAATTTTTAACACATAATCTACACACCAAAAGGAACATTTTGAGGGGGTGAGAAATTAGAATAAGTTGAAAAACTTTTTTGACACTATGTTCATTGGCACCCTAATATATATATATATATATATATATATATTATTTATTTATTTATTTATTCCGGATATTTCTATAGCGCCTCTCGAAGTCAACTACTACTCAGAGGCGCTCCCGACTACAGCATTGATACTGTGTCGGAGTTTTCACGCCGAAGCGCCACGAGCAATTGCGAGTGAAGGACTTGCCCAAGGTCCGTACGCATTGTCAGAATGCATCTTACGGTATATATATATATATATAATATTTATATATATAGGAAAAGAGAAGGCTACAAGCGTTTTTAAGAAAAAATGTTTTCGGTCAGTACAAAGCATGGACAACTGTTGCTGTAGATGTTCTTACCAACGCCTGAACAGTATTTTGTCAGCTTCACAAGAAGCAGAAAGAATCAAAGAAAAATTGAAAAACAAGTAATGAAGATCGCAGTGGCTGGATTGTGGTACTGTGGACATAATAGCATCCAGAAATCATTGATGGACTTCTGTTTCTCCATGGATTAAATATAATGACTAGGAACAGTAGTTTCTATTAGACTGATTGACTCATTTCGCTTAACTACCTGTAAGAGGAAGAAGAGGAGCAGTCCCTTCAGCTAGCCCTAAGGCAGCCATGGGTAAGAAGTCTTAGCAACTTAATTTTCTTGGCCTCGGCATATCAGGGCGGGTGGCCAGTCCTCTCCCTTGCCATCTCATCTTCTCACCGACAGTGAATGCTCAGTGTACTCATCATAGCTGAGTTGGCTAGGGGTGCAGATGGAACAGAAATCTCGAACCAAATTTTTGCCCTGGCGAGGATCTGAACCTCGGCCTCTTGATCAACAGTCCAGCATGCTAACTACACTATCGAACTACCTGTAAAGACTAAACAAATGGTGAGCAGTTTTGAAGTATGCTATGTTTGAAAACTTTAAGATTTCAGTATAACAATAACGATGGGGGTCTACTTCTACAGCAACGTGATATAACTTTTAATATGTGTGGGCACATTGCTTCATTAGGACGGGAATAGGCCATCAACATTGTAGGTCAGTGCAGTAAACCACTTCAGTGCTAACTGAGGCCACTGCCAGGTAGGTATAAGTAGCATCACTTGTCTATTCTATTTAAACAGAACGTGAACTGAAGTGTCATGAAATAGACAATTTATGATAGCTTCAGCATTAAGACCAAGCAGCACTAAACTTGCTGAATTTCTTACTTCAAGTTGACCATCTGAAATTTCTGACAAATCATGTGCATTCCTCATAGGCTTAGACATTCCTACAGGTTTAGGCACCCATACCCCTTAAAAATTAAATTTCATTCTACATACTATTCCCCACTCTCCATGTTTCAACTCTAAGACTGCTTTGTGACTATGCAGATATCATTTCTCCCTATCTCAAGAACTTTAATCCTAGTTCATCTAGTGAAATTTGCCATTCACTTCAGGTCCATTCACTTCAGGTCCATTCACTTCAGGTCCATTCACTTCAGGTCCATTCACTTCTGGTCCATTCACTTCTGGTCCATTCACTTCTGGTCCATTCACTTTGGGTCTACAAAGGACGACAGTCTGTTCTTAGATGGTACATTTTTCAAATCCTCTGACATGGCACAAATAACCTTTTCAGCAGAAATAAAATTAGTCTATAAAGCCTTACCTTATTTTTTCAGACTCCTTGCGCTGCAGTTCCATATCTCGTTTGAGTACTTCAAATATGGCATCACGCTCCAATTCTGTTAGACTTTCCAGGTGGAGCTCAGACGGCAAAATCTCTGGTACATTCATGATGGTAGAATGAGAGGAATTAACAATTAAATCAATCTCTTTACAGTTTAACTAGAATCTACAATCTTTGTTGTATAATATTCTGGAATACGATGGAGTCATGAACACAGAAGGTCTGACACAAAAGTCTTGAAACGTGTTTCAAATTGCACAGCTTCACATCCTTAACAGTAAAACGAATGAAGTTTCTTTTGTCGAAGTGCACTCATCCAGTTCAAGCTATAAGAAAAGGTGACATTGGTTGGTGAGACATCATTAAGAAACTGAAATTATGAGATATTCAAACACAAGTCCAGCAACAAAAGAAATACAGTAAGGCCAAAAAAAAATAATGGTGTGTTTCCGGTAACGCGACCGAGTCACTTTTTTGGCGCGACTCGGATAATTTAGGGAAAAAATTTTTTTTTAGTAACTCATTTCGTGTCAGAGTTGCAGCTTTCCGACAACTGAAACCTCACTTTTTGTGCCAGAGGTGCAGAATTGCGACATTATAGACCGTGGGAAACCAGCGGTCTTTCAATGTAAATAAGAGCACCGTTAATTATAGCAACGAGATGCGTCGCCCGATGTGCAGACCTGCACGGGAAGGACTTAGGTCTAAGGGTAATTAGAGCAAAAAATGGGGTGTAAGTTTCCATGGTCAGCTTTTACAAATGTGGGAGGGTTGCGGAGACAATAAATCCGAAAGTCGGCGATTTTCCCACGGTTATGCGCCAGGGTTATTAACCAAATCCAATGGTCGTCGTATTCAATGTATTATCAACATCTACGATTAATTATCGTACGTATCATAGTATAAGTAAAGTTTCCTTTATAGCAACCAACCTCAAGGTCAGCCTCAGCCTCCTAAGCAACCAGCCCTGCCTATGAGGGAACAGTTGGTTGCAATGGCGGCTGCTCGGTGCCGGCCCTCTATTCGGGGGGTCCGCTATTCTGGGAGCCCACCGGAGTATACATACATACAATATACATACATACAACATACATACATACATGTATGCATACTGCATGTATGCATACATACATACATTCATACATACAACATAGATACATGCATTCATAAATACATACATACATAAATGCATACATGCACATATACATTAATACACATATAAATGCACACATACATACATACATGCATACATACATGCATACATACAACATACATACATGCATACATGAATGCATACATACACATATACATTAATACACAAATGCTCGTATACATACATACTTTCATACATACATACGTGCATTAGGGTGCCACTCAAAAATAAAAAATTTTATTTTCATCGTCCCACCCTCCAAATGTGTTCCTAATGTTAAAAAAGTAAAGCTCACAAAATTTGGATGCATTCTAATAATATTTACAGGTAGCTCAGCATCTATGAAGTTTTACAATACGTGGCATTTTTCCGATATTATCGCATAATGTCAATTTTAACACCAGAAGTCAGAAGACTCAGAATATTGTAAAAATACTCAAAAGGAGGCCAATGGCTGTTGCTAATTACTGCAGAATTCCAAAAGTTACTAATACTGTAGTGTGTATTGTGTGTGACTGTGTGTAATAATCGACATTATAATACTACCAGTTTCACACAAACAGTGACAGAAAATGTCAGAAATGTTAATCATTTGTCTCCGCGGATGTTGATGTTCCTGCTGCACTAGCTGAAGTAAATGTGGACTTGTTTGCATTTGGAAAGTCATGTCGGTGTTTCTCTACGACTTGCAGCAAGAACTGTTTCTGTTACTCCTGATTTGTTAGGACTCCATTGAAACTCTGAATCAAAGCCACTCCGCTCTCTGCTGCATCATTGACAACTTTCAGACTTCTCACACCTCTGTTGGGCAACAATATAGTCGTTGTCACTGTCCCATTTATCTGGATTGTTGGCTAGGAAATGTTGCGGTATATCTAATGCTGTGAATAGTTGCCTGGTGTGTTGCGACACAGTCAGACAGCTGCTTCTGATGTAGCGTTGTAGTGAAGGCAATGCATCGAGGATGATCTGTTGTTTTGAGGTCAAACACTGCAACCATGGCAGACTTCATCTCAGCAGAAACTTCAGAGTCAAAGAAGGCAAGACCTACCAGAATTTCATTCACATACCAAAAGTGACCAGCAAAATGATATTATAGCAGCTTTAACAACAGCATCGTTTGTCTTCTAGTAGCTATCTAACTCATAGAGTAACTGAAGATCATTCCTTGGAGCAGACGAAACACATGCACTTGTAAACCAGTCTTTCAGATAGACGTTCAGTACGAATATGCTGAATTGACCGAGAGCTGACAGCCCATGTGCAGTCAGTCGGAATTTGGAACGGAAAAGGAAACTCTTCAAACTGTACATCAGCTTTGCTATCCACCTAGCTCGGTGGGAGGGTCCGGGTGACTGAATGTGTACACTCGCACTGCCTGACTCGGACTCTACTTGAAGAAATAGAAATGACAGTTGCAGAAGCTCTAGGTAATCATCCATTGGTTGAAACTCTGTTAGCTGCTGCTCAATGAACTGTATGAGGTCATCCCGAATTGGATTTTGAACCGATGCGATGGAATCTACCTTCAATCTACTTTCGTACTCTGATCAGTCAATCGAGCTCCGATACTCACCAAATCTCTGGAACAACATGATGTTTGGTCCACTAGATTGTCCCATCAATGTATCAAACACCTTGGCTACCATTAGTTCCATGATTTCATATAATTACATTTTGATAATTTATTTAGCGCCTCTTCAAGAATCCTACTCAGAGGTGATGCTTTTCTTCCAAAAGTATGCAGGCGCCGGCATGAACTCCTGTGTTACTGGCTGTTGTATATAGGCCCTATCAAATGACATGAACTTAATACAATAAGCGAGGTTCCATTTCTGAATAAGATTAGATACAGCCGTCGCCTCTGCCTGTCCAGTTCCATTTGGCAATTTTGGCACTCCCAGCAGCTTCATTGTTCTATCTCCAGACACCATAACTGCAAGACGATCAACTAAATCCTTTGACCTTAAAGCAGGCAACAGAGGTCTGAGGTGGAATGGAATCATCATCAGGATCGCTACTGATTTCAGGCTCATGTCCACTGCTGCTGCTCAAATCAACAGTCATTGCTGATTGTTTCATTCGGTCAGCCTTCTTTGCCCTGCTTCTCTCATTGTTCAATTGCCGTTTTCGATGCCTTTCTTCTTTCCGAGCCAGCACGTACCATGTCAACTGGACCATTGCTGCCACGTCTCCCTTTCTCTCTCTCAGTCTGGAGCTCAGTAATGAGTATATAGCAGAAACGAATGTGAATTTCAAGAACACTGTCACAGGGGAACATTAAAATTACAACAATACTCAGTTACTCACTCAGGAATTCATTTATTCAGGTGAAGAAAATTTTGAATAAAAAATACATTTTTATTGCGACAAACGTGCATAATATTAAAACTTTGAGCACATTGAGCCACCAGTAAATATTAATATATCTCAATGAAACTTAGCACAGTTACTATGCATCATAAAGGGAACAGAATGAGGGGGTGGGACCTGGAATATGCTGAACTTTTATTTTTTACATTACATTGAGTGGCACCCTAACGTGCATACAACATACACACATACATACAACATACACACATACATACACCATACATACAACATACATACAATATACATACAACATACATACATAAATGCATACATACACATATACATTAATACACATATAAATGCACATATACAAACATACATGCATACATACATGCATACATACTTATATACATACATACAACATACATCCATGCATACATAAATGCATACATACATAAATGCATACATACACATATACATTAATACACATATAAATACATACATGATACATATATACATGCATATATACATACAACATACATACATACATAAATACAACATACATACATGTCATACATACATAGATGCATACATACACATATACATTAATACACATATAAATGCACACATATATACATACATACATCATATATACATACATACAACATACACACACAACATACGTTAGACTATCTTTGATGGCTGCCAGAAAACGATATCAATGAACTACACTTGTGAAAATATTAGCCTTCTAGCATATATAAAGAAAACATTTTTAAAATTTAATTTACTGACAAATAAGTTTAAAGAACATGGAACTGTGTTTAGCAAGGTGTTTATTTAGTAACATCTTCTTGTTCTCAAAACGTAAGAAAAACAAAAAGGTGATACGGTCGCTATGAAATGGCATTGTATAAAAATATTTTACAAAAAAAAAATATTTTCCTACCTACCTACCCACTTTTTTAAAACTCCGTTACCGGAAACACACCATTATTTTTTTTGGCCTAAATGATGGCAGAAACATTTTTGCATGATGACCAAAAATCTTTATTCACGTGTTGTTCCTATTTATCTTGTGTTGCCTCAGAGGTAATTATATGTCATGAACACCAAGAAATGCGTTTCTCAGCAGTGTACAGTCACACAAGAGCATAAATGCCTCTGAGCAGAAATAGAACAATCATTGCCAACACTACAAAAGATCTCACCCGATCAATTCATTATGATATGAGCAGGGTCAAGGCCATACAGTCACTATAGAAAACTGTGTACATTTACATTTACACAGGACTGGCAATCAGTAGTGAAAGCAACATGCCTGACTATAAAATGAAGCGCAAGCCTGACAGACAGTTTTCCTTACTGCAAAAAGATATAACAAAGAAATTTCTCCATGTTTATTGCCACAAGCCAGTGGCAGCGTTATCATAGCACGCATATTTGTGGTATTCTGTCCAGAATGTGATAAATGTGCTGATCACATGACTTCATGCTTTCACGAGATGGACATTCTTGGCATCCAACATATAGTCCAAGAGCATTAGATCAAAATGTGATGAAAGATGGAAATTTCTCATAACAAGCTGAATTTTTCAGGATAGGTCTAGGAATATGTGTAGAATAACATACTAAAAGTCCCCGACAATCCCCCTGGAGCTTTCTCCGAAATCCAAGATGGCGTCCAAAAAATGGCCGTCATTAGATCATAATGTGCCAAAAGCTGAAAATAGCCCATAACAAGATGAAATTTTCAGGATAGGTCTAGGAATATGTGTAGAATAACATACTAAAAGTCCCCGACAATCCCTCTGGAGCTTTCTCCGAAATCCAAGATGGCGTCCAAAAAATGGCCGTCATTAGATCATAATGTGCTGAAAGCTGAAAGTAGCTCCTCATAACAATCTGAATGTCTCAGGATATGTAAAGAAATATGGGTAGAATAACATACTAAAAGTCCCCGATAATCCCCCTGGAGCTCTTTCCAAAATCCAAGATGGCGTCCAAAAAATGGCCGTCATTAGATCATAATGTGCTGAAAGCTGAAAGTAGCTCCTCATAACAATCTGAATGTCTCAGGATAGGTAAAGAAATATGGGTAGAATAACATACTAAAAGTCCCTGATAATCCCCCTGGAGCTATTTCCAAAATCCAAGATGGCGTCCAAAATGGCCGTCATTAGATCATAATGTGCCAAAAGCTGAAAATAGCTCACAACAAGCTGAATTTTCCAGGATAGGTCTAGGAGCATGAGTGGAATAACATACTAAAAATCCCTGACAATCCCTCTGAAGCTCTTTCCAAAATCCAAGATGGCGTCCAAAATAGCCATCATTAGATCATAATGTGCTAAAAGCTGAAAATAGCTCATAACAAGCTTAATTTTCCAGGATAGGTCTAGGAGCATGAGTGGAATAGCTTACTAAAAATCCCTGACAATCCCCCTGAAGCTCTTTCCAAAATCAAAGATGGCGTCCAAAATGGCCGTCATTAGATCATTATGTGCCAAAAGCATAGTTTGCTCTAAGGCTTCCATCTGTTGCAACTGCAACCTGACAGATTTGGCATACTTAAGATGTCCTGCAGCATGGAAAAGTGGAATCATTTGCCTCACACACCAGAGGTGTAGATTACAGTCTCCTGTTTGTTCATTCATATAGACTATTATAGAGAATTTACATAGCGCCTCTGCAGGGTTATCTACTCAGAAGCACGCTCGATTAAGCGCTGTATAAGGGCCACTTGCCGGTACTTTGGGAGATGGTATATGCCAACGGATCCGTCATACACATACTATCTGGCAATGCCTTTTCTCGTGCTTTTCGTGCTCACATTCTGTCCTCATTTGGGCATTGTTGGGCACACGTGGCACCTTGGATAGCATAGACAAAGATCACTTAGCGAATCTTTATATAGCTCTTCTCGAAAAGGACGAGAACGCCGCTGATGCAGCCGAGAATGAGTGTTTCAAACAGTTATGCGACTTCATTTCACAACTCTTTGACCAGACTGGAATTCAGTGCAGAACTGGGGAGCTTTGGGTGCAGTATATCCTCAATGAGCAGTCACTGCAGTGCAGTCATCAAACTTGTAGCAACTCGCCACCGATATTATTAGATGTCAACAATGACCAGATTAACACCTATGTGACACAAAACTACTAAAGTGAACAAAGTTTTCAGCTATATAAAATTAATATAAGCCATCTTTGTTCTGGCTACTTTGAGTTTTGAAAACTAATATCCATCCTTGTGACTTAAAACGTGTGTTTAGACACTTTAATTGCAATTCTAACTTCTCGGGTTTCAAAATTATAATAATAATAGAAAATGCCGGCCATTTTGGACGCCATCTTTGATTTCGGAAAGAGCTCCAGGTAATTTTCAGGGACCTTTAGTATGTTATTCCACTCATGCTCCTAGACCTATCCTGGAAAATTCAGCTTGTTACGAGCTATTTTCAGCTTTTGGCACATAATGATCTAATGATGGCCATTTTGGACGCCATCTTGGATTTCTGAAACAGCTCCAGGGGATTATCGGGGACTTTTAGTAGGCCTATGTTATTCTACCCATATTCCTTTACCTATCCCGAGACATTCAGATTGTTATGAGAAGCTACTTTCAGCTTTCAGCACATTATGATCTAATGACGGCTATTTTGGACGCCATCTTGGATTTCTGAAAGAGCTCCAGGGGATTATCGGGGACTTTTGGTAGGCCTATGCTATTCTACCCATATTCCTTTACCTATCCGGAGACATTCAGATTGTTATGAAGAGCTACTTTCAGCTTTCAGCTCATTATGATCTAATGACGGCCATTTTGGACGCCATCTTGGATTTCGGAAAGAGCTCCAGGGGGATTATCGGGGACTTTTAGTATGTTATTCTACTCATATTCCTAGACCTATCCTGAAAAATTCAGCTTGTTATGAAAAATTTCCACCTTAAACCTAATGCTCTTGGCCTAATAGTCAACTGGCAAACATTATTCAAAAAAGATAATTGTTATTATTATTTTTATTAAAGCAGTTTTATATAGCGCCCCTTCAAGTTTGCCTACTCAGGAGCACTCCCAGCCCAACCACGATCAAACAACACAGTTTTGAGGACAGTAAGAAACAGGGTAAAATAACCAATAGGTATTTGGTGGAGCTTGGTAGGGAGTCCATTCCAGGTCATGGGGGCAGCCACAGAGAAGGCACGGCGCTGACGTATGGCTGAACGTGCAAGGGGAACAATAAGTTCAGCTTGCGCAGCTGAGCGGAGAGAGCAACAGCGCTGCGAGCATGAGGTGGAACAGCAGAGCTCCCGCAGGTATGGAGGGGCCAAGCCTTCAAAGCACCGCCGGACCAAGGCAGAGATTCGGTAAGTGATGCGCTGTGGGTATGGGAGCCAGTGGAGGACATCCCTCATATATGCAGACACTCTGCCAAACTTGGGGGTGGGGCCTACAAGGCGAGCAGCAGAACGCAGGATTCTGTTCCGGGGCTCAATCCGGCAGGCCGGGAGTCCATCATATATGGCGCTGCAGTAGTCCAATCAAGAAACAACAAATGCATGGACAAGCATGGAAGCTGCACCAGAGGGCAAAGAACGGGAGATCACCTTGAGTTGCCAGAGCTGGTAATAGCAGCTGCAGGAGAGAAGATTTATGTGCCACGTGAATGCAAGTTCCTGGTCCAGGATGACTCCCAAGTCCTGGACCCAGGTTGAGAAAGAGAGGTGTGGGAATTGCAAGGCCAGAGAAGACAGATCTATTTTAGAGAGCTGCTGAGGAGTTCCAAGCCATATAAACTGCGTCTTAGCAGGTTTAAGCCGCAAGCAGTTTGCAGACATCCAGGCCTGCATGGACTCATGGCATAATATGTGCTGCGTGAATGCAAGTTCCTGGTCCAGGATGACTCCCACGGTTCGTGTGACGATGATGGCAAACATATTAGCTTTATCATCATTCATCATCATCATCATCATCATCATCATCATCATCATCATCATCATCATCATCATCATCATCATCATCATCATCATCATCATCATCATCATCAAGGTGTGTGCAGAATTGGTACAACAAAACAAAGTACTTAACACAACTGTTGGTCAAATATCTATACATATAACATCCATATAGTGTCCGTCTGTCGGGGGACGCTACGTCACAAACGGGTTCTGTTCTATTGTGAAAGACAAACCGTTTGTCTCGACGAAGGCGGTCTTGACGACGGCGATAACCAACGATACATATAGGCCTATAATATGACGTCATAATATGACGGGCAAATACACTAATATATATATATATATATATATATATATATATATATATATATATATATATATATATATATATATATAGTCACCAAGTTAAACAAAGCTATACTCTAGAGCAGCGGTTCCCAAACTTCTCTGGATCGCGACCCACTTGTGAATATCTTGGCAGTCTCGGCACCCACTGTATAAAATTAAGCATTGTGTACTAAAATTTGCTTCGTAAATTGGTACCAAAATATGCGGATTTACGTACAGCGCTCGGAAATTTAAAGCATTAAAAGGAAACTTAGGTAAAAACAGTTCACAATTTATTGCAATCCAGCTAATTAAAGCCCAATCATTGTCAAAAGTTGTTGGTGCAAAAAATGTTTCTCGAAAAAATTTGGCGACCCACTTGCCAGAGCTTCGCGACCCACTTTTGGGTCGCGACCCACAGTTTGGGAAACGCTGCTCTAGAGACACATAAAATATGCCACAACAGCTAACATATTGCATGCATACACTCATCTATCACACACACATACGCATGACATACATTCATAAATATGAGGGGCTAATAAAAGTGGACTTGGTAGAACCAACATCCATCGCCTTGAGAGCTCAGGGTGTTGTCTGCTCCAGAGAAGATTATTCAGAGGATGACTGTTAGGCTGAACTGATCATAAAGAGGGACAGAGAATAAGAAGACTGGGCTATCTGCAAACAAATTTCATCATTCTGCTATTTAAAGTCAACTACATATTGCCCAACACGGCAACAAATTCTAATTAAATTGCAGCACAGGTAAGCCTAAGCAGAGGAGGAGTAGGAGGAGGTGGAGGAGCCACCTTATGAGCAGGTGACTGAACACACACCTGTAGGATTGCTCTTGAGTTCTGATAACATAGGTCCAGCTGCAAGATAAAGACAGTCATTGGCTTTGCATTAGTCTCATATTGATCCAAAATGAATTGGGACATTCAGCTGTAAACATCAGCCCATTGATACATTCATGTCCTAGTGTAATGCAAATGTCTTACCATACGGAACCATATGAAGCCCACATGGGAAAATTATTATCTGGGTTTTATTTGCCCTACATATTAGAGCTGTTGGGTTAAATAATATTTAGCCTTCTTGCAAAGGGCTCCAATGGGTCCATGGCACATGTGCCCACTACTCCTATTTTTCCTGTTTTTCCTATTTGTCCACTGACTTAATTAATGTCTCTATAATCTTAAAGCTTCAGAGGCTTTAAACCGTTCAGCCATCATAACAACCAACAGGTGGTTGAAGTGTGTGAATTCAACCAACAGGTATTAGCATTGCTGGTTGCATTAAGAACTGTTGACAGGGTGATAATACAGGTCACGGCTACCATCTACCACATGCCTCTGTGTCCTGACCACCCACCAGTGCTACCTAACATAAAAACATTAAAATTCACCTGTTGTTATTCATTTCACAACATGAACAGAACACCAGACAACATCTACTATTATAAAAGAACGCTGCAGAATTCCTCGAATAGCGATGGCTCCAGTATAGCTGCTGTTTAATCCTATACTTTCACTGGAGTAAGTCATTAGAATGACTCGACCTGATTAGCAGACACATATATAATAAAGTCAGGTCATAAATCTGTCACAGTGTGAGCACGTGTAAGTGTGTGGGTGTGCCTGGAGTGCTAATATAAAATAAAATGCAAATGCGCAAGTCTTTCTATAGCATCCGTGTGACCTTGACCCTGTTTATGTTTCAATGAATTTATCATAGGAGGTCCTTCACCATCGCTGCTCATTTGAATGGGTGTATGAGATTTAAGGTCCACGTGTGCTAGCTGGAGATTCAAATCTCTAAAACATGCCACAATCGGTATGCAAACCAGCATTCTGATGACTAAAGAAACACTTCAGTTGTTGGATCACTTCAATGCTTGCATACAGTAAACCAACAGCAACCTTGTCTTGTTGTTGTACTGCAATATTACCATAATTTCTGAAGAGACTGAAGAGTTACAGCCCAACAAGACTGTTTCGAAGAGTACTTGGCCAACATGGGCTGCAATTTAAAATGACCATGTCTGACTTGGAGATTTGGTATTATGGTTAAAGATAGGTGACAGTTTGAATTAAACTTCTGAAGGTATAACTAGAGTCAACTTATATTAAATACAGTTACATTTGAAATCTCAAACAGATTGCACTCAGAGATATTTGGATATTACAAAATCAGTAATCGTATTATAACAAAACAGAAGTGTTGTATAAGGTTTTTTAAGTTTATTCCATTGCACCTAAATGCTTTTCAGTGCACAAAAGTCAAGCCAGATCCTCTGAGTGCTTTATAAAGCAAAGGAACTGCTCTGAACTGTCGACAGGACCATAAGAACATTCCTAAAATACCCAAACCAAAGGCTTTTCTAGTGAATAAGCAAACAAATCAAGCTCAAAGGCGGCAGATGCACTTATTAATCTGGGCAAGCACTTGTAGGTGTAGCCTAATGCAGCAGTGCAGGGCAGGAGGGAGGAGCCAGCGTCACAGTTCAGACATAGAGGAGGAGGAGCCTACTTCCTTAAAATGAATATCTGGAAACAACAGACATTAATGTAGCCCGAAGACAATGATTTAGTAATAAAGCACAGTAGCTGCTCTGCCTCCTCCAATCTGGTGTTTCTGGCAACGTGACTCGGATTTCCGCTGATATTGCTCTCTGGACAGTGGCGCTTGTGAATAAGCTGGTGCCCTGCAGTAAGCTTTAGAGTAGCACTTTGGAAATTTGGAGTTTACAATTACGATCACAGTTAGTGCAGCCTATAGCCAGACATTACTGAGTAATTCCAATTTACAATTGTAATCACAGATTTATATAGCACCACATCGAGAGACTCTCATCAAAGGCACTCCCAACCTAACAACAGAAAACCAAGATAAATCAGAAATGGTTTTCAAGCAGAACAGAGGAAATGAAAATCTAAGGAGCTCATGTCACAGGCAACCATTTGCAGACTGACCACAGCAAAGCTTCTATGATGCACCATGGAAATTCAGGCAGAGGAACAACCAGGTCACCCTGCTCAGCAGAGCCAGTCCTTAGCCAGTAATGGATGAGAGTACGACAAGCAACTCTCTGAGACGGACACAGCCCATTAGACCGTAATGTGCAAGTATTAAGATAGACCTTGTCAGAGCATTTGGGAAGAGTATGTCGAATGTGCTTTATAACCTGTTTCAGATTCGCACAATACACTGTTTGCTTACAACTTGTGCTTCTGAGAAGATAACCTTGAAGAGGTGCTACATAAATTCCTCATCTGAATAACTCACACCCTCATGCATTCATATGTACAGGTTGATTATGGCAGCGTTATGCAAGCAAGGCCAACTGTTTCTCGCATTAACCAACTGCCATCATCTCAAGTGCTGTGGCCCATCTCATTAAAGGTATTATACCTAGTTCTAAGCAGGAGGAATTGCACTGGTTGCTGATATACTAATGCATTTATTTTATGCAAAATTGCCTCTTTCTTTGCTTGTCCAAACCAATTAGGCATGCACTAAAAAACAACTTAACATTAGAACCTCCTGCCAATCAAAGATAAGAATTTTTAAAAATTGTCAACAGTTCACTTTTGAAAGCAGATGGAATGTTTAATACGTGAAAACATTGATGAAGACTCTCATTTGTCCGGATCATGGTCTGCAGGTCAAATGTTGGACAAGTCCATACTAGAAGAAAGCATTTGAATTGGTCATATCAAGATCACAAGCTAAAACTATACCAATTATGCCTGCCATTCTAACTAGCTTTCATGATAATACATATATTGAGTAGTATTGTACTTTTTATTATTTGACCCATTTACTACGTGTTCATAGTCAATAAATCTGAGAATGTCGAACAGTTGGGTAGTCATCCAACTGTTCAAAGGGACTGACACAGAGTTTTTCAAAGACTAGAGCCTTAACAAGTTATTTAACTATTGATAACAAATTAACAAGCAGGGCTGTTTGTTTCACATATGGAAGGCACATGATCTAGCCTTTTCTAGAACAACTCTAAATTGAGAAGAATGCACATGATGAAGAGGGTAAAGTGAAGTTGGCAACTCATGACTCAAGACCAGTATTCAGTGTTCTAAAGGCAAATGATGCAGTTTGAATGCCACTCAACAGGTGACCAGCATAGATGATGACGGTGACTTTGTAGATCAAGATGTACTAATAAAGAGCAAAGCTAGATGGTTTTGAACCCAATGAAGCTTTCTGAAATTAAACAGTTACAAACCTCTCAAATCCTCACTAGCCAAAATGGTCTAAAAGTTGTGAACAAAAAAAAGCTTTCAGATAACAGCTGAATAACGCTCAATGTTACGTAAAGTTTTACTTCTTTAGATCAGTTGGGTAGTCATGCAAGCAGCGCTTTTCGATGGTGCTTGAAGGGTGTCTGTTACATTACATTGCATGTAACTCTGCAAGCAGTCTGTCACTGACAAGCACATGACCTCAAACAAAATCCAATTCAAATTTGATAATTCATGCATATTTCAACCATGCGCATTTCATTTCATCCGTCAGGAGATTTCTATGAATGGATAAACTCGTTCCTTCACGAGCGTTCCCTCTGCGTGATCCATAGCACCACTAGGTCTTCATGGGTCCCTACCCAGCCTGGACTACCCCAAAGCTCCGTCCTAGGACCTATTTTATATACTCTCTATAACTCTGGACTTGCCTCACTCCTGACTGCACATGAGGTTTAGGGCCATAAGTATACCAACAACGTCCAAGCATATATACATTGCCTTTGTACTAAGGCCATCCCAGCAGTCTGGGTTATGAGTGGGACTCTAGATGTCCTAGAAGCATGTACGTAGTCGAACTGATTGCGCTTGAATTGGTCCAAAACTAAATTTATTTGGCTTGGCACGTGACGGCAGGTGCCAAACTTGACCTCACTGCTCTTGCATTTGAATTCTCTGCTCATGGTTCTATTTTGGTCTCCCATCTAGTCGCATAGTGTGCTTAAAGCAAGTTCTGCGCTCTGCAGCCCATCTCATCAGGAAAATTCTCAAATACGGTCAAGTCTCTAGATATATGCTGGAGGTCCTTAATTGGCTTCCTATTCATCTAGGCACTGAATATGGGATGGCGGCCTTACTTTGGCGATGTCGTCAGGGCCCTGCCTACCTTCAAGAGCTTTGTTGCCCCACTTCAGGCACCCGAGGTTATCATCTCCTCTGCTCTGCAGTAAAAGGGGTTCTTTTAGCAAATTTACTCTCCTTTGCTCATACCACAACTATGCAGAGTCGAGCCTTCTCCGATGTGGGCCTTGTGGTTTGGAATAGGCTTTTCCTAGAGCTCCATCTGCATTCTGGGGCCCTCTGGCCCGTTTCTTATTAACCTTAAGACTGTTCTTTTTGAATGCACTAGTGTTGGAAGTGCCTCTCAGCAGTTCTTTGAAAGGGTACTATACATAAATTCTCGAATGAATGAATGAATGAATGAAACTGATAGCTATTGTAGAACCAAATCCATGACTTTCTGGTCACAAGCGTGTGTACCTTTTGTGCCAGTTTTGTCCAAATAGCCATGACTGCAAATGGTTTGTGTAGACTGCAAAGGCTGGTGATTACTACCAGTAATAAGACCTATTTTCTCATCATGGTTGAAGGTTTGAGTTTGTGCATTGTTCAAAACCCAACAAAAAACTGAGCAAGTTGGAGGATTAACTGAAACCTGAGGAACATGTACAGCTGCAGCCACAGCATGCTATGATCAATACCATCAAATGCATCAATGCCATCAAATGCATCAATGCCATCAAATGCATCAATGCCCTCAAATGCATCAATGCCATCAAATGCATCAATGCCATCAAATGCATCAATGCCATCAAATGCATCAATGCCATCAAATGCCATCAAATGCAGTACTTAGGCCTACTTAAAACAAACTAATATCTTGCCAGGACACCTTAAAAATTACAACAACAGTAGAAAAGTGTATATGGTGTCATGGTCTAGCAGTATGATGAAAGACAGGAGTTTGTACGACAAAGTTAAGTTTTGAGCTTACAACAAAATGCTTCAGATGAAAGAAGAAAGGGAGGGGGAGAGAGTCCAGAGATAACGACAGATAAAAAGCGACATGACAAAATGTTGAATTCACTTAAAACATGATTAAGTATGCAAATTTATAGTCCTTTCAGTAGGAATTGACTACAGATGTTTTTTAGTATCGTCAAAGAAGAAGAGAAATTACAAAATCTGAGAATAAAAGCGACCAACTAAAGTGAAAGCTAATCAATTTTGATCGGAATTTGAGTGATTAAAAGACCTTTTAGTTATGGCCTACATTAATCACAAGATTTTCATGTATTATAAAAATTTAATGCAATGAAGGAAATAGTGTTCTTAAATGATGATAACTAGAGCCATTTGCAGTTTTGGTTAGTAGGCCTTATTTGTTCAACAATTCTACAATATGCAATGGTGCCTGAGAAAACCCAAAAACCTGGATAAAATGAAAACTTGGTCTGATACTGCAGTGCACTGAATTGAACTGGATCTGAATTTGTTAAATAATGAAGCAAACACCGCAAGCTTCTATTACAAATAGGCATTGCTGTTATGATCAAGCACTCAACAACCAGAACAAAGCTTTCCATACAGGTGTGAAAACCAAGGTATACAAATTTCTGATTATTTGCACACAGTGAAATAGTTTTTAGCGACTTCAACAGGAACTATTACTGATATTCTAGATTCTAGAAGGTCTGCGACCTTCAGCAGCTGAAAATTAAAATCTGTCTAACTAATCAAAGCATCCCCTGAAAATTGTCAAGATCAGCAGCTAAAGTTTGTTGCTCTTCAACTGATTTGAGGATGATGGATGATTGTCTCCTCCGAAATTTCACACAACGTTTGACATTGCGATCTACATGTGGGTTCTACCTCGATCTCACACTAGACGCTGATATAAAAACCGTCACGCTATATTCGTTCCACTCTGCAACCATAAGTAGGCCTAGCTAACGAGCAATACCTACGACCTAATATCAAACGGCACTTACTGTTCGAATAACTAAAGACCATAATAGCCTATCCTTGTGACAATAAGATACTGTCACTATTTATCAGCAGCATATCGAAGAATGTAGTTAACACACGGTCTGCTGTTTTCTAGATCTACTTGAAAGCACGTTTAATATAGGCCTAACTAACAGAGTAAAGATCCGATAACTTTAATAAGAACGTGACACAATTCGTACCTTTGTGATACTTGAGTCCCAAGCCAAGATAGTCAAGATTATGACGAGCGTACTTCATCGACTTCATCATAACTGAACTGTTGCGGCTGACCAGCTGCAGAGATCTCTCGTCTCACCTCTTAACTATTATAGTTACCACGAAATCAAACGTCACCTGTGACCTGCATATCAGCTCACGATCCTCTTTTGCATATTATGGAATGCAAATTGCGCGGTTAATCGCTTTTATAAGACTGACACAAATGGTTCAATTAAGACCCCACACTGAACAAACTTTCACAAGGCAGTGTGGGCATTGTGGGGGTGGGTGGGGATTGTAGCAAATCGTACTATCTGGGTTAACGTGTGTAATCCGAATGCGACGCATCTGTAGGCCTATTCTTTCATTCGTTCAAAATACACGAAGCGTTATATTTTAATCGAACGTCTTCTGAACTTCTTAAACCTCTGTTACGCTAAATATTTTCATCAGAACCGAGCACGCATTCTGTTGAGGAAGATGAAGAGCAGTATGAAGTGTTAGCAACTTCATGTTATTAGCCTCGGCATATGAGAGTTTAGGTGGTCAGTCGACCTCACACTCGCCGGCTGAGGTTCCCACTCTTGAATAGGTTGGTGCCATGCGCTTGGCCTTCGAGTGGTTCTTTAGAAGTGTGGAGATTAGGGCCTACGATTACGACTGTACGGCCTCTGAGCTTACTCGGCCACTCTGAGCTTACTCATTGTCACGTTTTCATGAAAATAGCGAGTATTCCGACTTGACAATTTTCTTAGTAAGGAACAGAAGTCTGGATATGATTGTGATTTTTGGGTCTTGGTTTCATTCTTGGTCTTGAGGTTCGAAGTCTTGGTCTTGGTCTTGAGGTTCAAAGTCTTGGTCTTGGTCTTGAGGTTTAAGGTCTTGACAACAAGACTGCTCATTGTAGATGAGTTAGCTGTAGGCATATACGGACCCAGATGGAGCCGAATTCTCTAAGCAAATGTATACATGTATCAGCCCGTTGGAGATATATTCTTCTTCTGCAGCGTGTGCAGTTTGGCTGGGCTCAGGCAAAATCAATGAGAGGTAAATCCCCTACCATCCCCGCCTCTGCCCTCCCGTCCTCTCCGCTTTCCTATCCTTACCCTTATACCTCTAAGCCGCAATTTTGCTGGTTAACAGCTGGCTTGAGCAAAATTACGGCTGTTTTTCGGCTAGCCGTAAAAACTCGTAGACTGCCTTTTTCCGCTAAAAGTGCATCCGACAAAATAATTACGGTTTGAAACATAGGCTACCTTGTTCATAAAGTGTTTCGATTATAGAGAGTCCTGAGTTACAATAAGGCAGTTAATTAGACATTAGAACTGTAAGACAATGCTATGAACAGGGCTGTAGTCGAGGGTATACGCGGGTATACAGCGCAGGGCCGTAGCCAGGATTTTGTTTCGGGGGGTGTTTTCTGTTTCGGGGGGCCCGGTCTTTTCTCGTCCTTAAGCAAGCCGACATGCAACCGAATCAACCGATCAAGGGGTTTGTAGTTAGTAAATGTATTATTTCATCTTTACATTATTCAATTTCGGGGGGTGTTTAAACACCAAAAACACCCCCCCCAGCTACGGCCTTGATACAGCGTATACTTACCTCTGTAGAGCCCTGAGTAATGAAATTTTAAGGAAAAAGAGGGGTTTTGACAGGTTTTTAGGGCGAATGACTAAAAAAAGGTCATCAACTTTTTCAGAGACGAAATCGTAAAAAGTCAGAAAATTTGAAGGGAATTTGTGAAAAGTCTGAAATTTTTCTTAGACGAATTCTTAAAAAAAGGTCTTCTAATTTTTTTAGGGTGACACCAGCCCTACTGACGTCGCTGGTCACCGGTAACGTATACTCACCTCAAATTTTACCACTACAGCCCTGGCTATGAATAAATGAACACTGATGAGTGGCACACAGAAAGCTATACAAAACAGAACAGTTTAAGTAAACGATCCAGTGTGAGAGTTGTAGAAAAAAGACTGGGGGGGGGGGTTAGACTTTGATTCATATGGAGTTGGTATGTGCAAAGAAGACTTTACTATGGGGTCCTAAGAAAGACTAAGGGGTTGAACCCCCTAATTCCCCCGACAATTCTCACCCTGAGTAAATCCGAACTTGTGAGCTAGGCCTAATTTTCAAAAGTCATCACTCATTAGTTAGTAATTAGTATCCTCACTGATCTCAAACCAGCGTGCAAACCTTATTAATCACATCTCTGTGCATGTACGTAGCTTAACTTTTTCCGGCGGCTATCCATGAAACAACTCTCGGCGGTTTTTCGGCTAAGCTGCAAAATGTTTGGCGGTTTTCGGCTTGCAGAAAATTTTGCGACTTGGCGGCTAACGGCGGCGGCTTAGGCAGTGGCGGCGATGTTGTCTGAGAGGTGGGGGGACAAAGTCGGCCATGGTCTGGTCGATGACCTTTTTTAGGAATTCCCAAAAATTTTAAACTTTTTTGAATTCATCTCGACAAAAAGTACGATTTCATCTCACAAAAAAGTTGATGACCTTTTATTTTTAGTCATTGACCTCTTTTACGACTTTTGTACAGTGTCATCACCTTTTCCATTTTTTTCCCTTTTCCCAAACGTCATCCCCGCTGTTACACTTTATCTTTTTTTAATTCTTCTCCCGCTTAAATTCTATGACTTTTCCTTAGGCATTTCTTCAGTTCTTCTTACTTTTTCATAATTTTGGGGGGACAAAGCTTCTGCTGAAAAATTTCATTTTACCTCGTCTGGTCAAAAAAGGCTGTGAAAACCCTCACACGCAATTACATTTGCTGGCCTTTTTTAGTCTTTCTTCAAAATTTGGGGGGACAGATGTATGGCGTGTCCCCCCACTCCTAAAGGTGGGGGTCTTGTTCCCTGCACCCCACTAGATCGCCGCCCATGGGCTTAGGGGACTATTACCCCTTCTTTTTTCCCTCCCCTGCCCATCCCTGCCTTCCCCGTCCCGTCCCGTCCTATCGCCACCCTATGTCTTGCCTTCTCTTCCCAAACTCTTTCCATCTCATCCTCAGCCCCTTCCCTTTCAGTGGGGACTGTGGGGTCCGGGGTATCACCTCCGGAAAATTGTTTATATTGCAGACGCTCGTAGGTGAGTTTTAGAGCATTTTAAAGCCAACAAAAGCAGCATTTTGTAATGCATAAATATGTTTTGGAATCTTCTGTAAAAGCTTGTTTGCAACTATGAACATACCTGAAGCCGAAGCAAGTCTTTGAAGTAAACATTAGGGCTCATAGGCGGCGATCTAGGGGGACGAGGGGGACATGTCCCCCCACCGTTAAGAGTGGGGGGACACGCCATACATTTGTCCCCCCCAATTTTGAAGTAACACAAAAAAGGCTGAGAAATGTAATTGCGCGTGAGGGTTTTCGAAGCCTTTTTGACCAGATGAGGTAAAAACTCCATATTTGAGCAGAAGTGTTCCCCGAAAATTGTCAGAAAGAAATTCGTGAAAAAATCTTAACATTGTAAAAAAGTTGAGATGAAATCGTAGTTTTTGTGAACATGAATTCTTAAAAAGTTAAGAATTTTTTTGGGAAATTCCTAAAAAAGGTCATCGACCAAACCATGGCCGACTTTGTCCCCCCCCCCACCTCTCAGACAAGATCGCCGCCACTGTTAGGGCCTACATTTTGTGGATTTTTTGCAGGACTCTAAATGTGTTGTTCAACTTGTTCTAACTTCTAAGGTGTATTAACACATTTCAGTTCAGTGGCGTCACTAGGGGGGTGCGGGGGGTGCGGACCGCACCGGGTTACACCCTAGGAGGGGGGTGACACCCAAGATGAGAAAAAAATTTTTTTTTAAAGATGAGGTCATCACTTTTTTTGGGAGACGAATTCCTGTCAAAGGTAAAGAGGTAATATGCATTATGGTTGGAGACCGGAAAAGAAGGATGTAAGAAGTACAAAAACAGGCGGATGACTAAAAAAAAAAAAAAAGGTCATCAACTTTTTTGCGAGATGAAATCCTAAAAAAAGGTTTTTTGGGAGACGAATTCCTTAAAAAAGTCATCTTTTTTTGGAGGGTGACACCATGACTAACCGCACCGGGTGACACCAGCCCTAGTGACGCCACTGTTTCAGTTTACTACATAACAAACACTATTCAAGTTGTGTTACACAAAATAATGTAATGTTACAAAATAAAAAGTTAGTTCTTAATATTCGACAATAAAATACAGAAACGTAGTCGTTTTATAGGTTGTCGACTCATCATCATCTTGTCCTGTAGCCGACTAAGTCTTCTAATCCTAGCTTATTTGAAGTTATTTCTTAAACTTAATTCGTAATAATTATCATTTTAAAAAACAGATCTATCTAATCTTTCAATTATGTTCGATAACCGGAACCTAAAGCAAAATGACGATCTGAAATTGCATGGGCCGGTTCCATAGTTAGCTAGCATGCGTTCCTACATATAACGGTCAGCAGATGTGACTCAATAATAGGCCTCTTATTTAGATCAGACGTTTGGAGAATAAGTCAGATAAGGTAATCGTAAACGTAATCGTAATATCAAAACTTTTAAAGCGCCACTCGAAGGCCAAGCGCAGGGCACCAGCCTACACACGAGCGCCACATCAAATCAGAGGAGGTTTCCAGAGAGTGGTCCTAAAGAGGTCCGAGTCATAAAAATCAAGACAGGCCATATGAAGAGAGGAGGCAGAGCAGCTGTTAAGGCGGTTGTCGTTTAGGGCGGGAATTGGAAAGCGGAGATCAGATGAGTCAGGGTAGGAGTACTCGAAAAGGTGGGATTCTTCAGTTTTGAGTGGAAAGCCCGGGAGATGATGAGAAGGATTGAGGACGGGTCGCAATGATGATGGAGGAACCGAGAATCTGCGGAATTCAGAGGGGAGATCGTTCCAGAGGCGTGGTGCTGTGTTGGATATCGTTCGGTTGCGCAATTCCGAAGAATAATGATGAAGAAGCTGCTGAATGAAAGCTACCGAATTTCTACGAGGAAATTATGCCATATGATGGGCTGTTTTGTCAAGTATGTTGTTATTAAGCAAGGGACAGATAGTATTCATGCATTTATGAAAAATAACTAAAACAACGTGAGCTGTAATAAGTCCAATCAAGGCAACCTGTTTCCTTAAATGGACCAAATGGTGTCCTTGATTGGACCAGTTGCCTTGAATGGGACATATTAATTTAAGGACGTTTTTTAAAGATAATTTGCAAAAGAAGCACACTTAAAACTTTTAAGAACACTTGTTGTCTAAAAACATGCAATAAAAGAGTCTCTAGCTAACTGTCAAAATACTGTAACAGCGGTAGAAATCAACTTAACATATGACTAACATAACCACTGCCAGTAAACTAATTAGGTGTACATTGTTAGAGTCACTAGTCAAATAAGACTACACATAATTAACTATAGACTAGTTAATTACAACTAAATGATTAGTTAAGTCGTTTTTACTGCTTCGTTACTACTATTTACATCTAACACTTAACACTTAATAGGGGCCTACATACAGGAATTACACACAGTTTGCACAGAGGAACACAATCATCATCAAGCAGTCCCCGTATTTTTTTCTCGTAGACATCTACATATATAATAGAAAGAAACATGTTTTTCGACATGATACAAACGAATGGAACTTAGGCCTATTCTTATTTAAAGAAGCACTTCAAGCACAGTTTAACATTGCAAGTGCCGGTGTCCTTAAATGGACCACTCCCAAATTATCGGTCCAATTCAGGACACTACATGTGGTCCATTTCAGGCAACACGGACTACTTCTACTTACACTGCGATAGTTCAACACATGTCAGTCCTAGCCTAAAATCACTTATTGTCGCTCAAACATGAAGCCTGGCTATAATAAAAACAAACATGGTTGAATTTTTAAAAGCTGATCTAACGTGTATAATCCTCGTTGTCAGGTACGACTAAAATTAGATCAGAACTACATGAAATAGAGTTTTAACCACAATTTAATAAATGTTTAGTATTCCATAAAACCGCCTACGTCGATACGATCAATATTCAACTGCGCAAGAATACAAAAGTTAAAAACGAGGTAAAATGGGTATCTAGGGTGTAAATCGGCTGTGGTCCAATTAAGGCAACGGTCCATTTGGGGCAACTCTCCCCCTACGTTCGCATTTAGAGAATAAAGGCCTTTGTTACGTCACTTCAGCAGCTATGAAAGAGTCTACTGTTATTATGACTTTAAATTTAGTGAATAGAGGTTTTTGTTACGTCATTCTAATTGTTAAAACGTCTATTAGGGCCTAATTTTAATCTCAGATTTAGAGAATGAAGACCTTGGTTACGTTACCGGTACCTAAATTGTGAAAAAGTCTATTGTTCTTAAGTTTAAAGTTAGAGAATAAAAGACTAGCAATTGATAGGCCTACGTATGCCTACGTTATTTCGATTTAGAAAAGCACGTCTATAAGTAGAATTTTTAGATTTAGACAATAAAGGCATTTGTTACGTCACTTCAATTATGGAAAAGTCTATAAAATGTTATTAAGTTTAAATTTAGAGAATAAGGGCCTAGGCCTATTGTTACGTCACTTCAATTATGATTGAATGATAACGTCTGTTGTTAGTAATTTTAAATTATTATTAATATTTTTGTCATTACTATTATATAACTATTACTGTAATTGTTATTATATTTATTATTATGCTTATTATCATGATTAAAGGCCTATTATATTTATTTTTGTTGTCATCATCATCATCATCATCATCATCATCATCATCATCATCATCATCATCATCATCATCATCATCATCATCATCATCATCATTATCATCATCATCATCATCATCATCATCATCATCATCATCATCATCATCATCATCATCTTCTTCTTCTTCTTCTTCTTCATCATTATTCTTCGGAATTGCGCAACCGAACGATATCCAACACAGCACCACGCCTCTGGAACGATCTCCCCTCTGAATTCCGCAGATTCTCGGTTTCCCTTAAGTGGTCCATTTATGGCAACTCTCCACTACGGTACCATCCAGTCCAAAACGTGGGAGTACGGGTAGGCCTACCCCCCGTACCCTCCATAAATTACGCCTATGGGTTAGAGAAGGAAAGGTGTGGATCAAAACTAATACCAAGATTGCGGAGGTGAAGGTAAGAGACCACGAGTTAGTTGATAGGTGCATGGAATGGTCAGGGATTTTCTTGATTTGATCAGAAAGGTCTAAGATGATGAATTCTGTTTTGGAATGGTTAAGGCAGATTAGATAGGATGACATCCACTGTGAGATTAGGTTAACCACGTTGAGTAATTGTGTGATGGAGGTGGAGGAAGAGCTTGCGGAGAGGGATATAAGTAAGTAAGTAAGTAAGTAAGTATTTTCTTTATTTAACCGGTTGCAACAGATTAGGCCTAGCACTCCAGTGTACATGCATCAAATAATACAATACAGAATACAAGAGTTAAAAAAACAACAGCATCACAATCAATATGAATATAGCATTTTTCCAATGAAATTTTTCCTGATGTTATTGTCAAGAGGAGTAAGCACTCTATCGTGAGACCGAGGTCGGAGAACATAATTCTTAGGTTTCTTGGGTGGGAGCAATTTATAAAGTACATGACCAGGGTTGTTTAAGACCCCCGTGAAAAGGCCGACATCCGCTTTCCTACAGAGTACTGTAACAGTTGGTCAAACGTTGGCCCACCCTCCGGCAGGTTCCTCTGCCTAGTAATCTTGTTTATAATGGCTTGGAGTTGATTTTACCATGCTGGGATGCAAATCCCCACCATGCGGGGCTTGCATATAGCATGCATGCCACTGTCGTCGCCCTTGCAACATCAAAGACGTTTGGGCCTTTAAGAAGGTGGGCTTTCATCACCCGTAGTGCCCTGCAACAGACGCGGTTAATGTGTTTAACAAAAGCAAGTGTTTCAGTAATGGTAACACCCAACACCCTCATTTCTTCCACTCTAGAGATACCTGGTATGACAGGTATCTTCCCGTGAACATCCCCACTCCTTCTGGATCTTATTAACATCTCCTGTGTCTTACTCTGGTTTAATTGTAAGATACACGTCTCAGCCCAATTACCCACATGGTTTAGTTCTTCCATAGCTGTGTTGGTATTTGATGCAGGCAACTGTCATGGCGTATTTTAACACTCTATTTGTAATTCCTTGGTTAGCCGGTTTCAGTTTAGAGATTATTGTAATGAAATGTAATGAATTGTAATGAAATTAAATGATATGTGGAGTTGAGTGTCGTCTGCGTAGAGACAAGTAAGACTAGAACCAGAGTAGAGCAGTGCCAGAGACGCCAAACCAAGAAGATAATCGTTGAAGAAGGAGGCTGTGACTGATGGTGTCAAATGCGGCGGAAATATTGAGAAGACAGAGGCCGGAGACATGTTAATGGCTGACGGCAGAGACCAGTTATTGCACAGAGATGCAACTAAAGTTTCTGTTTAGTAGTGTTTAGTGAGGCCAGATTGATGGGAGTTATGAAGTGAATAAGAAGAGAAGTAGTCGTTTAGCCGAACAAGGACAATAATAATTCGTTCAGTTAACTTAGATAGAAAGGAAAGATTGGAAATGGGACGCGGATAGTTAGATAGGTTTCCTTGTCAAGGTTTGCTTTTTTGAGAAGGGGAGTGACTATAGAGAGAGTGTTTAGATGCAATTGGGAAGTTGCTGGTAGAGAGTGAGAGGTTGATAAGTTTGGTGATTAAAGGAGCGAGGACAGAAGAAGAGAGGTGGGAGATAGGATCAAGATCAAGAGGTGGGAGATAGGATCAAGTTCGCACTGCTTGTTGGGAAGAGAGTAAGTATAGGAGGAGTACGTGACACTTCTGCTTCGGAGGCGTGAGAGAGAATTGGGAGCGATAACTGATAAGCAGTAGGAGTAGGCCTACGGGTTGAGAGAATGGGGTGAATCAGTGTTGGAGGAACCAATTAAGGGGAGTATGTGTCTAGAAGAGATTGAAATACTCTATTACTCCTTAAACGATATCTTAATTCTCATGTCGAAGTAAGACGAGGCATGCCTCGTCTTGCCTCGTCTTGAGAATTACGACGAGGCACTCGCCTCGTCTTGGCTCATACTGGCTACGGGCCTTTATACGCTAATGTTGATTCTTTCGCTAATTCCTAATCTTATTTAATACGAATATGATCGCAATTAAGTCTGTGGCCATGTTCGCAATGTTTTGCCTAATCTTGTGTCGTTTGACAATTTATTTGTCTTGGCGCTAATTTTGATAATTTCTGGTTCATTCTGAAGTCTAATGCGACTGAATCTGCATTTCTGAGTTTTTCCTCGGTTTCCGAGGAAAAACTAAGCGCATTATAATCTTATTTTTCTAAGCTGTAGGCCTAGGCCTACATGTGCTATAGTTGTTGGATATCTCCAATTTACTGTTAGGCCTACTGATAAGTATCTTCGAAAGAACACTATACACTGGAGGCATGACTATATAGACATCCCAATTTCTGTTAGTCTGTGATTGAACGATTACTGTACAGCAATGAATTTTACCAAAAGTTGCTATTTTAAGCCGAGCTGCGCAAAATAATGCATGGATGTACATCTCTGAAACAATTAACTTTGCCATAGGTCTACAACTCTACACAGCAGAACCCTCCATTAGCTATAGTTTGGTATCCTATTGCAAGGGCGCGAATCTAATGGTCTGCACTCGACATATACTCGTAGCTTTAAGCCTTAACATACTTACTTTGTGTTTTCGTCCGCTGCCTTTGCGAGTTTTAGACCCTTTTTATGTTATTTTTATTCTATCTAAATTCCTACCACTACTACTTGCACTTAACATACGAAATGCTTCTATATTTTTGCCCTTTTAAATTTCGCCCTCATTATTGTGCACCCTTACGAATTGAGTTTAAATTTGCGCCTTTGTTCTTTTGTGCCTCTATTATAGTTTCTTTGTTTAAATTTCGCATTTAGAGTGCACCCTCGTAATTGGCGCCCTTTCAATAGTGATCCAGCTGATTCAGTCTAGTAACACTTCTCAAGCAGATGTACATGCAGCTTGGACAGAATCGATATTTCTGTTTCCTGCACCGAAGACTTCTAGTATACTTCGTTCGTCGATGTTTTCAGTTCAATTACGCCGCTTGGAGTCATTGTCTTTTGTTTCGCTGCCTCTAGCTCTGTTTTGCTCTTTGCCTTCTCTTCGTGTTGTTGCTTTGTGGAGGCGGGGCTTGTGGTGCAGACGGTGTGATATTTCATGTCTTGAATAGTATCGTAGATGCCATCACCCATCACTCCGTCGCAGTGATCCAATGTACTGTAATGACCTGATTCCACTTCAGATCGACGCTCGCAAGAACGCAAGATAGCAATCGTTGGCCTTGTAATGGAGTCACTTGGTAGTGGCAGGACATCATTGTACACAGTAGAACCAGGTAGTGTATTGTTGTACTCATTAGAGTCTGATATTGAAATATTGTACGCATTTTGGTGGCCATTAGGCAACAGTGTAAAGGAATCTGACGTGGTTGATACATGTATGCATGAATCTGTCATTTGGTTCTTAAGAGACGTGTAGCTAACATCGGTTGCACCACGAGAAGGCTCTGTTAAAGATGTCAACTTTGCGTAAGTCCTCACGCTGCCACTGGATTCGCAACAATCCAATGTTTGACCTGGAAAATTTTGGTAAGTATCTCGTGAAGATGTGCTGAAATCTTGCTGAGTCTGATCTTCTGGGACAGAAGACTGGTCGCCATGAATAGTCATAGCAGTTCCTTTTGGTTCGACAGAATTTGAAACTAATTCACCGGAGGAGGCAACTGGAAAATGGCAATGCACTTGTTCAGTCAAAGTGTTGACCATATTCCTGTTTCTTTCGAAGCTGTGCACAATAGTCATGGTTTTGGTCGTTTTGTCATGATTCGGTTCGTATAAGTAGGGACGCAAGTGACATTCAGAGAACGGTCGCATAGGTTTCACTATATCAGCCAGAAAATCATCGTCATCGGCGAGGTTGCCGGCTTCAACTGCGTTTGACGGATCATCATCACTATTGCACTTCTTGCTGTCTGCCACCCAATGAACATCGTCTTGACATGACCTGCATGTTCAAACAGTTTGAAGTATGGCTTATTATAAAAAAAGCTTATGATTGCTGCATACTTGGTATATCAAGCATGACAAATGAGTTACAATTTATATGGACCTATGTCTATATTTAGACAGGCACGGGCCTATAGTTTACAAATGAATTTAAGATTACTAATAGAGTGAGAAGAATTACGATGCCGCCCCACTGAAGCCCAGATGGCTCGAGGCAAGGCTCCTTGCCATGCATGAGGTCAGAATCATCGTATCAGACAAATGGATGGTGTCTTGCGGAAGAAGGAGATTTTCTATTGGAAGAAACTGATTGAATAAAACGCAGATAAACCGCGACGCTTCCTGTTTTCACTGATCGATCGCCGGCTTCGATGAACAGTCGTACATACTCAACCATCGTTTCATAGCCACCGACTATTTGGATTTATGAGTGAAACGATTGAATCGGTCCACCGCTCCATTGAAGGCACTGGCGTAAACTTGTTCAAAATATTGGGGGGGGGGCATGGGGTCACGGGTCCAGAAAACAAGTTTTTTCAATATGAAAATTTGGGGGGTTTGTTGTTTTTTGTTGTTTTTTCGTCTTTATGGTTTTTGTTGTTTCGGTTGTTTTTAAGATTTTCGGATTTCGGATGATAAAAATCATGAAAAATGGCGTGAACAAGAGCTCCAACTCATTTAATTCAGTTGCAATTTCAGAAAATTAAAAATCATTAAATCAATGTAATTAAAACAACTTCTGCAAAAATAAGAAATTTATTTTAAAAAAACAAAAACAAATTTTGTGGTTTTCTTTTTCTTTTGGTTTTGTTTAAAACCAAAAACCGAAAAAAACTTTTTTCGCCTCTGAAATGGACAATCAGCAAAGGCTTCCGGTTTACGTTAATGCGTATGAAATGGGGCGTTTTGTTTACATGTAAATTTGTTTTATATTGAAGATATTAAAGATAAAAAGAAATCTTAGTTTTCATAATGAATTTCTGATAGTATTTCAGTTCTGTGTCTCTGATTTTCAGTTTCTGAAGAAATTTGTCAATATTGAAACATAATATTTTAATATTTGAAGAAATTCTCCTCTCGATTTTGGGGGGGGGCATTGCCCCGGCTCCTCAATTATTGGGGGGCACGTGCCCCGGCTGACCCCCCAGAGTCTACGCCTATGACTGAAGGTGCTTCACCGCTCATCTTCTCTCCAACTGACTGAAGAAGATTGCGCCTGTAGGCCCATACAATCCTTGATTAGGAAGCTGTATATTTCAGTGTCATCTCTGTCTGGCACAGGGTGCCAGGCACTAATGAAGCACAGGGTGTTCTAGTTGAGCCTCCGTCTCGTATTTCCGCCGTGGAAGCCCTCCACTCTGAGGTCCATGAGATAGACAATCATGGAAAATTCGACACGAGATCCTTACCTCTCCTCTGCCTCTAGTTCACCAACGATTGAAGATCATTCTTTTAATCGTGTTATTGTGTTTTCAGTTCGGGAGCTACTCTCAGTACTCTGCAGGGCCGGATTAACCACTCGGGGGGCCCCATGCTAATTATATACGGGGGCCCCTTGTCGTATTAAGCATGGAATTATGAGATTGTCGTAAAGACATGACAATCAGATGAACGTGTAGTAAAGAAGGGTCAATGCTGTGTTCCACTCTGCTGAAATAAGTAGTCAGTGCATCCAACACAACATTCACGCTTTGTATTTTAGGACTATATCTAAAGTTGTTTAAAATGCTTGTTACATTATGTTGACAACGTACAATTATCGTAGAATAATTATAATCGAAATTCGAATCTGTTCTCTTCATTGTTAACGGCTCAGAAACATTATGCGACTTTTAGCAGCAGTTACTGTAGGCCTAAGCTGCGTAATAACGTCATCAAATGAAATCAAGTTAAACACATCACTCTCAAAACTAAGAAGTTCCAATGTAGTTAGAAGTTTATGGGTCATAGAAATTTGCAGTTTATTTTGAAATAAGTCCCATCTGACTGAATCAGCGTTAACTTGAACAATTGGAGATCATCAGTGACATGAATATACGCACAGCGATACAAACATTGGGGAATATTTCGAGAAGGTTCTCTGTATACAGTAGCATAGCTAACGCAGCAGTTGTGGCACAACCTCTTGATTTTGCAAATCAGCAAATTAAACCATTTTGTCAGAGAATATGTCAGACTGCAAATCTCTTGTGTATGTCGTGGCCAGCCTGATGCAAAATTGTCGAAATGGTCCGTCAAAATCTGCTACAACTTGAAATATGCCTAACATACTTCATTGTAAGTGTGAATTCTCTGCCTCAGAGACGTCAACAGCTTGTCTACACTAGCAACTTAAGTTTCAGCACGAAATTGGGAATATGTCTTGTCTCACTGTTGCGAGATGAGCTCCTTCAATGTGTTTGCCAGAAAGCAAATTGCTTCGGAATAGAAACAAAAGTGGCTGCAGCATAGATTATATATTGACTGAAAGATGTTGAGCCAAAGAAATGCATGAACACAGCAGTTGGCTACATCAAAGATCTTAGACAAAGACTTTGAGTAATAAGATCCTTGAGTACATAGCTGGCATTTCAAATTTGCAATTTGCTCAGTGGAAATTCTTGCTTAAACTGAAACTAGTGACTCTTTTTTGTGAACAAATAATCTTTTGGTATAATAAATTCTGTTCTGCTGCATTCGACTCCAGTCGGGGGGTCCCCTGTAAGCGGGGGGCCCCATGCTAAAGCATATTGAGCATACTGGTTAATCCGGCCCTGGTACTCTGAGTAATTTGTTTGCAGATTAAGTTCTATAATGTGCAATTACGATTACGCAAAGGCTTGTTTCTGTAGCCTACTTTGACGCCAGCACATAGTGCTTTCTTGTGCACCGAGTAATATTTCTGAAACAATCTTCCCAAGAAAAAGCGCACTACTCCATCAGAAACAGCTCAAGAAGCATTTCAAGATACCCACCTCCGTAATCTCATTAGATTAAACCCTAAACACCACCCACCTTAGCCGACTTACTGTATACCTGACTGACTCCTCTGGATCTTGACCTGGAACTGATTCGACCCCCCGCCTATCGATTTTGATTTGACTAAGCGCATGTGAATAAGCTGGTTTCCGCGACTTCGCTTTTTTGGGCGCTGTATAAATCTCGAGATTATGATTACGATTAGCACTAATGTCCTCAAATATTCCGATAGATCAACGGATAAGCTTACGTTTGTTTTGCCTTTGCACCAAAAACAGTTTTGTACGTTCTGTCAGTTCTCTGATGTCGGTCAGGGCTAAACCTAAAGCTCATCTGTTCCAGCTTTGCTTGCCCTTCGTAGCATTTGTTTTGGTTCTATGACTTATCGGGTTATGACCTGGCTTCTTCAATGGACCAGAATTTCACTTGAAGTGACGCAAAAGAAGTCATTTGATTAAGTCAGAGCAAATGATCTGCAGGTGCAAGAGTTTAAAGTACATCAGTTTACACGCAGTGCTTTATAAAAACTTATAATCGTTACATATTGACTTATAATCGTTACATATTGTAAAATTGCATATTAAGTTTTTTAATGCATTACAATTTATAGAGGGCTATTTAGACAGAAATATGCTTACGTTACAAATTTAAGTATATAAAGGAATAAGGATGGATTGGTGAAGTCTCCGATGTTGCCTTAGCGAAACCTCTATCCCAAGATTAGGACTTTGTTAGCAGGTCATAAGATTAGGATTTTGCAGTGATGTAGTCGAGTCCACCTAAGCCGAGTCCGAGTCAAGTCCGAGTCCATCTAAGCCGAGTCCGAGTCGAGTCCGAGTCCTGAGGTGTTCGAGTCCGAGTCCGAGTCCGAGTCACTAAAGATCGAGTCCAAGTCCGAGTCCGAGTCCAAGTCCATCCACATCAAAATACACTAAACCAAGCAATTCAATGCCATAGAAAAATAACAGAGCTCTTTAGGCCCTATGCAGAAAGAATTTTTAATGTAATTTACCCAAATTTCACATTAAACACATTAAATTAAATAAAGTTTTGTTCGACAATCTGGCACGATCACGAGGACACATAAAAATTCTTTCCCTGCTACACACAAGTAGGTATACGAACAGCTAGAACTGCAAATGCCACAAGTGCAGTTGTGTCATGTCACGTCCTCGCTCCTTCTCCACACGGGAAAGGGCGATACGAAAGTGTCTTCTACTTTGAAGCGATAAATTAATAACTCCATGCACAGTTTAGCATTATTATTGAAGATTATGTACAAATCGACAATCCCTAGTATTCGGTTCAATATCATGCCCTTCACGGTGTTGGCCTCTATGAATGTGCCCCATCCACGCCGATAACAGACAGCGGGTCTGTTATGTTGTATATCGGCTTAACGACACTTTTTCATATCGAAGATGATCAGTGTCGGAGGCAGAGTACAACCTCGTACTCCACGTTTATATTGCGACCGAGCCACCCGCAGTAAAGATCCGAGAAATTAATCTCTGAGAAACCGACCGACCGGGAATCGAACCCGGGCCGCCGGCGTGGCTAGCGGGCTACAAACCCACTCGGCCACTCAGGATCTCTGCGGGTCTGTTATCGGCGTGGACGGGTCTTATACCCCAGTCTATTCATGATACTCGTCTTCGCTTCATTAGTTTCTATTGTCTGCTGGTAGAAATGGTTCCACCTGTTCCGGCTTATGCCTATAGTCCTATATATGCCTATACCAGGCCGAATAGACACCCTCTGTCTTATACCCCAGGCTCCCCAGTCCCCAGCCTATTCATTATACTCGTCATCACTTCAAACGGAATAGTTCTATCTGTTCGGGCTGATGCCTATAGCGGCGGTCGGCCGGCTATTCGCGTCAGTTCTTGCATGAGGGGTGGTCTTGGCCGTGACACGTCAATACTGTTGCCTGTTCTGCCCAGAAATTATGACTCGGAAAACGAGTCAGCGAGTCAAATTCGAGTCCAGGGTTCGAGTCCGAGTCCAAGTCCGAGTCGTGACAGTCCAAATCTGAGTCCGAGTCCGAGTCCGCAGAAAATCGGTCTCGAGTCGGACTCGAGTCCTTGGCCGGACTCGAGTACTACATCACTGGGATTTTGTTAGCAGGTCATAATCACAAAATGTTTGGCTTATGAGGGTGTGACCTATAGCTAGCCTACTTGTTAGTTCTCTTACGAAAACGCAAGCACGTATTGCTTTCTTGATCCATGAATCGCAATTCTAACATAATCTCCCAATGGAAATGAGAAAGAAAGAAAGAAAGAAAGAAAGAAAGAGAAAGAAAGAGAGAGAGACAGAGACAGAGAGAGAGAGAGAGAGAGACAGAGAGAGAGAGAGAGAGAGAGAGAGAGAGAGAGAGAGAGAGAGAGAGAGAGAGAGAGAGAGACAGAGACAGAGACAGAGACAGAGACAGAGACAGAGACAGAGACAGAGACAGAGACAGAGACAGAGACAGAGACAGAGACAGAGACAGAGACAGAGACAGAGACAGAGACAGAGACAGAGAGACACAGAGAGAGTGTGAGTGATGCTGGAGTCATGTCTGACCCGAAGCACGAACAAAGTGTTCCCTGATGTCTGTTGGGCTACTCCTACTTTGATTCCACGCAACTATGAGCCTTTGAAGCAACAATCGATATAAGGTACGGACGCAATGGTATTCATTTATTGATCTAAGAAGGAAGGGGGGGGGGTTGAGTACACGTGTGCTAGGTGGCATGCATTGACAGGGATGTTGAGTCTATAGGTGCTAGGTGGCATGCATTGGTAGTGATTGTCACAAGGGTCCACATCTCTATTGAAAAATTTTCCTGTACTATATTTCTCTTCCTCCAACCTACTATTTGATGATACGCGTAGCCTATATCAAACAATGACTGTATAAAACTAATCTAAAAATAGAACAGTCTAGGATTGTACAATTCAGTTGCAGTTATAGCCAGGCCCGGCTCAAGACATTTGGCGGCCCTGGGCAAATCGGCGGCCCTAGGCAAACCGGCGGCCCTAAGCACAAACCGTCCGAAAATTTAATGACTTTTTCTTTAGGAATTCGCCATACAAATCACATTTTCTTAGGAATTCGCGGTTACACCTGGGCAATTTATCAATTTCATCTTAGAAAAAAGTTGATGACCGTTTTTAGGAAAATGGAAAATTGGCGGCCCCTAAAAATCGGCGGCCCTGGGCGGCTGCCCAGTATACCTAACAGACGAACCGGGCCTGGTTATAGCTGATAGGTCTAAGTGTTACTATTTTACAGTAACTGAAATGAAAAGTAGGGATTCCGATATTTCTTATTTATTACACTGAACCAAATGCTAAAGCCAAAACCACTCCGGCCCAACACTAATTAGCCTCAGATTCACATTCTGTCTGGTTAAGTGCGCGTTACAAATACTTTCATTAGTAAATGCATTTGTCATACTTTCTCTTGCAGCACCGTTTTCCGTTTCCGCCGGAAGACATGGTTATAATTGCAACAGCCAGACCGACACAAAAGAGAACTGGCATCAAGAGCCAGTAACTGACGTCCCCAGTTTCTGAAAGAGACACAAAAATATTCATTTCCACTTATAATAATTAATTTTTTATATCTTTCAAAAGCATGACTTGTAACTCTTCCACTCAGTTATTATTTAAGGTAGCCTATTTCACGATGTTACATCATTCAGACAACCCGCTCCACCCGATCCTCCTCCTATCTAAGTATTTCTCAACTCCCGGTCAGTATACTCATCTCAAGTTCTCCAACCAAGCCATTTCAAACACAGCACCACGCCTCTAGAACGATTTCCCCTCTGAGTTCCGCAGATTATAAGTCCTCTCGGTCCTCAGAATGATTCTCCATCCTCCTCCTCATGCTATTCTATCTATCTTCCCCGGTGTAAAGACTTCAGGTTACCCCCTCTTTCAAGTTACCCCCCGGTAATCTGAAATCGATTTCAGATTACCCCCGGGGGTAGCCTGAACGCGATTTCAAGTTACCCCTGCGCTGTTCACATTACCCCCGGGGGTAATCTGAAATCGATTTCAGATTACCCCCGGTAATCTGAACGCGATTTCAGATGACCCCCCGGTAACCTGAACGCGATTTCAGATTACTCCCCGGTAATCTGAACGCGATTTCAGATTACCCCCCGCTAATCTGAACGCGATTTCAAGTTACCCCTGCCTTGTTCACATAAGATAAAATGCTAACTATACCACCGCGCTCTTTCGAACGACTGAGAATATTAACATTTTCCACAGCTGACGCACTGTTTGCAAGCATTGACCAGTAAACCAGCCAGCCAGACAACTTCAGTACTATATATGCGTGTCAGCTGCTCCATTTCATGAGTTTTATGTAGTTGAGGCACAAAGAGAGAGAGAGAGAACTTATCGTACATGATGCTATAAGAGGCTAACGAGAGTTCAGCGATAAATATTGGCAATTATTATTAGTATTATATAAGATAATCAAAAATGGGTCCCATTAATTTGAGGGGGTAATCTGAAATCGCAGGGGGTAATCTGAAATCGATTTCAAGTTACCCCTGGGGGTAACTTGAAATCGATTTCAGATTACCCCCCGGTAATGTGAACGCGATTTCAAGTTACCGGGGGGTAATGTGAAATGGGGGTAATCTGAAATCGCTACACCGGGCTTTCCACTCAAAACTGATCTCACCTTTTCAACAACTCCTACTCTGACTCATCTCATCATCCGCCTTCCAATTCTTTTCGCCCTAAACGACACCCGCTATAACAACTGCTCAGCCTCCTCTCTTGATCTGGACCCCAGGGTAACCGGACTCGAACCTCCGTTGGACTACTCTTTGGAAAACTCCCTCTGATTTGACGCAGTGCTCGTGAATAGGCTGCTGCCCTGCGCTTGGTCTTAGGTTTTAGTAGTCTGAGACCGAAGGACAACCCTGGTACGTTGTTCGTCTAATCACTTACAACCGATTTCAAGGCGGAATTATTGCCATTTGCTACTGCTAGCAGCTTAACTTTAAATAATATCTGCGCAAATGCAAATCTGAGGTTTGAAACACACTGTGAGAAGAAATGTGGCCACCGTATATCTTAGGCCTTTTTTGGATCCAATGCAATTACGAATATTGCATTGACAACATCAACACTCATTCACAATACAGTGTATTTGAATTGTACTAAGTCTTCTTAAGTTTAAAATGATTTCAACAAATATTCTTACCAAGCAACATTGTTGATCCGAAAGAGGAGATCTATCGTGATACCATACCTTTCACTTTTAAATAGGTCATGAACATACTGCAGACCTTTTGCAGCCAGAAAACAAGCATACAGTAGGCCTAGTGATCTAAAGTACGACTCAAAGGGAGGGGCAGACATTGTGACGGGCTGCTTTGTACTGATGCCCTGAGCCATCAAGTCAGCACAAAAGGTCTACTAGTATTCAATTAACACAATATACAGAGGTGCAATATTGCCAGGTTTAACAGAGCTTCAGTCACTGCTCCTTCAATGGTTCGTTTGGGCTTTCTTTGTGGAGAATGGTCGATCATTCTTTGGCATACCAAGTGTGTAGTTAGAGTCGAACGGCCTAACCGTTAAAAGGCGTTTTCACAATGTAACGCTGCTTTGTACACAAACCCACACACACACACACGCGCGCGCGCGCGCACGCACGCACGCGCACACACAAAAATACAAGATATATTAAGTTAATGAAATGAGATATATGGGATAAGATGAAGGAATGGAATAGAGAAAAAAGGAGCATGGGAAGGATGCAGGGAGGGAAAGAGGTTGGAATGGGAGGGAAGCAGGGATGGAGAGAGAAGAGAGTGGAGAAGAAGTCCTATAATTATTATTATTATTATTATTATTATTATTATTATTATTATTATTATTATTATTATTATTATTATTATTATTATTATTATTATTATTATTATTATTATGTCAAGGTTCTGTTCACTCATAAAATCGAGTTCCACGCCGCTGCCTCCGTTAAGAAGGCGATGGATATCGACGGCTTTGTTGTTCTTTGGCTCCGGGCAGCTTTGACATGGCGCCTTGGAAAGCCACTGCGTTGAAACGCTGCACCATCACCGATAGGCTCTTGAATAGGAAGTTTGTTTCGCGGGAGTCATCGGTGGTTTTCGACAGCCGGCGACCAATTTCCGATAGAAAGGCGAGGCCCTCTCTGTTAAGGGGACCGAAGGTTTCCACAGCTACAGGTATGAAGATGTATCGCTTCTGTAGCTCAGAGTATTTGATGTACTTTCTCGCGGCAGCCACCTCCGCCGCCCCTCCTGCCGTGGCCGCCGTTGCTGTGATGTAAGAGGCGGCCACCGTGTCCACCACCGTCGCGTCCCACAATAGGGACAGCCCGTCGCTCCACGGTATTAGGGTCTGGCCATCCGGTCTCTTACCATCCGACCTGGATAAGCCGGACGGCTCCTTGACTGCCGGGGTGCCGGCTCTGTTGAGGCTGCGGTGGATGAGGTCGTTGATGTTGCTATGCCTAGCTTGTCGGCCGAACCCCAGTGAGCACGACAGCCCATGCGCGCCTCTGGACGAGACGTTGGCGCCGCATGCGCATTTGTGCGGTTCGCAGATTGCCAGACCCAATCGTAGACCGACCGCCACCCTCATGGTCTCGTCATCCAGTCTGAGGCCGCGAGCAGCGATCGGGAGGGCGTGTAGCCAGTCCGAGGCGTGCGGTGACTGCGAGGCCTTCAGTCTCGCCTGGTCGTAGGGGTCAAGAAGTTTATCCTCGAGCGCCGAGAGGGCTGCGTGTAGTAGGGGACTGTCCCAGTGTGCCTGTCCGCGCCCGGTCGTGACCGTCGGGATCGGGACCCCAGAAAGCTGAAGCCAGGTAGTCTTCGCCGAGTCATGTGCCGCGTCGGGGGTCACCGAAATAGTACCCAAGATGAGGGACTGGGTTTGGAGGGTGCCCGCGGCCGAAGCCAAGAAGGCGGGAAGTGCCAGCGACGACACCCTCCTTACTCCCAATCCACCCATCCTAATCGGAAGAGAGGCTTGAGACCACTGGTCGTCGTTCATCGTGACGTTAAGCATCCGGCCGACTCCTGCCCGTAGCAGCTCATCATAAACTCCCAGGAGCGGTTGATCGTGGCAGGGGGTGCTTCTCAATATGTGCATGAGCCTCGGCGATCCGAGGGAGCATCTGAGTATCAGCAGAGCACCCTGTCTGTCGATGTGTTGGAGTTTGTCGAGCGCCCTCCTGAGGTTGGCCACGCAGGTGTCGAGGGTAGAGGAGAGGGCCTCCGTTGATGAAAGCGGGGCCCCTAGGAGTGTGGCTGTTGATGGGCTCACGCGGACAAACTGCATCAGGGCGTTCTCGGCGCTTATCCCGGAGCCCGCGGTGATAAGTTCGCACTTGGCGCGGTTGAGCGAGAGGCCCAGGACTGAGCAACCTCTCTCGATTACATCCACGTCCGCTTCCACCCCGTCAGGACTGCCGCCCAAGGTGAGGTCGTCCAGATATCCGAAGGCCAGGGGAGATTCTAGCCTGGCCAGAATCGGCTGGAGTGGTAAGCAGAAAAGCAGGGGCCCGAGGGGATCCCCCTGCTGTGCGCCTTCTTGCGAGAGAATGGTGAATCGGCCGAATTGGAGGAACGAGGGCTCGGCGTAGGCTAGGTTGCAGTACGCGGCCAGTTCCGGAATAATCTCGGTGACCGATGCCAACATGCTGTCCCGGTGTAGGCTGTTGAATGCATTTGATAGGTCCAACTTGACTATTATAGATTCCGAGCTCATGTTGGCCAGAAAACGTCTGGTGGCGTGGATCGCCGCCTCGCAACCCCCGGGGACGCCCACTCCCAACTGTCTGGGGCACAGGTACGGTGTAATCCTCGGAATGGCGTGTGCGTTGGCGCATTTTGAGGCCAATCTGCGCCATACGTATCCAATTGCTATCGGTCTCAGGCCGCCAGAATTTTTACGCAAAGCAAAGAGCGTGCCACCGAACAGGACGGAGCGCATCTCCTGCGGGCAGGTGCCGGCGAGTAAAAGATTGACGAGCGCCGTCAGCGCCCCAAGCAAACCGGGCCCCGCATCCGGATCGCCCGTTAGTTCCGTCACGTGTTGGGGTCTTAGGCCGTCCGGACCCCCTGATGAACCCATCGGGAAGGAGCGAAGCATAGTCCGTATTTCCGTCTCGGTGGTCTGGAGAGGCGTCGAGGTCGGGCAGAGGGTGACTGGACGGTCGAGCGGTGGAGCCGGATGTTTCTGACGCAGAAGCTCCAATGTTTCCTCGTTGATGGGTGCAGGAACGTCATCTGAGCAGATTATTCGGGCCGCCGCAGTGATGTTTCCGTCCTCCAGCTTTGCGGCTACCGCCGCAGCCAACGCCTCACCCGAGTTCAAGGTCGAAGGCTTGCGCTGATTGGAGGTTTCCTCGGGCGGCGAGGAGAGGGTCTCATCTATGCTTAGCCATCTGTCGTGGAAGCAGTCGACGCGTCTTTTGACCTGCTGTGTGAGGTTGCGGCGCCGGCCACCTCTCAATGGCACCTCCAAAATCCCAGCTCCGAAAACTAGTAGGCGTCGCCAATTATCAAGTTTCTGTGGGTCCAGTAGGATGGATTCGATGATTTCGGTGAGGAGGCGGCCAACGCACGACCTGGCACCTCTGGGTATATGCCTGAGCAAGCCCCTCGGAAGGTTAGGATGTCCTGTTGTTCTCGTGGCCTCTGGTGCATCGGGCAATGGAGCACACGATGGTTTTGCAGCTATGTGTATTCTCTTAGTGGTGAGATTAGGTTCGTCCGCTGACAGCCCCGGTGAGGGAGCGATCTGTCCGCTCGCGGTGGAAATGGATTGCGTTGCGGACGCAGGTTTTGTAGGGCCGAACGCGGGGGGTTGGTCAGAGCCCGGACACGGGGCGGATCGAGGACCGTGCCGATGAATCGATCCATCAGAGGAATGAGTCTTAAAGGATAACCAACACACCCTGCAAACGCCCTTCCCTTTACATGGTTTTTGACTCATTCGCGATTACGTGAGATTTATCGGTTTTCGGATTGTTTACAGTTACGCCGCCATTCAAAGGACAATGCGTTGCCATTAGCGACTATGACGTCGCCGGCCTTTAAAAATGGCAGATGGACATTTGAAACGGCTGACTATCGTTGTTGATGGAAAATAAAGTTTGTCAAACCTAATGTGTCGTGTTCTGGGCGGATAAACCTCAACAAATAGTATCCTCTGAGTCACGAGTCTTAATTCTTTGAGAATGTATGAAAATCCAGTTCTAACAATTTAGAAAACCGTAGTTTTTTGGTTAGAATAGCGAGACGTTTAAATGTTCCAACCTACAACGACCGCTGATGACGTATATATTATTATATATTATTATTATTATTATTATTATTATTATTATTATTATTATTATTGTACAATTCAGTATGGTAAGGTCGATGAAAAGCAGATGGCGTTCCCGCGTTGGACAGCCACCGAGATAATATTATTATTATTATTATTATTATTATTATTATTATTATTATTATTATTATTATTATAACCAACAAACTCATATGCAGACGAATTGCTAACTGTATCTAGGGATTCTAAGCTATAGACCGACATTCAGTCCTGGCTGCACGGTCGCCTTGTTGTTCAAATCCGAGGTGCCTAGAACAGAGAGAGAGTTTCCAGTTTGCAAGGCAACCGACAGACGCTGGAGCAGATGGCTGGTCTCGCGCTGATCACCTGTAGCTGCTTTTATCTTGGCACCAAGTTCTTGGACAAACTCCAGCGACTCGGCATGCCAGCTTCCTGTGGTTTCGACTGCAACAGGGACGAAATGATGCGATTGTGAGATGGCAGCATATTTGTTTTCCTTATTGTGGGCTGCTTTTTCCGCTGCGGCACCTGCATTTTGCGATGTTATATGCTGATATGATGCTGCGAATGTATCTGGCACCGTGACATCCCAGGCTAAGCATCGACCTCTGGCCCAAGGTATTATAGTGACTCCATCAGGCCTTTTTCCGTCAGCTCTGGAGAGGCCATTGGGCTCTTTGATGGCCGGTATTTTGGCTCTGATGAAGGCCCGCCAAATCACGTCATTGATCATGGCATGTCGTTGTTGCCTTCCAGTTCCCTTGATGCAAGAAAATCCGTGATGGCCATTGGATTCTACTATCGCCCCACATTTACATGTGTGTTTTTCACATAACGCAGTGCCCAGCCGGATGCCGGCTGCTATTCTCAGTACTTCTCCTGGCATCCGTAATCCTGCGATTGTTATGGGTAGCGCTTGAAGCCAGTCTCCTGAGTGTGGTGATTGTGCAGCTAACAGTCTGGCTTTGGCAGTAGAATCAGTAGCTCTTTCTGAAAGGCCTTCAAGTGCACGCGATATCAGTGCGCTGTCCCATTCTCTTTGTACATGAGCCTTCTGTTCGATGGGAGTAGGCGCGTTCGATCTCAAAGACCACGAGCTAGAAGCCTCCTCTACCAATGGATCTGCGACCGTTACGGCGACATCGTGCAGCAGTTGGTCTTGAAGGCTTCGCGTGCCAGCGGCTGATGCCAAAAAGGCGGAAGTTGCCAGCATATCGGCACTACGAATCCCAAGACCACCGTTTCTCACAGGCAAAGATGCCTGGATCCATTGATCGTCGCTCATGTGAATGTTAAGAAGGCTACAGAGTCCTGTTCTCAAGACTTCGTCGAAGTCGCATAGAAGTCCTTCGTTTAGGAAGCAGGCTGATGTTCTTAATCAATCAATCAATCAATCAATCAATCAAGCATTTATATAGCGCCCCTTCAAGGAATCTATTCAGAGGCGCTCCCAGCCCAACCCCGGCGAAAGAGAAAAGTCTTTAGGGCAGAGAAGAAAGCGGTGGATGAGTTTCGAGGAAGAGACCGCAGCTCAGAAGGAAGCCCATTCCAAATTTTGGGACCAACGACGGAGAAAGCACGCTGCTGCATAGTAGCGGTGCGTGCGAAAGGAACAGAGAGATCACCACGGGTGGTAGAGCGAAGAGAGCGGTGACCAGGTGGAACAGAGGCACGAGAACAGAGCTCACGCAGATAGAAGGGAGCACAGCCAAGCTGACATTTCCAGACAATGGAGGCAACCCGGTAGACAATGCGTTGCGAGAGTGGTAACCAGTGGAGGACATCACGCATGTATTCAGAAACATGGCCAAATTTAGGTATGCTCCCAATCAAACGCGCAGCAGAACGCAATACGCGTTCCAGACAGTTTAGTCGAGTGAGGGGAAGCCCAATATAGAGGGAGCAGCAGTAGTCAAGCCGACAGGTAATGAATGCATGAACGAGAGTAGCAGCAGATTGGGGGGAAAGAGAGCGGGAAACAACGCGAAGCTGTCGTAGCTGAAAGTAGCAAGCCCGGCTCAGCTTCAAGATATGCGGAGAGAGGGTGAGTTCTGAATCCAAGATGACGCCAAGATCTCTGACGGAGGTGGAAAAGACGATATGGGGGAACTCAGAAGTAAGACAAGCATGATCAATCTTAGCAAGCTGCCTAGGGGTGCCCAGCCAGATGTATTGAGTCTTAGTGGGATTCAAGCGAAGGCGGTTGGAAGACATCCAGGCAGTCAAAGAGTCAGTGGAGTGGCACATGAGGCGGACTGCAGCGGCGGCGTCAGAGGGAAAGCAGTGGGTGTAAGCCTGTATATCGTCAGCATATAAATGGTTGGATAAAGAACAAGTGGCAAGAAGGCGACTGAGATCAGAGGTGAAGATAATATAGAGGAGGGGACCCAAAACTGATCCCTGAGGAAGGCCAAAACGGACTGGGGTCCAGAGGGACCTGGTAGAACAGTAGACAACCAATGAGGAGCGGTCAGAAAGGTAGGAGGCTAGCCACTCAAGGGGCTTTTCAGATAGACCGAATGATACAGACAAGCGATTGAGGAGAATGTCATGGTCGACCGAGTCAAAGGCAGCGCTGACATCGAAGAGTGCAAGAAGGGAGACTTGGGAGCGATCAATGGCGCCATAGAAATCAGAGAGGAGGCGAAGGAGAAGGGTTTCTGTAGAATGACCTTTGCGGAAGCCAGATTGATAGACAGGAAGTAAGTTATTAGCATCAAGGTAAGTCAATAATTGCTGAGCGACTAATTTCTCAATGATTTTAGAAATAAATGAGACGTTCGCAATGGGCCTGAAGTGTGCAGGGTCCGAAGAGTCGAGACCGGCTTGCTTCAGGATAGGAGTAACAATCGACCTCTTCTGCGAAGCTGGAAGAGTACCGTCACGGAGCGAGGAGTTGCATAGTAGTGTCAGGAAAGGGAGGAGAACATCGATGTAATCCTGGAGCAAAAAAGGAGGGAGGGGGTCAAGTTCACAGGATTTCGCAGCAGAAGCCAAGATGATGTTGCGCAGCTCAAGACTGGAGACCTCGCGAAGAACTGAGAGCCGATGGTTGGTAGTAGGAAAGTCTGGCGGAGGAGAACCAGCGGTGTCGTTGCGAACCGATTGGACTTTAGCAGCAAAGTAGTTCGAGTAGTCGGATGCAGTAAAGGATGGATCAGGCGATTGTGCTGGTCGATGACGGCCGAGCAGGTCATTGAAAGTCGACCAAAGCCGCCGTGGGTCGCTGGCGTTGGATGATATCAGACGCTCCCAGTGATCCTTTTCCTTCTCACGATGACGTCGGTGCATCCCACGGACGAACTTGATCCATGCTGACTGGTCGGTTGGCGAGCGTGTGCGCTGGTAAACGCGTTCAAGACGACGGGCTTGACGTCGAAGAGAATAACATTCAGCGTCGAACCAGGGGGAGAGAGGGTGCTGGCGATGTCTGAGCGGACGGGATGGAAGAAGACGATCAATGATGGCTGTCATAGAGCTCTCATAAATGTCAAATAGTTCGGTAGTAGAAGAGCCAACAAACTGGCCCGGGTCAAAGAAGGCTGGAACAGCAAGGATAGCTGACTGGAAAGCTTCACGGTCCAGGCGCTTCCAGCCACGAGACTGACGAATAACATAGACAGGTGCCGTCAGGAAGAAGGGAATGTCAGCGAAGACCAGCCCATGGTCTGAGATGACGGGAGGACAGATGTTCAGATCAGCAGGGACGCAGTCATCACGAGTGATGAAGACATCGAGCCAACCGCCAGCCTGGTGGGTTGGAGCAGCGACGTGCTGGATTAGGCCGTACTGTTGGAGGATTGAAGAGAATTCTAGAGTAGACGGCGAAGAGAGATCCTCCAGATGCAAGTTGAGGTCGCCGAGGACGACAATCTGTGTGTTGTACAGCGCAAATTGCTCAATTATGGCGGCGAACTCGGTGAAGAAGGCAGTGGAAACAGGAACCGATCCGGGGCGATAGATAGTGATGACAGTGGTGGGGCCCAGAGGAGAAGAAACAGAGGCGGCGAGAACCTCAAACGTGGTGGGAGGAGAAGAGATGGTGATCTGCTTCACGCGAAGAGTGTCTTTGTAGAAGAGGACAATGCCTCCTCCACGAGAGACCTCTCCCGAAGTGTCGAGTCTAGGGCTGTCAAGCGAAGCGTAACCAGAGGGTGTTGATCGTAGCACTGGTACATCGAGAGAGGATTCATGCCAGGATTCAGTGACAGCGAGAAGATCGAGAGCATTATGTGTGATGGAGTCTGAGACTGCCACGTATTTGTGCCGCAGAGATCTCACATTCCATGTGGCAACGCGAAGCCTCCTTTGGATCGATGTTGGAGGAGAAGGAATAGGGGTGGTCGGCGTAGACTGATTAAGTAGGTGCTGAGAGCGACGTTTCGGCCATGGGGCCACAGAGGCAGGACGCCAAAGGTTGAAGGCGAATAAAATCTTCCGCACTGGTCGACGAATAGGCGCAGCGGCCTGACGAAGTGACCATATTAGGTCGCCGTCGTAAACGTCAGTGGGCATAGTCCAGTCGGAATGTTGAATACGCAAGTTAATAGACGAGCCAATTAATCCGTAAAAATGAGAAACGTTTAAGCGCCCGACACACTGGGCAATTTTGACGAAAATTGGCGAAGAAGGAAGACGACGCTGTTGTAAACAGCGGTGTGCATTGCAGCAACGAACGTGTAGCGATAATCGGTCAAAACTAACACAAACAGTCGTAGTAGACGCAAAATCAACGAAAAACTAGTAACCAGTGACTAGAACTAGATAAAACTACTTTTATCGAAAGCGATGTTTTGAAAGAATTCAGATATTTTAGTAAAAACGTAAGTAAATAAAGAGCCGAGGTGAAGCTGAGTCCGACACGCCGAAGCGCCACCTATCGAATTAATATGTATAGCAGCTTCGGTATGCTTAAGCTGCACCTTAACAGGGTGAAAGAGTCGTGTGGGTGTAACATCTCAAGTCTTGTGATGACTTTCTCCAGATCTTCAATCTTTTTCTGAATGGATGTATCGACAGCTCTGCCTGGTAGTAGCGGTGCTCCCAGCAATGTCAGATCTTCAACGGCCACATATTCAAACTCGGCGAAGGTCTGATTATAGTTTGCTTCATCGTAACCTCTAACGGATGCTTCGCATTTTGCTCGATTCAGCTGTAGACCATACATTGGCGCGAGTTTCTCTATCAAGCTGATGTCGTACTCGACTTTATCAATCGGTCCAGCAAGAGTGAGATCGTCCATATAGCCAATATTCAGTGGGGTTGTCAGACTTTCGAGAAGTGGATGTATCGTCAGGCAGAACTCCAGTGGTCCTAAGGGATCGCCTTGTTGAGTCCCTTCCTCTGACAGAATGGTATGCTGTTTGGTCTGTAGCTGGGGGGCGTAGGCATAGTTGTCGAAGACGTATCTGTATATTTCTGGAGCTTCTGTTGCTACCGCCTCTAACATTGAATCTCTTCTCAGAGCATTGAAGGCATTCGAGAAGTCCAGTTTCACTAAAATGTGGTTTTCAGGCATAGACTGCAAGTATCGTCTGGTTGCGTGGACAGCAGCCTCGGCCCCTCCTGATACTCCCACGCCGATTTGGAGCGGTGACAGACTTTGCGATAGGTATGGAGTGACGACTTGGCAGATACACTTGGCAGCAAGACGTCGCCACGAGTATCCTACTGTGATTGGTCTAATTCCTCCATCTTTTTTCCCAAGTGTTATTAATCTACCGCCGTATAAAATCTCTGCAATGTGTTTCGGTAGCCCGCCTCTCAGTAGTAGATTGATTAGGTCAGAAGTAGTCTCCACGAAATCTGTGTCTGTTGCATTGGACAGGAGGTCCTTTAGATGTTGTGGTGTGAAGCCATCTGGTCCTCCGCTAGATGCCGCTGGAAAGGAAGCTATAGCATCACAAACCATCTTTCCAGAAACCTGTATGGCATCAAACCTGTCTTCCTGAGGGCATGGCAGTGTTCTCCGGTCATTGTAGGCCTTCGGGTGTTTCTTTTGCAGTTCTTCCATTACTTTAGGTGAATCTTCTACAGGAACATCATCAGAGCAAAGCAAACGAAGGGCCCCTTTTATATCGCCGTCTTCGAGTCTGCTAGACACTGCCTGGGCAAGATATTTGCTCCCATCGTAGATCTTGTCGTTCCTCCTGGTTCGTGTGTCAGATGGCGTGATTTCTTTAGCTACATCAGAGAAGACCATTCCACTATGCCAGGCTTCGATGCGCTGTAGAATTATCTTGCCCAGGTTCCGCTTTTTGCCTCCCCTCTTGGGCTTTGATAGAATTATTGATGGAAATTGGAGTAGATCTTGCCATTTTAAGGGGTTATTTGGTTCTTGTATAACGGCCCTTAGGATCTTGGTAAGTAAGTTCCTACATGCTGTTCTTGTTGCAAGTGGAATGTGTTTCATCAATGGTCTTCTAACCTTTGGATGGGTTAAAATGTCTCGTAACGGCTCACTGCTTACTAGGTTTTCGTCGCTATCATTATCGTACGGACTATCGTCAGAATGCGCTGTGTGTGAAGAGCGGCTCCCAGTTTGCATACCACTAATAGGCGCCTGGTCTGATCCGGGACATGGGTTCCGACGGGGTCCATGGGAGTGTAGTGTGCCTTTAGTACGGTGTAGTTTAAATTCGTTAAAACAAACTGGGCATATGCCAACGTCTTTCGGTGACCGTTGGCTCATGACTTGCGATTACAAGATTCCTTCTGCCTTTCGGTTTAGCCGGATTGCATTGTTATTATAGATGGACATATGAAGAGGAAGATAATGGAGACATCTGGAGTGGGAGGATTGAAACCGAATGTCAACAAATTATGTTTAAAATGTCAATGAATCAACGTTTTTATTGCGTTGCTAGGCGACGCGCATTGTGACGTCGTAAGATGTTTTAACTGTTTTACCGTTGTAGATAATGAAGTTGTATTCTAGTTTCCACCGTATAATTTTGTCTACCACCGTATAATTATTATTATTATTATTATTATTATTATTATTATTATTATTATTATTGTTATATTTAACAATAATGATTAAATAATCTGAAGCGCCATCTCAGCGTCACTCAGTGAACAATTTATCGTGAAAAGGTCGATGAGAAGCAGATGGCGTTCCCGCGTTGCACAGCTATCGACAGTCTCTGAAACAGGTAGCTTGTCTCAAGCGTGTCCTGAGTTGAATCCGTCAGCCTATGTCCCAGTTCCAACACAAAATCCAATCCTTCCGAACTCCATGCACCACTCGTCTCCACTGCAACCGCTACAAAAGCATGCGTTCGGGTGATTGTGTCGTATTTGGATCTTTTGGCGGCGGCTGCCCGGTTTGCGGCCTTACCTGCTCCGGTTGATGTTACAGCCAGATATGACGCTTCATATGTGTTCGAAACGGTCACATCCCAAGTGAGGCACCTTCCGCATGACCACGGGATAAGCGTCACGCCGTCAGGTCGCTTGCCGTCCTCTCTGGTGAGGCCCAACGGTTCCTTCTGAGAAGGGATATTTGCTCTTCCAAACGATCTCCATATGATATCGTTGAGCATGTTGTGCCGTTGATGTCTGCCAGCGTTTTTTCTGCAGACAAGACCGTGGAGTCCTCTGGCGTCAACTCTCTCGCCACATTGACACACATGTGGTTCGCACAGAGTCGTTCCAAGTCTTATTCCAACCGCGATCCGTATCACTTCATCGGACAAGCGGAGGCCCAATGCAGTAACCGGAGGAGCTAGCAACCAGTCTCCCGCGTGTGGTGCCCGAGAAGCTAAAGACGAGCCCGATCCAGTGCATTGTTCGCAGACTCGTGCAAAGTTGTCCACGCCTTATTTATCCAGCGGCTGTCCCATTCTCTTTGACGATGAGCTGTTGATCCGGTTGGTGGTTCCGCACCCGTGAGTGTTGTCCATGCTTTCAGTGCTGTGGTTACAAGATCGTCTGAGGCATCAGCTAGTTCTGGTGGCAGCATGTGTGCTTGGAGTTCGCTTGTGCTCGCAGCAGAAGCCAAGAAGGCAGAAAGTGCCAGCGTAGCAGCACAGCGTATCCCAAGGCCACCATCCTTCACCGGAAGGGATGCCTGAAGCCAATTCTCGTCCGACAGTTCCACGTTCAAAATTTTCGACAATCCATTTCGTAACAAAGAGTCAAATCTTGTTAGACTAGGACAGTCGACGCATAAGGCTGTGCGCATTATTATTATTATTATTATTATTATTATTATTATTATTATTATTATTATTATTTTTTTTTTTTTTTCCCCCGAGGTACATATAATCCCTCAGGAGTCAGATACTAAGTGTGTGAAAATTAATCTCTGGAGTGACCATCTTCATCGTGACCCGGAAGTGCAAAAGTGTTGCGGAAGGCGGCTGCGTTGAAGCGCTGGACTGTTACAGCTAAGCGTTGGAAGAGGAAGCTAGCTTCTCTTGGGTCTCCTGAGACCTGGCTCAGGAGGCGTCCAAGGTCTTTGACGAATGCAAGTCCAGCAGTCTAACCTGTCATTGCCTCATGTTTGCCCCTAATAATAATTATTATTATTATTATTATTATTATTATTATTATTATTATTATTATTATTATTATTATTATTATTATTATTATTATTATTATTATTATTATTATTATTATTATTTTTTTTTTAGTCCCGAGGTAAACATAATCCCTCGGGCGTCACAAAAAATTTGTCAGGAGACAAAAGAAAACTAGTTATTCTGGAATGGTTGCATCTCCTCCGGGTCGGGCTCGACTAAAGTGCCATGAAAAGCCACCGAGTTAAAACGTTGAATGGTGATTGAGAGGCGTTGCAGCAAGAAGCAGGTCTCCCTATTGTCTCCTGTTGTCAGTGTCAGATTGCGACCCAAGTCTGTTAAAAAGTCCAGGCCTATGTTGCCAATCGGACCTAAAGTCTCAAAAGCCAAGGGCACGAAGAAGTGTGTGTTTAAAAGAGCGCTGTATTTGGACTTTTTTCTCTCTGTGGCTAGCTCGGCTGCAGCACCCGCTGTCGCCGCTGTGGCTTGAATATACGACGGTGCAAGGGTGTCAGCCACCGTCGCGTCCCACACCAGATGGCGGCCTGCACACCATGGAATCATTGTCAGGCCGTCCGGTCTTCTGCCATCTGAGCGTAGCAGTCCAGGTGGTTCTTTGATAGATGGGATGCCTGCCCTTGAGAGAGAGCGGTAAATGATGTCATTGATTGTGCTGTGTCTGGCAGCTCTGCCAAAACCGAGAGAGCAGGACAAGCCATGGCTGCCTCTGGCATCAATCCGAGCGCCGCACGCACATGTGTGTGGTTCGCATATTGAGGCACCGAGGCGTAGACCGACCGCAACCCTCACGTCCTCGTTTTCCAATCTCAGTCCGCAAGCTGTTATTGGCAGGGTGTATAGCCAATCACTAGCGTGTGGTGAACAGACTGCTTTTAAACGAGAGATGTTGTACACGTCTGTTGTGTCTTGAAACAGTGTGTTGGCCGTCTGTTTCAACAATGGCTTATCCCATTGAGCCTGCTGATGTGAGAGCATGTTCTCTGCGTCATCGGTTTCCGTCTTAGAGATCCATTCGGACTTCATGGCTAAGAAGTGCGCATCCGATGTAAGCTGGATAGAGGTTAAAATGAGGGTTTGGAGGGGGAGAGTGCCCGCGGCTGAAGCCAAGAAGGCAGGAAGCGCCAGCGATGACACCCTCCGTATGCCCAGACCACCCATCTTTATAGGTAACGAAGCCTGTGTCCATTGGTGGTCATTTAAGGAGATGTTCAGGATCTTCTCCAATCCGTGACGTAGTGTCGAGTCGTATGTCTCTAACTCGGAGTTTTTATCACACGGGCAGCAACGCAAGACGTGAAGCGTTTTTGGCGCCCCCAGTGAGCACCTCAGGATCAAGAGGGCATCCTGTCTGGATATAAGAGATAGTTTGTCCAGACTTTCCTCCAGTTCGCTGATGCGGGCTTTCAGTGCTTGTTGTAGTGCTACCTCAGGTGAAAGGGGGGCACCGAGCAGTTGAGCCTCATCTTTCTCGGTGTATCTAAACTCCCTCAAGGCAGAGTAACCGGTGTTTCCCTTGTCGTGAGCGATCACCTCGCATTTGGCGCGATTCAGCGTCAAACCCATAGACGAGCAGGCTATCTCAATAGTCTCGACGTCAGCTGCAACCGTCTCCGCCCTTCCACCCAGGGTGAGATCGTCGAGGTACCCGAATGATAGAGGTGATTTCATCTCCTGTAGACAGGGCTGCAGCGGCAGACAGAAAAGCAAGGGTGCCAGTGGGTCACCTTGTTGAGGGCCCACCCGAGACTGAACCGTATAATCGCCGAATTTGAGTGTTGATTCTTCTGCATAGGCTTGATAGCAATATGGCGCCAGGTCTGGTAGGATCTCAATGACAGAAGCCAGCATCCGGTCCCGGTAGAGGCTGTTAAAGGCATTGGCGAGGTCGAGTTTCACTACTATGTGGTCATCATCCATACTTATTATTATTATTATTATTATTATTATTATTATTAGAGGGAAGAGCTCACACGATTTCTATGGCGACGACAACAGCGACTAAGTCAGGTCTTGATTGGAGATCGTCTGCGACTGTGACATTCTGCAGAGTCCGTTTGAGGGAAGTCGATCATAGAGCTCCATCGGTTGAGAGACGGATTGAGTCAATTTTATCCGCTCTGATAGCTAATAGCAATTGGAGGAAGAGACTGCAACCATAGGGAAATGGAACTTACGGGGAGCAACAGGAAATCTTACCTAGAATGGACATTTGCCGAACTAGCAAGCAGACGATAAGCGCAGGAAAGTTTATTTTAAAATTATACGTTGAGTATCATATGTTTGTTTTCATACGATTATTACCATAGTATCTTACGTGTTCTAGGTGCCTTAACATTCTATTTAGTCGGATAATTATACCTTAACTTTTGCTCTGCGACATTAATTGTGTTTTACCACATTCACAGGAGGAATAAGCGGCGGAAACTATCTGTAAGAGAATTATCGGATTTCTCGCGTGATTTCACAATTCAACGAATCCTGAAAATGATGACAAAATTTCTGTTACTAATTGAAGTCACTCTGTCGCTAATATTGATAATTTCGTAAAACTTTCGAGGACTTCTTTGTAACTTTCAGAGTCATGAGGCAATGACAGGTTAGACAGCTAAAACCTGGAAAAATTTAGGAACTTGACAATGGACTGGGAAATTGGGAATGCGTTGCATAATGACCTTCCAAACTTTAACATTACACTTTGCATGTTTTTACTAACGAGTGTGGCGCGTAGCCCTAGCTGCGAGAGGAACTTTCGAAGCTCAAACTAAGCCACACTTAAGATGACCAATGCATGAGGCATGCACAAGCTGCACAGCTGATCATTATAGGAGTGTTTCTCGTTCAAAGGCCGATGCTGAAACAATTAAATTTGATCGACGTCAATCATTTAAAATTCCATCGTGACAGTTTGACCTGAGTCAAATAAATTCACGCAGCATTATATCTGTGATTAATTGTAAGCTGTAACTTCTAAATTTCCAAATTTAAAATGAACCGTTGAATAAACTTAAAACGATTGTGTCATGCAATTACGATGTTGTTAGTACATTTCATTGGTTGTGATTTTTTCAATAATTAAAACATAGCATGGCTAACTAAGATAGGCTACAGAAGTCGGCATTTCAAACCTGCGATCTACGCAAGATTTTCTTTCTGCAAGCCTCTGGTTGCTAAGGCTATCGCCGAGGGATGACGAAGGAATACCACATTGAATACCGGTTGCCACGAATAGATGCAAGAGGTACAAACGTAGATGCTGAGTGCCATGGAGACCTCTAAGGAACAGCAAAGGGAGACTAAGTTGATACCAATTGAAGAGGCTACTGGTTGCAATGAAGAGGACACCAAAGCGAACGACAGGACGTGAACAAATGCTCGACTGACTGATAGGCCTAGTCTACGTTACTGTCATTCATGAAAGCTTCGAACGGCGCAAAGAACAATTCGTTCTCAAGACTATGAATGGACACAATTACATGTAGGGCCTACTGATGAAGCACCTGTATGACATAAAACGGTGACTACTTTCTTAAAGAGCGACTTGTAATATTATTGATCATGAACTTAAAGAGACTTACAAGTGATCATGAACTTAAAGCGACTTATAAAGATCATGAACTTAAAGAGACTTACAAGTGATCATGAACTTAAAGCGACTTATAAAGATCATGAACTTAAAGAGACTTACAAGTGATCATGAACTTAAAGCGACTTATAAAGATCATGAACTTAAAGAGACTTACAAGTGATCATGAACTTAAAGCGACTTATAAAGATCATGAACTTAAAGCGACTTATAAGTGATCATGAACTTAAAGCGACTTATGAAGATCATGAACTTAAAGCGACTTATAAGTGATCATGAACTTAAAGCGACTTATAAAGATCATGAACTTAAAGCGACTTACAAGTGATCATGAACTTAAAGCGACTTATGAAGATCATGAACTTAAAGCGACTTATAAGTGATCATGAACTTAAAGCGACTTATAAAAATCATGAACTTAAAGCAACTTATAAGTGATCATGAACTTAAAGCGACTTATGAAGATCATGAACTTAAAGCGACTTATAAATGATCATGAACTTAAATACATGTGCGTCCGATGGTTTTTCAATTGCAAAGCAATTCCCACTTGTGAATGAGGGTTGACTGGGTAAAAGAATGTCTTTGATTCATCTCCGGTGAGCAAGACTTCACTATCGAAACATAACAATTCCCTTTCAGTCACAAAAAACACTCAGTCCTCTCTCTCTTCTCTGAAACATTGCATAAAATGTTTTGGTTTCCACGTTGGCCATCGATGACCAACTGGCAGAGACTCTGAAGCGAAGATGGGGATACGATTCTATTCACTGGGAAGAGCAGACGGACTGGGACTGGACTGGTGCCAGGTGAACGGGGATTCAGACAATAGAGGTACGGATGATGTCGGCAGTAAGCCACTCCTTTCTGCACCAGCTCTAGAACACTGGACGACGACAAGGCACTCTCTGGAGAAGCGAAGCTGAAATTTCCTGCAGAAGAAAATAACAGTTGGAAACAGTAAAGATCTTATTTGCAGAGGATAAAACTGAAGTAGAATATAAGATAATATTAACTGACTAGTTGATTGATAGATTGGAGTGGCAGAAGAAATCAATTGCTCATGGGTGAATAGACATGGGGCATTAATTGAGTTAACAGGCAGACGAGTAAATGATGAAGAAAACGCGAGATAAGAAGATGACGTTAAGTCAGAAAGACGTCAAAAGACGACGTAGAAACGTGGAAGATATTCTGTCTTTGTCTGAAAAGTAAGTGGATTGTTTAGAGTTCTAGCAGATCCTAAAGAAATCGTGAAGCTTCTAAACTGTTAATAGCTCATACAACTTAGAAGAACTCGGTGGATCGATTGATCAACTGATCCTAATGAATCAGAGATTTTGTTTTATCCTTAAAGTTTCTCGCAGTATATGATACGCAGATGAACACTGTACCTTTGTAATGATCGATTCTCGAGTGATGTACCGCGCCCTGTGAGCGGAAGCTGAGGCTAAAGAGGAACCTATCGTCTTGGCTGTCTCTCAGAAGAAACGCTCCATCTGGAACATCGGACAGGATCCGAACGGCTGCTTCCCAGTCTAAGGCTCCCCAGTACCAGCGACACTTGAACAAATATGCACAACTACGACACTGAAGGAGTTCATCCGATCTAATCTCGTCTGAACTAGTCTCGTCTCGTCTAATTTAATCCAAACCAATCTAATTTAACTTTAGCGCATATGAACCGTGAAATATGTTTATTAATATTGTTATTAGTTGACCTCAATACAGTCAGGACATTTTTGGTAGACTACATATAGCATCAAACGGATATTGGTCTAATAATAACACCGTGAATCATGTAGAAGGCTGTTTTGTCCGTTCCCCGTCCGTTAATTGATTCATCGATACTAAACGCATATCTGTCTGTATGTCCCGCAATTTTCCATTCAGTGTTGCGTCAATTAGTCGACCACTAGTCGCTGTCTGGAATAGGTCAACTACCTGTTTGAGTTGGTCCATGTTGCTTCGTTTTTCCTTTCCACTGTTACCCGTCGGTTGAGATCGAGATTTCCGGATCGAAGACGATGACGACGATGACGTAGTCGTATACGTCACTGGACTTTGACTGCGACGCAGAGCGACACGAGAAGAAGAAAGAGGAAATGGACTTTCTGTCGACAATTCGCCTGTTAGCCAACCAGAATAATTATGATCGATTTAGACATTCATCTGACAATCCATCCATTTATCCAGCCATCTTCAACGAACGTTATCATTCAGCGAATTCTTCTGTCACCAATTCCTTCAATCCTTCGAATTATTGACTCCTTACTTACCTCTGCATCTCTTTCAATCTGTCATAATGAATTATCTCTTTAGACCCGTTACCATGATGCTTATGGTCTCAATCGATGGTCGGATATGGTAGTCGAGAATCGAAATCGGTTGCAAAAGCACGGTCGAAATCAAAACCAGATAATCAGGTGACAGTGGGTATGCATGTCTTGAGTATAGAGACATTAAAAAGGCAGCATAGGACCGATAGAACGCGCAGAGCGTAGCAGTGACTTCCACAGCTTCGGACCAGGTAGAGAGAACGCCCGAGACAGCCCAATGCAGTTCTGTTGCGAGGTAAAACAAGAGTCAAGATATCCGTGGATCAAGTGCAAATATTCGCTATATACAAGAGATAAAGTAGAAGCAGAGATAGGTCGACTGATTTGAATATAATTGTAAGACAGATTTTAGACTGAATTCTTTGCTCACCTGGAAGCCAATGCAGTGAATACAAGACATATGTAATTTGTTAGTGCTCTTATATAGTTCTGGCTTTGACCAGAGAAGCTTGGACCATTTTCAGTTTTACAAATCACTCTTAGTGATGCCAATGAGGAATGAGTAGCAATGATCCAGTTGGCCGGAAACCAAGGCATTTGCCGGTGAAACTAAGATTTGCGGAATTGATGACTTTGCCTAGGCGAAGCAATTTAGTCGTATACAGATGGATTCAGCAGTAGGCCTAGATGTCACTAAGCATACAGGGCTAGATATTACTGAAAATGAAATCAAGTAGTTGGAGAGCAAGATAGATAGATATGGAAGTATCGACTGATGGGAATATTGGGTAGTATCAGCATAGAAATGGTAATCCATAAAATTGCCAGTGAGCAGTGAACTGAGCGGAGTTGTAGGCTATAGATCGTGAATTGAAACGGGCCCAGCACAGACTCTTGTGGAAAACTACAATCGGGGAATGAGAAGTCCAATGACTTATGCGAGTTGATTGAGTACGAGGTTGTAGGCAAGATGCGAACCAATTAAGAGCAGGACAAGAAAGACCAAACCAATGTCCGAGGCGATGAAGAAGAATGTTATGATCAACAGTATCAAAAGCGGCAGATAGGTCAAGTAGAACGAGAGCCGTCACCTTGCCTTTATCAAAGGAGATGTTAATACAGTTGCGAACGTAAGAGTATAGTACGTTTTTAGTGGATTCTTGAAATTGAGAGTAGATATGGGTCGATAGTCTGATAATATAATAAAAATAATAAAAAATCTTCAGAAGAGAGAGATGGCTTTATCCATAGAGGGCGAACTACGGAACTACGACATGTGTAAAACAGAGGACTTCAGCGAGAGGGGGAGAGGGAGATAGGGAGAGGGAGAGAGAGAGAGAGAGAGAGAGAGAGAGAGAGAGAGAGAGAGAGAGAGAGAGAGAGAGAGAGAGAGAGAGAAAGAGAGAGAGAGTTGATGGATGTGATTACGCAAACCACCAAAACACTCCCTCAAAAATCCAACCTACGGATTCATTTCTCCTTTCTCCCGACCATCGTCCAATCCATTCAATCCATTTCATCCGTTCCATCCACCTCTTCCATCCAATCAATCCACCTAGCTCAATCTACTCACCCAATCACTCCCACCCACCCAGCCGTCCGATTCAATATTCCTTATGAAGTATCTAAATATTCTCGAGCGACTTTTCAGTGAAAGAGTTAGCTAAACAAAGAGTTGCAGCGAGTCATGTGCTCAGAGCTCTCGTGGTTGATCCGGTCTTTGGCCAAAAGGACAGCTCATCCATCTTGTAACGGAACTGGAAGGAGCACTTGTAGATGAACTGCCGCATCAGCTTTATCTAATCTTAGTTTATATAAGCCGAGGAAAGGAAGGAACCCCTCTGCGTCCGTGTAATATCTGTTATGGGCTTAATATTCGCGTTCAGAAGGATAGGCGAATGCAGGGTAACGAAAGCCGGTTATGTTAACCTATTGTCCGATCAATCACAGACCTCGTCCTAATTCGAAGCTATGACAACGATAAACTCTCACTGTATCACGTGATACCACAACCAACTGTTGCACGATGTGGATATCTCGCTCTATTTCAACTATCTCGCATAAACGACCTACATTTCAGACAAAAGCTGCAACCTACTAATCATCACAAATGGACCTACACGTACAGAATATTGTACTACTCTGCTGTGTAAAGCCTTAATGGAGTGAAGCCCTACAATTCTTCTACGATATGACCGGAGCAGGTTGTCTCAATATGTGCAAATGATTAGCAAAACACAAATGATTAGCAAAATGCAAATGATTAGCAAAATGCAAATGATTAGCAAAACGTGGTTCAGACACAACAAGTCGGAGCTTTATGAGCAGAAACGACGATGGAAGTTGCTGATGCAAGAAAGTCCGCAGATTTTAGGTCCATGTGATTGACGCATATCTCTGCAACACGATTTTTTGAATAATTGTTTCTTGAATTTAATTAAAACGCTTTTGCAAGAAGGAGATCAACAGAATGGTTTAATAGCTCACAGGTTCTGTGAATTGTTGTAAAAAACGTTGCTAGGAAAGAGGTCAGTATGGAAAGCGTTACGAGAACACGTTGTCACGAGAATTGATTGGACGCTGAAAGGTCAGAATATTGAGATCAAACAATTGTCAGACGTTGCCATGGTGACCGGCCACAACTAAGGTTGATTGGAACAGCGTTAATCAGCTATATTGCTTCGGTTGGCGTCTCATCTCTGCTAATCTTCAGTTGAAAGTCCGCTGCTAAGATTAGCGCCACCATCCCAGAGAGAAAACACTGTTGACTGAGAAGCCCCCCAGTCTCAAGCATCCAACGTAACAGAACCCTTCCAGTAATTTCTGTCTCTTCATACTTCCATCCATTTACCTTTTCAATCTCACTACGGGTAGAAACAGATTTTCCATCCTTATTTCATCTAATACGTCTTTAAATTAACGCATGCAACTTTAAACGGACACCTGCTTTAACTTTTGTTAACGACTTAGTGCAAACTACATTGATATAGGCCTGATAGGCCTATGTGGCACCATTCCATTGTACCAGACTAACATTATCATACACATCAGCGACGTTCTTCAAAACTGAGCTAGGCTACTCTGTGGGCTGCATAGAGTTACTGAAAATAACTAATATTTCATGTAATCTAACTGCGTAGTTGTCAGTTTGAAATTAGTAAACGATTATTATTATTATTATTTTGTATTATTATTATTGACAATAACAGCAATATAGGTGATTAACGCTGTTCCAATCAACCTTAGTTGTGGCCAGTCGCCATGGCAACGTCTGACAATTGCTTGATCTCAATATTCTGACCTTTCAGCGTCCAATCAATTTGCAGCCGTTCTTTCTCATGACTTTGTTATGTAATTACTCTGCTTAGATTGAGATAAGAGACAGATAATATGACAGACAGACAGACAGACAGACAGACAGGCAGGCAAATATGCAGGCAGGCACAAACCCGAGTTACCAGAGGTCGGAACCATCTTTGGCGTACCGTGGACAGACTCGCGAGAACTGCGCGAGAAGACACTGCACAGACTTCCGGACGATGGACTGACAAGCATCGACGTCGACAGGAAGCTACCTGTGCTGTCTCGAGAACCGGAAGCGGAAATGTCTCGAGACAGACTGGACGATTGGCGAGATATGGACGATGTCGTAGGAGGGGAACAGAGGCTGAGGGGTTTCCGCTTGTGGCCGTTCACTCCTCGGCTGCTTCGGAGAGTGGAGGAGGCGGAGAGACTGCGACGCTGCAACTGACGGACGACGGACGATGACGACGACGACGATGAGGCGTGGACAGCGTTCTGGTCGGATGGATAGGAGATGTGCTGCCTCTTGACGGCTGCTTTCTGACTCGATGACAGACTGAGCTTGTCAAGCCAGGTGCACAGGTTGAACAGAGCGCCCTTCCTCAGACAAGAAGAGGTCTTGGACTTGTCTTTGACGCGGTTTTCCTGCAGCGATGGCTTCTCTTTCGCTTTGACGGTACTTGATCGCGGCCTCGACTGTACGGAGGACGAAGGACCCTCGCAGTTCAACCGAAGACCAGAGACTGAACGACGCAGAGGAACTCCTAACAACTCAGCTTCACGCATCACTTCATCCCAAGTCATGTGAGTCACCTCATTCGTATCGGATGCCGGTTCTTTAGGTTCTGCGCTGGCGGCGATTGCTCCGAGCGTTTCATGAGACAGTCGTTCGTCTTGGACAAGGTCTCGTTTCTCAGCCCTTACCTTCGTTCCTTGCCGAGTCTGTTGAGAGGAAAACGAGTTTTCCATCTTAACGTTTACCTTTTCTTTCACCAGTTGCTTCGATACGCAATCAGTCGTAGTAGCATTGTCGTTTTCTCGACTCATGTGATGCTCACAGCAAATCATATTCGTATTGTCGCGAATGTCTAGCTGAGCGCGTTTGTTCATGTTAGCATCGCCTTTTGAAATTCGAGAGGGAAAATGCCGAGATAATTTACTTCCATTATTAGGAAAGTTCTTCGGTTTCAAGTTGTTCTTTGAACAAGAAACTGTTGCGCTGGACTCACCATTCTCTGCTGTCCGATTTTCATTTCCTGTCGCTGTTGCCATGACGACATCGGAAGTCTCCTGGTTTCTGAGAGCAATCGCACGATTCCCGTCGGTGTTGGGAGAATTGGCTGTTGCCTCCGTCCGACCAATTAATGTTGAATCCCCAACCACGAACAATTGTTGGCCGCCAATCGACAATTCCCGAGACACCTGCTCAGCCAATAATGGATCGTCTGCTGCAGAATGGTCTTGTGTTTGCTCTGAACCAACAGCCGAATGTTTTTCAGGAAAATTGTTTTGGACTTTATTGACTGTTCGCAATACAGTAAAAGCCTCGCTTGGGTCTTTGTCTTTCTCATCAGTAGACAACTTCTCCCTAATTACCATCCCTCGTTCTATCGAATACCGACGGCAACATTTGCCAGTTGCTGCTCCGTTGTCAGGGCTTCTGGAACCAGCAGAAACACTTACATGACTTGCAAGACAAAGTGTTTCACATTCACTAAGGCTTTGCTTTGCCATTTGGTGATCGCCAGTCTCGTTTCTTTTCGCTCTTGTTTTGCTGTTTTCGCGATCTGTCATTCCATCATGAAAGGAGAAATCCAAGTGACTGAGTTTCTCCTCTGACTCACCGTAACCATCGTCCAACCGCCGAGATGTTTGGCTCAGTGAACAACCTTCGTGTGTCTGTTTCCTGTCGCTGGGTTGGGTCTGTGTCGTTTCGTTCTTCGCATACGATGTCCCTATTTCTTTGGAATTGCTTAGTAGAGAAAACTTAGAGCAGCAGCAGCAACAGTCCGATTGGCACATAATGCAACATGACCTTAAGTCTTCATCTTTCATTTGGTCTGTTGTCTTTTCTGCTTGCGAACCAACTTCGGTGGCTCCATCTTCAGTTGGCAGTTGCTGCTCTTCTGCCAAGAAAATAAATGCAACTTAGAGTCGTCGGTTATTATCTGACTTTAATCGAACTTTGAAACTCATGACGAAGGATCCTATTCAGCACTTGGCGTAATTTACGTGTCTGATCACCTTTTCTATGTCTGGGTCTATTCCGCCAGAAACAACATTTGCTCTGATGTTATTCACGCTGTGCGCTTGACGGCATTCAAACGTCTGTCGCGTTGATTTCAGCGTCCGTTGATGTAGCAGTAGGCAATGCAGTCCACTGCGTATTGCTACTGTTGGTCCTGCTGCGAGCATATAAGCGACGACACACGACCATCAGAACCATCGGCGTCGGTCTAATTATGACTCTGAAGTCTGGTGACGATTACACCTGAACATTGACGAACAAGAGGAGACGTGTAATCATTCACTGAATCTGCTCCATTTACTGATGTATCTCGACGTCTCTGAAGGACTTTCCATCGTAAACGTCAATGACAGATTTCTTATTAGATTGCATTTCCTGCTTTTATAATTAATTACTGAAGAAAACTGATTCTCATTGCAGCGCCACAAGAGTAGGCATACGTAAGTAATTAGACATTACTTGGCAAACATTTCTGAAGAAACTGTGCTAGATGGCCTGAAGACTGACTGATTAACGCGACTGAAAGAACAGTAGTGCGCAGAGAGAGAGAGAGAGAGAGAGAGAGAGAGAGACAGACAGACAGACAGACAGACAGACAGACAGACAGACAGACAGACAGACAGACAGACAGACAGACAGACAGACAGACAGACAGAGACAAAGACAGACAGACAGACAGACAGACGTACATACATACAGACAGAGGCAGAGGCAGAGAAGGAAAGATAGAACCTCTGTTGGCCGGGCAGATACGATACATGGTCGCCAACGTTCTTCGAATGTCACGCACTGTTCCACTGCCTGTGGACTCGGATAAAAGCAAACTGGAGAGCGCAGAGATCGACTATGGTTGGGTGGGGGGGGGGCGGGGGGAGAAGAAAGATTTGTCAGAAGCTGAGGAGATCTTCTGTATAGGCGCCGTCTGAACGCGATAACGCCAATTATAGTAGCAAACATCTCCTCGGCAACGACTCAACAGCAGCCAACAGCCAGTGATGCTGTCTCCAGCTTCTGCAACCGTGATGCGACGCTGTTTGTCGTGTGACGTCAATACTCGAGCATCGCTGCACTGATGCGCTTGACGCTGCTCGACTGACTGAGCGAGTGCGCCAGGGAGGGAGGGAGCGGGGAGGGAGGGAGGGAGGGAGGGAGGGAGGGAGGGAGGGAGGGAGGGAGGAAGGGAGGGAGTGTGAGAGAAAGGGATATCGTCTGCTTACTCGAGCCGTGCGTGCACGTGCTGTTTTCTCGCACTTTTTAAGCACTAATGGATAGGACGGTTGACGAATGGTCGGATCACCTGACCTACTTCCTGCGCTGCTTAACTGTTGATCGACAGAGATAAGGCGCATGCGCTGTGCATGGCAATATCTCCAGCAGCTCACAGCATATGGTCTCTTACTTAACAGAGAACGATTAAATTGCACTGAATGTCGTATGCTTCAATAACTAAAAATTAATGCTCGTCATTTGATGAACGGTTATACACTAGTAGGCCATTGAGTAGTTCACTTGAAGACGCGCTATATAAATCAACGAATGAATGAATGAATTTTACAATGTGACATTCGTTTCCAATTCTCTTAGTCTTCACTTAGTCTTATGCGATGAAGTTTTCAAAATTAATATGCGTGCTTTGTTTTAGAAATAACTATATGCTTCAGAGCAAAGCTAATTGATGGTAAAATCTCTTCAGAATTTAATCTAATCCAGTCTGATATAGACTCATAACCTTGGTAAGCCTGTACAGTGTATACGGCCTATGCGATCGATGAGCACTAGTCAGGCCAGGTTGCATATGAGAGCGTGGCGATCAGTACACTCGTACTCAGAAAGGTCAAGTCATTTGTTCTTTCAAAGGTCATCGATGGGTCTCCTTCTAAGTTGCGTTCCCCGCACTTAAAAATGCATGTAATTGATTTTAGTCTTAAGAGATGCTATAGCTTAAATTTAATAACTTGAAATACGGAACGTTTAAATAGCTATTCTTGGCCTTTCTTTTGTCCTACTCCTTTCCATTCTTCCTTCGATGACATTTTTTAGGAGGGATTCCCCTCCCAGCGTGTTCTCGATCCATTTCCTTTGTCTCTGTTATTATATGTATCAAGGGTCTTTCTTTTCAAATACTGTCCACCATTTCTTCATTTGTTATATGTTTCGTCCAGTTGATCTTCTCCATTCTTCTCCAAATCCACGTCGCGAACGCCTCCAGTTTCTTAATGTCCTCCTTCGTCATGGTCCATGTTTCCGATTCGTGTAGCAACACACTCCACACCAGTGTCTTTGCCATTCTTTTCTTCAGATTCCTGTTAGTTTTTCCTCTGAATGGTTCTATCCGTTTCGTGAATGCCTCCTTACTCAGCGCTATCCTTCTTTTAATTTCCTTATGGCATTTGGCATCTCTCGTGATCATGCTCCCCAGGTAGCAGAATTCTTGTTCTATTTCCTCTCCACCGATGTTTATTCTGACTATAGTGTCTTCTTCTTTGCTTAATTCCTATCCACAGACAGCCTAAACCATGGAAGTGGACAAGGACCATGATATGGTGACATACGCTGAGCTGAGGTCGCTTCTTCAGAAACTGCTGTGAAAATGCAATACTGTGTGAAAATGCAATACTGACTGATGCATTCCTGATGGTCAACGTAAGGCCATCTCTGACAAATAAGAAATGGACCATAATTACTAACACCCCATATCATCCAATATACTCAAGCGGGTGTCCCGTCATTTGCGCGCACGACAATTGCGCGCCGTCAATTGCGCTCCGTCAATTGCGCGCCGTCAATTGCGCGCCGTCAATTGCGCGCCGTCAATTGCGCGCCGTCAATTGCGCACCGTCAATTGCGCGCCGTCAATTGCGCGCTGAAAAAAATGCCCGTCAAATGCGCGCCGTCAATTGCGCGCAGCATGGACTATAATTATTGTTCACTTGAATGATAGGGCCCAAACTTCAAACCATTTCCAACCTCGAATGATTAAATTTGTGTAATGATTATTAATTTACAAACACTAATAATGTGTGTGCTCACTAGAAGACGGCGACTTAATATACAGTTTGTCAATTAATAATTATTACGCAAATACTATTAGGTTACCGTCTTTCGCAAGGAACAGGATCACGTTGAGATTATGATCGAACTTCTAGTTTCAGCTCTATTTTCATCGCTCATCCAGCTGCTAGTTTGAGCTATATTTTCATCGGCCATCCAACTTCTAGTTTCAGCTTTATTTTCATCGCTCATCCAGCTCTAGTTTGAGCTATTTTTTTGTTGGCCACCCAACTTCTAGTTTGAGCTCTATTTTTTCATCGCTCATCCAGCTTCAAATTTGAGCTCTATTTTCATCGCTCATCCAGCTTCTAATTTGAGCTATATTTTCATCTGCCATCCAACTTCTAGTTTCAGCTCTATTTTCATCGCTCATCCAGCACCTAATTTGAGCTATATTTTCATCTGCCATCCAACCTCTAGGTGTTTTTTTTTATTTGCTAACTTCACGTAATATTACATACGTTTTCCCGTTTTACATGGTTTTCTCTTATTAACTACACAATGAGTTCTCTCGTTTCCTATGTCTCTACGTCCCATGCAATAATTCAACGTCTCGATGTATGCGCGCAATTGAAGGCACGCATTTGTCTTGCGCGCTATTGTCGTTGCGCGCAATTGACGGCGCGCAAATGACGGCGCGCATTTGTCGTGCGCGCTAAAGTCGGGGTGCCACTCAAGCGCGTTTTTAAGACCGCACAGAAAGCAGTCATCACTTAGCAGATGTTGCACTCGAGTTTGACTTCAGGATGCGTGCATACGATTGCCTGAATCCGTAGTATCATACAACGTACGAAAGAATATATTCAGGCTGTACCTCTGGCGGTCGCTTCTGATACACGGAGGTTCACCTCTCATCTGAAGTGTAGCCGATCTGGCATACCACACCTGCATTCATTCATTCATTCATTCATTCGTAAATTTATATAGCGCCACTTCAAGGGAACTACTCAGAGGCTACTACTACTGTCGCTACATCCATAGTCCATGCTAAACTAGATTATTGCAACTCGTTCTTTCTGAATATAGACACCACCTAAATAAACCGCCCTCATATATCGAGAAATGGAGTGAGGTACATGTGATGGTGGGTAGATGCGTCGCCAAATGTGCAGATGTCTAGGGTAGAATGGCGCAAGGGTTTCACATATGTATCCCGTGCTCCATGATCTCAGGCAGCATCTGATGTCTTCTATTAATGGTGATATTTCCAGAGTCAAGAGTTGTAAAATGGTAGTAGCATTATCGTCTCTACCGTTATCAGTTCGTCGTTGGCAAAACGCATCGGAAATAAGTTTTTAACTGCTAAGTATAACCTGATGTGCAAAGTCGCACATTTGGAACAATCTGCAAAGAAGCACTGAAGCAGACTTCGATAATGATATCCTGGTAGCAATGTGCTCATAGTTATGCGAAACATGATCCTTAAAATGATTCCAACCTGCATGGATCATTGACACTAAAACAATGATTGTTGAACAAGGCAAAGAAACTGAGACAATGCATACAAGTTGAATAAAGCAGAGGGAAGTGCTTGGTTTACGTAGTATTTGGTTTAATAATTAGTACTTTATATTCTCTAAACCAGTGATTTAACAGACATATTCTCAAGGAGGTCTTGGCCCACCAATATACCGACGACACCTTAGCTTTTACTTATGGTCCAACCAACGCAGCTACCGGTACTCTACTGGTCGCGAGGTTCCTTCAGGCCTCCACGGTCTGGGCCTTTGGATGTCTTCTAACCGTCTCGGCCTTAATTCCGATAAAACCCAATGCATCTGTCTTGCCAATCGTATATCTAATGCATCACCTATGTCAACAATTCCGCACCATCCGTCACTCGCTCTCCCCTCACACGGTCATCACTCTCGTCCATGCGCTGATCTGTAGTATAGGGTTGACTTCGACAACTTCATATGTGTTGGTCTCTTTTCATTAAACCTTTTCAAACTTCAATCAATACTTAACGATGTTGCCCGCCTTACTGCTGATCTTCCGAAGTTTTCCCACATATCTGGGACTCCCTTTGCCCGAGCGCATCAAGCTCAAAATTTTAACTATCATGCGCAATTGTTTCGTCGGGGTAGTTCCTTCATACCTTAGGACCTTTTGCACCTCGGTCTCTTCATTTCCTAGTCGCTCCACTCTCTGCGGCTTGACCTCCTCAGTCTTTCTCTTCCCCTCTTCCGGAAACGCCTGAAGTCCATTTTATTTGTTAGCAATAGCACTAGTGACTTGGGTCGGACGCGCCTCTGTATCATTGAGTGGCGCTTCCATAAAATGCTCGACTACAATTGCAATTACAATTGGTTTAGTGCTTGGTTTTGTAGTTGGTTTCATTAATACTTGGTCTAACAATGTCCTTTCTGCTGTCCTTCATTAGAAGTTTAAACTTCAGGTTACAGTCAGCACACTGCCTTTTCCCAGTCAAAACTTGAGGAACCGTCCCTCTCTGTCCCCGTGATTTATGCCACTGCTTCATCTCCTCACTATCCTCAAGTCGATTTCCCATCATGTGATTACTAACTACCCTGGTACATGCCCTGATCTGTACTAAGGTCGATTTTGGTAATGCCACTTACATTCGCCTTTCCTCTACTATTATCTTGAGGCTTCAGTTTATTCTTGACGCACGGCCCGTTTCATAGGTGACCCGAGGATTGCCCACGTATCTACTTTCAGTCAGGACTCCCTTCATGCATCCAGTTAAATTTCCTCACCTTCAAGCGGAACTGTCGTGTCTGCTCTTCTAAGTCCTACTTGACGCCCCTTTGCCCTCTCACCTCTCTCTGCTTGGCAGGGTTTCCTTTCGGTCAGCTGCCCGTGGCCTTCTAGTTGTTCCCCGTATGCGTACAGCCACGCCCAGTCCAGGAGTTTTGCTTTTGTTGGCCCGTCCAACTGAAATCGTCTCCCTCAGGAACTTCCGCTAGGACTTCTTAGTCTCCTTCTCCTCAGTTCCGCAAGCGCCTGAAACCTTTCCCATTTGTTGATGATGACACTGGTCTGGGTCGGGAGCGCCATTGACCTTTCTGAGTGACACTTTATATTTTTTCGATTACAACTGCAATCACAATTAGAATGATGACTGCATAGATCATGTGGCAGAGCTGTCTGCAGAAGTTCTTATAAAAAGCAACGTTACGTCGTCTCAGATATGAAAGAAGTGTCGCCACCATCTGCGGATGTTCTTCCACACCATCTGCAGATGTTCTTCCACACCATCTGCAGATGTTCTTCCACACCATCTGCAGATGTTCTTCCACACCATCTGCAGATGTTCTTCCACACCATCTGCAGATGTTCTTACACACCATCTGCAGATGTTCTTCCACACCATCTGCAGATGTTCTTCCACACCATCTGCAGATGTTCTTCCAAGCACACAAACATTTTTTAAATATTCCCTTTTCAAAAAGTAAAGTTAATTTTAAAAAGATATGCTTTGTAACCGAGCCCATGACGCTAACCAGATCCATATATTGGCCAAACTTTTGGCGTTTCGCACCACCTCACTCGCAGTCGCTTCGCAATCTTACCATGATTTTCTTTTGCTCTCTGCTCTGCTCTCAGCCATCCTCGGTTCGAGGTTCGGCCGCATCATGCACAATGTTCCTCCAACGCCTCCTGTCCTCCGTCAGTCTTAATAATTCTCCCATTGCCAATCCCGTCCATTCTTTTATGTTGCCCAGCCAGTTTGTTCTCGGTCTTCCTCTTTTCCGGGCTCCCGGCAGTGTGCCCTGTATGATGTCTTTCTCCATGCATGCTCCTTCTCTTCTCATGACGTGTCCAAAATATATCATTTTTCTCTCCTTCACCGTCCTCAGTAAATTCCTCTCTACTCCTGCTGCTTCCAATACCCATTCTTTTGCCCTCAACCAAAATTTCACAAATGCAATCCTGCTCATGCAGACAACGCTGACACAGATCTAACCTTGATGTAAGAGCTGACTCAGAAAGATGATAGGTCTGCCCAAAACCCTGACACTCCTTCAGCCAGGTGCAACTTTCCTTTCCCTAACAGGACAAAGGTCACTCGGTTCTTAATAAATGATAAGTCTGTGAAGTCGATATTTATCTCGACATCAGCTGGAGCTGAACGGCAGTAGCAGAAGCCTTAGCAGCAGGAGAGCGGAAGGTATTTGAAGCCATGTTACATAAGGCGAGGCGCTCAGGCGACGATTTGCAGCTGTAAGATGCAACAACAGGTGTGTAATCTGCAGGTAGCTAAGCGACTTCGGATACAGAATATTCGATCGGCTGGCAATCAGTAACGGCCTTGGCCTTAATAAAGGACAGACTAACTCAAGTTTCCTTAAATAACTACAACCTGAATACAATTTCTTAAACGGGCAGCAGAGGCATTTTATATAAAATACATA